>CASGGB010000016.1:0-227044 GCA_949316475.1 Hypomecis punctinalis
ACTCTGAAACTAATCGGAAATTACAGACAACCATTTTTTTTTTTTAACAAAATGAGATATACTAAGCGCAACACAAATCGGCGGATTAAAAAATCAATATAAATATCATTGAGACAATATTGACTAAAAAATACATGACATCAAGTTTTTTAAAACTAGCACCATTTTAGCACTCTATACATAACAAACCTGGCAATCCTTAATCTTTGGTGTCATGGATTATCATTACAAAGTCCTTGTTTGGTGTATAAACATAGACAACGCGGTATGGTCTTAAAGACTTTAGCTTGCCCAAAAATGGGCGAATATAAAAAAAAAAACTCAACTCTAGCTCTGTGACAGTGTGACTAGTGTTACACCTTAGCCGTTATGGAGCTAGATCTAGCTCTTACTGTATTTGAACTCGTTGTTTAATGATTTAGCCCAGAAAGGGCTATCTAGCTCTTTTCTGCCCTTTTCATTTTCTGCAATATTTGCACCAGAAACTGAAATGTGCGCTTTACATTGCGATAACATCGAAGTTTTGCTCTTTGTGTCATAGATTATTGATTTATTTCTATATTAATGTTTTTCTTATGAACCGAGTAGGTATATAAAAACTCTCTTATTTCTTTAGTTGATGTGCCAATTGTCAAAACATTCAGTTTGATTTTGAAAAATGTTCTCGTAATTCAAATACAAAAAATAAATACATGGTTGAAACATTAGCAAAGGTGTTTTTTCCCTTTTTTACCGCAAGTCATTTCTTGGTAATTGTGTGCTCCATCTAGCCCTTTTTTGCTCGATCAGCGGGGCGATTCTGTTAACCGATCTTGTTGCTGAGGTGATACGTTTTAGTACCTCTCTCGTTTTTTGACAGTTTTGTGCTGTCCGACCTGTCAGAAAAACGAGTGAGTTTCAAGAACGAATCACTTCAGTAAAGAGATCGGTTAACAGAATTGTCCCGCTGGTCCTTTTTTAGCTTCTTCAATAGCCCCAATTTCCTAAATTAAGGTGTTAGCACTGAGTGTCACTGATCACTGAATAAACTATTGTGACGCACTGGCTATTGTGACAAACTGTCATTTTTAACTTTTTTTTTTTAAATATATTTTTTTTAATTTCATGTTGTCCTAGATACTTGTCTTTTTTGCCACTTATGTATTTAAATTTCGGGCCGCTCTAGTACAGGCCTGAAATAGATAGTTTTTGCAATTTATTTACTGTGAATAGTGATAGGGAGCAATAATAATCAGTAAAATAATATAATCAGTGATAACACAATGTTCACTCAAATCATTCGTTCAAAATAGGGTCTGTTGATAGACCCACGATAATATCATAGGTCTTCTAAAACTTGCCTTAAACTAACTCCGCATTAACAATAAAAAATATTCTCATTCTACAAATTAACCAGAGAATTGTTTTATTCTGGTTTTTCAATTAAACATTGCAACTTTTATCGATTTTCGTAGTTGACAAAAGTAACATAATATGGACGCAATTATTTTGGATTTTACTGGTAATTTCTGAAACTATTAAAAAATAATTGTAGTGAAGTGTTTCAATGTGTTGACGTTTTTGTCAATGTGTGACACGCACTGCTCACGCAATGTGGTTTGTTTTGACTATTCACACATAACACCAACGTATGCAGTGCAAGATGTCAGATCTTGTGTCGATGCCATAGAGTTCATTATGTGCGCAATAGATGCATTATTGTATGGTTTTTGTAATGTTTCTATGTAGTACCTGTAATCACAATACCGTTGACATACGCTGCACCGGCCTGGTACCCGCTGTGCAACGAGACCCAGAGATAGCGACTCCAGGTGGTCCAAAATACCAGTCTGAGGATGATCTCGGGAGCTGGCTGGTTCATTCGGAATGACTTACTGGCACAGGACCTAAAGGCAGAACCGGTTAGGGAGTTCGTGGCTCGGTTGGCGCGTCGAATGTTCGACTGCGCAGACAACGGGCCACACCCTCACCTACAAAACATCGCCCCCCACCATGCACGTCCACCGGACGTAAACGAACGAACCTGGCGCTCTCTCCCTCGAGATCTCCTCCTGGCGGAAGATGAGGAGGAAGTAGGCGGCCCTGATTGAGGCCCTCGCAATAAAGAAAACATTGAATCACCAACGCCATGATGGCCCACAAAGCCGTGATGGCCAACAGGCTGAGAGGGGCTTAAGGCACCAATCGCCCTCGCGGGCGTGTCGGACGCTCGCCCCTCCCATAAAGCCAACCCACCCTCCCCTCCATCCCCAGCTAGTCCCCCACTCCTTCCTCCCCCCCCCCTTTTTTTCCGCTAATGCCATTGTTACAAGCTCATAAAGCCAAGTCGGCCACCAGCAAAACAGCTGAGAGGGTGTAGGAAGTTCCACTCGCTCTCGCGGGCGAGTTAGATACTCGCACCCTCAGAAAAGTTCCCTGCGGGCAGTGTTCCCGCAGCGTCCAGCCGCAGCAAAGAGGAATTCCTCGAGGCTGCAACCTCGCTCCCAGTACAGGAGAGAGATGAAACCACGACGACGACAATACCGTGTACGTAGATAAGATTACGTTCCAAGTTACGGAAACAAGTATCAACTGTAAATGTTTTTAGCAAAATTATCCCGGTTATTGGACAAAAATGTCATGACTAACAATAGAAGAATTATAGAGGTATCAGTTACCTACATGGTTTTTAATTCATTTATTAATTTATTCATTTTAATAAAAAATATTTTGATAATTCCGAAACAAAATGTTTCCCATCAAAGGGATCATCTATTAATTAAGTGAGACTCGAAACTACTCCAAAGGTTCTGGAGGGTGGAGGGGGTTCGGAAAAAAACGGAATTTCACAAGAGGGGATATGATCAAATGCCACGAGTGATTCTCGCTAATGGCTTTTTTAACATTGTTAGGTAATAATTTCCTGACGCAATGATGCCCATGACGCCCATGAGATTTTATTGTAGCTGTAATCAGGCACGTATCCAGGGGGGGGGACATAGGGGACCGGTCCCCCCCCGAAATTTTTGAACATACACTAGATAAAATTGATTATTTGGCTACAAGGTGACAATTTGTTGAATGCTGTTGCTATGTAGACGACCCTAAAAATGAAAGTGACTCATAAACCGACCCTTCGGCTATTGTTCTCCGAATCCTCAGAATTCTCTCTAAGCAAAAAAACACATCTGTACTCTCCGGGGTTTCTTTCTTAAAAATCAGATGTTACACACTTGTGCAGTTATTTTGGAGCCTCAATCGTTTCACGAACTAGTGACAAAAAACCCGGACAAGTGCGAGTGAAGAGTGGGCCGATCCGCCAACCGAGGGGTTTACTCAGATTTTTTTCTTTATGTGTAGGTACTACAAGTAAAAACTAATTATTTTTGCCAAACATGATGAGTGACGAAATATGGAGGTTTTTACGGCTCAACCGATTATCGAGCGGCTCTAACTTTTTTTCATGATAACAAAGAAATTTGTTTTTATCGCCCTTTTATATTGGTTTTACCTGTATGCTATGTATATGTTTGCTTGCTTGTAACCAAACCCTTTGAACTCTATTTTGCCCAACTTTGAGCGATCAGATTAAGTTTAAACTTTGCACACTTATCAAAGATTTGATAAGGTAGATAATGCATTTATTCTATTACTAAAAAGTGAAAAATAAATAAAATAAAAAAAAAAATCTAAAAAACACGGTTTCATAGCATAATATATAAAACCAAAAAAGTGTAAAATAATTTTCAATGTAGGCAGAAAAAAAAATAAACGAAAAATATTGATACTATTATATTATATAAAAAAGCGTGGAATGCTCGATTTACGATAAATTAGGACACAAAGCGCCCCACGCTGATTTTACAATAATCATCTATTAATATTTTTCGTTTATTTTTTTTTCTGCCTATATTAAAAATTATTTTACACTTTTAGTTTGAAATACTATGGAAGCATGTTTTTTAGTTTTTTTAACTATATTTATTTTTCACTATTTCAAGAATTTATGAATTTACGCAGTAGTAACAAGCCGTGGTGGTCAAGAGGTAGTGACACCCGCCTTCCCCGAAAAAAAATCCCCGGTCCCGTACCAATGAGTTCATTGAAATTTATGTACCTATACAGAATTTCACACCGGCTTTTCGGTGAAGGAAAACATCGTGAGGCAACCTGCATACGTCCGTAGGAGAAATTCGATGGCGTATGTGAATTCACGAACCCGCACTGGGTCAGCGTGGTGGATATGGCTCCATCACCCGTCACGGGTAGGCCCACATCCTGCAGTGGACTATTAAAAAAAGCTGGTGCAGTATGAATTTACGTATGGCTTGTGTCTTTGGTCAGCGCGCGAAATTCTATTTTGGGTTAGTAATTAATTTCATTAAAAAAAATCAATAATTCATTAATGCACTTTTGTACAAAGACTGACTAAGTAGGTACAATTTTTTATTATTTAAAAACCTATCCATTTAAATGGGTTTTTTTAACTTACAACGAGAATTTTATCTGTTAATGCATAGACAGTGTGTTTTTTGGAAACTGCAATGTGTAAATGCCAAAAAGGCAAAATATGTGAATTTCACACGTTGACCTAGTTTCCTAGAGCAACTACCCTAACGCTCTGTAACGTTTTTTTCGCAGTACGTATCTAAGAAATTCAATTGTTAACAGCTACAAAGGAGCATAAGTAGATCTATCTTTAATTTCAACTCTACAGCTTCGTGTTTTGATTCGGTATTTCTAGTAAGAACAGCTAAAATATGGAACTCTAAGTCAATTAACAATCTGGGAATCTAAACAAGTAGGTAACATCTAGGTACATAAATGTGTTACACCCCGAACCGCGTCTCTGCTTCAGATCAGACGGATGTGGTCAAACACAGACCTTTGCTTTCTAGTCTTAAAAAAGAAACACAAACGAAAAATGCATCTTTTTATGTTTTGGCTCGCATTTAGTAAAATATTTTTGACCATGAGATAATAATAATGAGATACTTGTAATATTATGGTTAGGTGTCTTTTTAGATAGTTTTCTAACAAACATCTGTCCATTGCTACATGAAAGAGCAATAAACAAACACACTTTCGGATGTATAAAAGATGAAAAATCAAAATATTTTTAAATTAATTTTACAGTTATTGTTATTGGTATAGTAAAATTACTGTAGAAAACATAGTTCCAAAAAGTGCTAAGTTCTAATTAGATCCTAATTAGATCACCTATCTTTAGGCTGTCCACCTAAAAGCGAGTTTCGACTCGCACTTGGCGGTTTTTTTTTTATGGTCCCCCCCCGAAACTCAAAGCTGGATACGTGCCTGGCTGTAATGTAATTGGTTTTGCCGTGTTATGAGCTCAATAAATGAATTTGATTTATTTTATTTAATAGGTATTTTTGCGAACTAAAACAATAAATCATATTGACATCGTACGTTGACATTATTTGATACTGTAATTTTGTCTTTCATGGTTATGGGAACCCCCCTTTATATTTTAGTTCAATTACTAGTTATTAAGGTCAATATACCTATACATAAATTCACGTTTGTTGGATATACATTTTTAATATTTATTTTATTCCAGTTTTAGGGTTCCGTACCCAAACGGTAAAAACGGCACCCTATTACTAAGACTTGCTGTCCATTCGTCTGTCAGTATGTCACCAGGCTGTATCTTATGAATGGTGATAGCTACAACGCTGAGACATTCACAGAATATTAAATTGGATATTTCCTCTACGAATAAATAATTAAATTAAAATTAAATATACTAACGGGGACTTACGTACGTTACGTAACCCTAAGTGCGCGAGACCGACTCGCACTTGGCCGATTATTATTATTTGTTGTTATGGCGGTAACATCAATACATCATTTGTGATCAACTTTCTAGCGTCTAAGGTTCATGAGATACGTGCCGCTACTTGTACAGCCTTGTGACTGACAGTCTAACGGACAGACGGACAGTTAGTAATATGGATTTGTTTTTACCCTTTGAGTACGGAACTCTAAAAAATCATTAATATATGAAACCTGCGTACCAAGTTTCATCGAAATTGGTTGATAAATTCGTAAGTTGCTAAAAAAAAGTCATGATTAATGAACGATCCTAAACCAATTAACAGTTAATCGTTTTTATTTGTTACTACTTTCTATGGCAATACTGATGAATACTGTACCTTTTATAAGCTGTGGTGAACGAACATGTTTATTTCCATTTTTAATCCGTGGTACATGCCAGTGTTGTCAGCTTAGAGTGCCTTAGAGCTACCTTACTTAATTAGTAGTTTTTTCAATGCATAAATTTTATATCGCGATTGAGATTTGGAGTTTTAACAACAAATCATCACTTTGAAAGTGTAGATACGTAAAAACTCCAGGAAATGCCGAGACGTTATATTTTCTTATGACACCTGGAAGTACACTACGCCGTTTTAAATTTTGGGTTCATAGTATAATTTTAAGCGCTAAGCCTGGCAACTTTATTGCCGTCAGTGTGTGACACTGTGTGTGAATAACCTTTGCTTTGCCTAAAATAACATCAATACATTGCTCCTTTGGAATAGTGTTAATTTTCATTTATTTTTGCTTCTTGCTAAGTTGCGGAATAGCAAATTACAATAATAATTGCGTCTTGAAATAAAGTAGCTAGTTTTAAAAATTATTAAGTCCCAAACCTCATAATGTCTATAGAAATCGAATCAGCCGAGTAAGTGTAACAATACATTACGTTTATGTTTATTTAGATAATTATCTTCTTTTACTACATGTAGAGCAACTAGCATTAGTAATCCTTTGTATCTTGAAAGGCGAGTCGCGAGCGGGTCTGTAATATTGGTGTTTCTGATGTTGCAGTGTGATCCGGCTCATCCAGCAGTACCTCAAGGAGTCCAACCTGACCAAGACTCTACAGACTCTTCAGGTTTGTATCTTACTACCATTGTTCATGTACTTTCTTGTCATATGATGTAGGTACCTATTCTCGATATCAATTTTTAAGAAAATATTTCAACTCAAATTAATATTATGGTTAAAAGCTTACAACCCATTAGGTACAAAAAAACTAGAGGTATACCAGAGATGAAGCTCAAGCTTAGTGATATTTATGTTGTACTTGGCTACATTTTCATCTTAATACTTTGTAGGAGCTTGTTTGGTGACACACAAATAACTGATGTTGTGGCTTAATGTTAAACAGAATAATGGATCCTACAATCAAAAACATTACCTATATGTAAAAAAATATAACAACTTGAGCATCACTTCTACTGTGAAGTGTTGAGATGAAATTTAAACACAAGTCCTAGTATTTTTATTCAGTACTTATCTATGGTATCATCAAAGTTGGAAATAATAGAGGTGATTTAAAAAAAGTGATAACACCGTATTGAAGAAGAGTCAAAGATGTTTTCAAGGGTCATTATGAACCGTTTCGAGTGCAGGCTTGATGACTTCCAGCCTTCTGAACAAGCTGGGGTCTGAAAAGGTTTTAGCAGAATATGCTACATCCAATACATTAGATAAAAACTAGCGTGAGGATTCATTATTAAAATTTATATGAACACCGGATACAACTCACGATTATTTGAGCGGTCGAGCCGCTATGCGTCCGACCGGTTTCAGAGTAGTTAGTACTCTTTCTTCACGGAATACGCGCGCCCCCGACAACGGACGCCCGCGCACTGGAGTCAGCGACGGCCGTGAGCTGGGCGGCGGCTCGCGCCTCCCGCGCCACTGCCCTCGCCTCTAGCGCCTCCGCAGCGCGCGATCGGCTACTCGTTACGGGTGCTGGATGGTTTTCTTCTGCTTCTTCTTCCTCAGATGGCACATCTTGTGCTGAACAACCTCCGTCCACACATCATACACTGACTGTGTCCAGCGCTAAACTCTCTGACACAAAACTCTGCTGCTTAGTGTTTAAAAACCGGTCTCCACGACGGCGCCAAAATCCAACCACCCTCCCGATTGAAATTCGGATTATTGAATTTCGGCAACGCGACAGTCATAGTGGATACCAAAGAATATGAGAATAAAATTGAACAGCTGGTCAGCGATGACGTCACGTACAAAAAGGTTAAATATAATCCCACCTTTCGTGTGACCTCTAAAGTAATCAAGTTGCTGCAGAACAGCAGTGATGCCGATGCACTACGGAAGTTTCGTCCCCATAATCCCATGTCCCCGAAGATATATGGTTTACCCAAGGTACACAAGCCGAACTGGCCTTTACGCCCCATCATCAGCCAGATAAATGCTCCGACATATAAGTTGTCCAAACATGTTGCTACGATTCTACACCGATTCACAGGTAGGACGGACAGCTTTGTCAGAGACTCGAAGCATTTTGTTGAATTACTGGCTGACCTGAGACTCGAACCCACGGAAGTTATGGTGAGTTTTGATGTTACATCCCTGTTCACCAATGTGCCTGTAAATGACTCATTGAGGATAATTGAAGACTTACCCACAGAATATATCGAATGGATAGAATGTTGTCTAAAAAGTGGTTATTTCATGTGGCAGGGTGTACATTACTTGCAGATAGACGGTGTAGCAATGGGTTCGCCGGTGGCTCCGGTGGTGGCCAACATCTTCATGGAGTGGTTCGAAGGCGTGGCACTAAGTAACATCGTTGAAAAACCGCGCTGTTGGTGGCGTTATGTGGACGACGTTTTTGCTATAATTGACCGAGATGCCTTAGCACAGTTCACCAGGCACCTTAACAAGGTGCATCAGAAGATCAAATTCACAGTAGAAGAGGAACGGGGTGGTGTGTTGCCGTTTTTGGATGTACGGGTTAACCGTGAAGCAGATGGTTCGGTATCTCATACCGTTTATCGGAAGCCTACACACACGGATCGTTATCTTAGGGCCGATTCACACCACCACCCCTCACAACTTACCTCGGTACCTAGATCTTTAATACATCGTGCCTTGAGCCTGTGTGACCCTCAATATTTAGAATGTCTCTACAGATGGGTCATTTAAGAGAAGTGCTGGAGAACAATGGCTATAACTGGAAACAGTGTTGGCGCTGGGCAAACAGCAGTGAGCGTAAGAAGCCAGCGACAGTGGATCGGGCTCCGATTTACCTGCCTTTTGTGAGAGGTGTGACTGACAAAATCAGTTATTTCTTGCAACGGAGGTACGGTGTTAGGACCTGGTTCCGGCCATCAAGTCAGCTTAGGCAGTTTCTACGTTCACCAAAAGACAAGGAACCACTTAATGTACCAGGTGTATACAAGATACCTTGTGACTGTGGCAAGTGTTACATCGGAGAAACTTGCCGCAATATTTCTACATGGCTCTCTGAACACATCCGAAGTGTGAAAAATATGGACACGATTAGGTCTGCCGTAGCGGAGCATGCTCAGGAACCTAACCATTTTCTGAGATTTGATCGCGCGACCGTTTTAGCTAAGGAAAGTTTCCTGGTTCTCCGCAAGGTGCGGGAGGCTATTGAGATCGCGCGTCATCCGAATTTCAATCGGGATGGTGGTTGGATTTTGGCGCCGTCGTGGAGACCGGTTTTAAACACTAAGCAGCAGAGTTTTGTGTCAGAGAGTTTAGCGCTGGACACAGTCAGTGTATGGTGTGTGGACGGAGGTTGTTCAGCACAAGATGTGCCATCGGAGCAAGAAGAAGCAGAAGAAAACCATCCAGCACCCGTAACGAGTAGCCGATCGCGCGCTGCGGAGGCGCGAGAGGCGAGGGCAGTGGCGCGGGAGGCGTGAGCCGCCGCCCAGCTCACGGCCGTCGCTGACTCCAGTGCGCGGGCGTCCGTTGTCGGGGGCGCGCGTATTCCCTGAAGAAAGAGTACTAACTACTCTGAAACCGGTCGGACGCATAGCGGCTCGACCGCTCAAATAATCGTGAGTTGTATCCGGTGTTCATATAAATTTTAATATTAGATATGCTACGCACAGTATATTCATACGCTGCGGCAGATTATACAGAATACCGAAGATTATAAATTGCCACTTTGCGTTAGCGTTTGTGGACTATGAGAAAGCCTTTGATTTGGTTGAGACATGGGCTGTGGTTGAGTCTCTCCAGTGATGCCTTATTGACTATCGGTATATCGAAATGTTGAAGTGTTTGTATAATAATGACACTATGTCGGTCTGAGTACAGTAAGAGAGATCCAAAGCAATCCCTTTGAAAAGAGGCGTCAGACAAGGAGATGTAATATCTCCGAAAATGTTTACTGCCACTTTGGAAAACGCCTTTAAGCTCTTGGAATGGAAAGGATTCGGCATCTACATTAATGGCAAATACATTACTCACCTTCGATTTGCCGACGATATCACAGTCATGGCGAAGTCGATAGAAGAGCTCAGCACGATGCTCCAACTAAGGCCTCAATCGAGTTTCCCAACTTCTAAGATGGACATGGACTAGACAAAGGTGTTGTACCCACCCCAATATCTGTCGGGAGCTCGGTTCTTGAAGTCGTTGACTCATACCTCTACCTAGGACAAGTAATTCAATTAAGTAGGTCCAACTTCTAGAAAGAGGTCAATAGCCGAATCCAACTCGGCTGGGCTACGTTCGGAAAACTGTGTCACGTCTTTTCGTCCAATATACCCCAGTGTCTCAAGTCGAGTTTTCGACACTTGTATGATGCCAGTGATGACATGGAACTAAAACATGGCCTTTACTGTGGGCGTTATGAATAAGCTGAAGGTAGCCCAACGCGCTATGGAATGAGCTATGCTCGGAGTCTCGCTGCGAGATCGAATCAGAAATGAGGAGATTCGTAGACAAACCAAAGTTACCGACATAGCCCAATCGATTACTAAGTTGAAGTGGCAATGGGCAGGGCACATAGCTCGGAGAACTGATGAGCGATGAGGCAGTAAAGTTCTCGAATGGAGACCACGCACCGGCAAGCGCAGCATAGGACGTGCACCGACCAGGTGGACCGACGATATTATCAAGACTACAGGAACACTCTGTATGCAGACTGCTTCCAACCAGGCTCATTGGAAATCCATAGGGGAGGCATATGTCCAGCAATAGGCGTCCTACGGCTGATAATGTTGATGATGTTAGAAGATGCCTCCATAGACAAGTATAAAATATTATTAAAAAAAAAATAACCTTTATTCACTAATATACAAATACCTTTTGAACATAGGCCTCCTCTAGAATTTGCCAGAGCTCCCTATCTCGGGCTTTCCTGCGCCACCCTGGCAGTAGGTCGTTGTCCCACCGTTTTTGAGGCCGTCCCCTGAATCGCTTCCCGTCTCTTGGGTACCATTGCATGACCTCTTTGGTCCATTTATGTTTTTTTTATGTACTGAACACCATACCATAGACAAGTATGTACTGAAAAAATAAACCAAATTGTCTTTTATTTCATTTCACCACTTTTTACTGCCGAAGTATTGTTGCTTAAGTTGTACTTACTGTTGAGTGAGTGTGTCACTGACTAAAAATAATGATATATGGATTTAACATAACCAAGAAGTCGTCATACATCTAGGTACCTATTTGCAAAGTGCCATGCACTTAGATAATATCTCACAATGAAACTGCCCATTCCGACCCCTCATTCCAAGCGACATGTTACACAGTGACTGACGCGTGCGTGTGTGCAGGAGGAGAGCGGCGTGTCGCTGAACACGGTGGACAGCGTGGATGGGTTCTGCGCCGACATCAACAACGGGCACTGGGACGCCGTGCTCAAGGCCACGGCCTCGCTCAAGCTGCCCGAGCGCAAGCTGCTCGAGCTGTACGAGCAGGTGGCGCTCGAGCTGGTGGAGCTGCGCGAGCTGGGCGCGGCGCGCGCACTGCTGCGCCAAGCGCCTGTCGGCCAGCTCATGAAGCAGCTGGACTCGGCGCGCTATCTGCGCCTCGAGGCCGTGCTGGCGCGCGCCTACTTCGACCCGCGCGAGGCGTACGGCGGCGCGGGCGGCAAGGAGCGGCGCCGCGCCGCGCTGGCCGCCGCGCTGCAGGGCGAGCTCTCCGTGGTGCCGTCGTCCCGCCTGCTGGCGCTGCTGGGGCAGGCGCTCAAGTGGCAGCAGCACCAGGGCCTGCTGCCGCCCGGCACCACCATCGACCTGTTCCGCGGCAAGGCGGCTGTGCGCGACGATGAGGACGACCGCTGCCCACAGCGTCTCTCCAAGACCATCCGCTTCGGTCAGAAGTCGCACGTGGAGTGCGCGCGCTTCTCGCCCGACGGCCAGTACCTGGTGACGGGCTGCGCCGACGGCGTGGTCGAGGTGTGGAACTTCACCACGGGCAAGCTGCGCAAGGACCTGCGCTACCAGGCGCAGGACGACTTCATGAGCATGGAGGCGGCCGTGCTCAGCCTGGCCTTCGCGCGCGACTCGGACATGCTGGCGGGCGGCGCCAACGACGGCCGCGTCAAGGTGTGGCGCGTGTCCTCGGGCGCCGTGCTGCGGCGGCTGGAGCGAGCGCACGCGCGCGGCGTCACCAGCCTGGCCTTCAGCCGCGACGGCCACCAGCTGCTGTCGGCCTCCTTCGACCGCACCGTGCGCATCCACGGCCTCAAGTCGGGCAAGCTGCTGAAGGAGTTCCGCGGGCACGCGTCCTTCGTGAACGAGGCGGCGTGGACGGCGGACGGGCACGGCGTGCTGAGCGCGTCCTCGGACGGCACGGTGAAGGCGTGGTCGGTGCGCTCGGGCGAGTGCACGGCCACGCTGCGGCCGCTGGGCGCGGCGGCGGGCGCGGCCGACCCGCCCGTCAACTCGCTGCTGCTGTCGCCCAAGAACCCGGAGCACTTCGTGGTGTGCAACCGCACCAACACGGCCGTGATCATGAACGCGGCCGGGCAGATCGTGCGCTCGCTGTCGTCGGGGCGGCGCGAGGAGGCGGGCGGCGCGCTGGTGGCGGCGGCGCTGTCGCCGCGCGGCACGCTGGTGTACTGCGCGGGCGAGGACCTGGTGCTGTACGCGTTCTGCGCGGCCACGGGCAAGCTGGAGCGCACCATCACGGTGCACGAGAAGGCCGTCATCGGTATGGCGCACCACCCGCACCAGAACCTGCTCGCCACCTACTCCGAGGACGGCACGCTCAAGCTCTGGAAGCCCTAAACGAACCCACGCCAAGAACACCGTCTGCCTATTTTTAAGTGCTAGTAAAATTAAGTTAAATAAAAATAATACATAATTATAAAATGACGTTTTTATTCTTTCCTATTGCTCAGGAGAGGATTCCTGACCATCTCGAGTTTCCGATATCCGTCAATCCGGAACTCCGAGTCGTGGCGAGGAATAGTCGAGTGGATTTGGGTCATCGCGCGAAATTCAAATTTCAGGTTTTTTGACATTTACAGATAATTTGCCCATTGTGAGTTTACAACAATCGGCCAAGTGCCAGTCGGGCTCGCGCACCTGTATGGAAGCCCCCCTTGATATATTTTAATTTCATTATTTTTAGGGTTCCGTACCTCAAAAGGAAAATACGGAACCCATATAGGATCACTTTGTTGTCCGTCTGTGTGTATGTCAAGACCCTTTATCTCGGGAACGCGTACGACATAAACGGCTCTAACTTTTTTATACGGTAACTGAGAAGCTTTTCTTTTACACAACTGCACGAATTCATAGGTTTACGTATATAGTTTAAATTTCAACTCGATATCTTTATGCGTTCCCGAGATAAAGAGTCTTGACATACACACAGACGGACAACAAAGTGATCCTATAAGGGTTCCGTTTTTTCCGCTTGAGGTACGGAACCCCAAAAAACGCATATTTCGACACTCACATAAATCAAAACCTACAGGGTACTTGCAGTTGACCTAGAACTATGAAATTTGGTATAAAGCATTGTCTTAGAGTACTCATATAGGAATAAATCTAAAAACTGGACATTTTTAATTTAATCACTAAAAATCCTCAACGTAAAAATCCAAATTTTAAAGCGAGGTGATCACGTCGTTTGAAGTGTTTATACTCTATAAAATTTAACTTGATCTCTGCGACAGTTGAAGATTGACATTTTTAGAGTTGGGATAGTGGTGGAAGAAATCGATTTTCAAACAATGTTGTAATGAAATCGAATGACTGGTTGAAGGTGAGAAATTGGATTTCATTTACTTACTATTATTTAAGATCAAGTATGTACACATGTAAATAATGTTATGATATTAATTATACACTCATAATAATGTAACGATAGTATTTATCGACGTTTTTCACTATTATCGATGCTAATGTTACATATAATTGGGTTTAATTTAATTGCACATGTAAAAAATGTTATGATATTAAAATATACAATAAAATTAATAATAAATCAAGTTTTATTTAAAATATCGTCAGTATAAACTATCGATATTTTAATTAAAACTTTATCTAAAACTCTGTGGTCACGATCATTCGTCGCCCATCACTAATCGGCATGCCTACAAAGTATGACATTGACAGGTACTGTCTGTACTATTAAGAAATTCAGGACTTAATAGGCGTGATTTTTCTGACAGCTGTCGCAGAGATCAAGTTAAATTTTATAGAGTATAGTTATCGGTTTATGATGAAAAGTGTAAAAAAAATGATTAGTTAGCTTGTGACATTTGAAATAACAATATTATGTACTTACCTACTAATGTATAAAAATCTACCTATACTAATCCAGGGCAGGTATAACCAAAAATGATACGAGTAAGTACCAAATTTTATTCAAATCCGTTCAGCTAAGTAGGTACACCTATACTAATTAGTACTTGAATGAGCAACATCTGGTTATAGTACGTACCTACATCGCAACACCTAAACCTTCACATTTAAAGTTTTTTTTTTACTATCCATATACTTACCTAACACATGAGCAGAACGTTGTTATACATACTCAATAATAATTTTAACAAAACAGAGTAGGTACATAGTCAAAATTGAGGGCCGCGGGTTTTTGTTTTTAAAAAGACAAAAATGAATTTTCACTTATTTAATTATGTCCGATTACAATGGGAGTTGAATTATAATTATAGTTTTTTCGCCGCCTACCCTCGAGAGTGAAGCAGTGTCGAATTTGCGTTGCTATTTCTAATTTCTTAAAATATTGTTAATTTCGTTAATTCCGTGTTAAAATAGTATTATTTTGGTCGATAAACTGTCAATTATTCGGTGAACAGTGTAGTCCATTTGGAATTTAGCTGCAGTGACTTGTAAAATACGAGATAAAATTGGACCGTTTTTCCGTCTTTTTCTCTTTGTGAATTCAAATCGATCAACAAAAATGAAGTGCTTTATGTGCGAAAACGACTTTACTGACGACTCCGTGGTGCAATGTGATGGTTGCAAGAGATACATCTGCTTGCAATGCAGCAACTTAACCAGTAGTGAGGCGCGCGTCATGGGGCTCAAGGGAAAACGCACGCTTCTGTATCTATGTTATTTGTGCAGAGAAGCCTTGTTTCAAGTGCCCAAGCTCATAAAATCATATGACGGGCTGAGAAAGGAACTTGACGAAGTGAAGGAGCTCTTGTCTCGGACGAATAGTGCGGGTCGGGACGACGCGCAGACGCCGGCAGCGGCAGCAGCACCCGAGCCGTCGCCTCTCAGCACAAATGCTATTTTAGAGGAACTTCAGGAGCGCGAACGCAGAGCAAATAATGTGATCCTGGTGGGCATTAAGGAGAGTGGTTCAGACAGTGGCACAGACAGGAAAAGTTATGATGAAAAGTTTGTGAGTAAGGTCCTCAAGGATATCAATACTGGGGAGGACTACTCGTCTAAGGTTTCGTCAGTGCAGCGTCTTGGTCGTCGAGAACCTGGAAAGCAACGGCCGCTGAAGGTAGTGTTCAAAACCCGTCAAGATGCTGTGCAGATTCTGAAGAATAAGAGTAAGGCCCCTAAAGAGGTAAGAGTTTATGATGATAAGACACCCAAACAAAGGGAAGAGATCAATAAATTACGGGACACTCTCAAAAGCCGAATTGAAAAGGGTGAAACCAATCTCACTATAAGGTACATCAAAGGAATTCCTAAGATTGTACCAAAAAACTAGACCCTCGCAGAGACCCTTATAGTGATCTTACTTTCATGTACACAAATCTTTTCTCTATTCGATCTAAATTCGACCTTTTCCTGCAATGTGTTAATGCTCAGAATCCCTCGATAGTAATAATCACAGAAACTTGGTTGAACAGTAGTGACCGTAATAGCACATACAATATCCCTGGCTATACACTGTTTAGATTAGACCGGAGCCACAAAAAAAAGAAATCTGAGGGGAAAACTAGAGCTGGAGGAGTAGCAATATATGTCAGGGACCACTTGGATGGTGTACCGATCATAGCTAAACGTAATCAGAGATATATGTGTGAAGATGTGGAAGCACTCTATCTTGACATTC
Organism: Hypomecis punctinalis; assembly: GCA_949316475.1. Classification (NCBI taxonomy): domain Eukaryota; kingdom Metazoa; phylum Arthropoda; class Insecta; order Lepidoptera; family Geometridae; genus Hypomecis; species Hypomecis punctinalis. The sequence goes on from CASGGB010000016.1 coordinate 16,303, forward strand.
AGTTCGGTATGCATCATTTCTTGGTAGTGGGGGTATATCGACCTGACGATAAGGAAGAGACGGCATGGAGATCACGTGACACTAAACTGATGGAAAATCTTTTTACAGCATCTGAAAACAACACTATAGTAGTGGCCGGTGACTTCAACTACACTAATTTAAAGTGGCCAATGACTACTGATCAGCAGCAATCTGGGGATGTGAATGCCAAACCAGAAAATATGTTTATAAATATGTACCTAAACAGCAATTTGCATCAGCTCATAAAAACACCTACACGTTACCAATCAAACCAGGCACCTTCTCTATTAGATCTTATAATGGTCAATGATGAAACATTAATTACAGAAGTTATCCATAAACCACCCATAGGAAAAAGTGATCATTGTGTCTTGGAATTCACTATCCAGTGTCTAATGCAAAAAGAAAGGACAGCACCCATGTTCAGGCGAAACTATCAAAGCATAAATTATGACAGTTACAATTCTGATTTGTATAAGACTTTGCAAGCTGTTTGCGAAACGGATGATCCTCAACAACTATGGGATGGTATCTTAAATGCTATTAATGTTACTACAGACAAACATGCGCCTCTACGCCAAGTAAGATCTAAACCAATTAAAAATAAACCATGGATTGATAATAGCGTTCTTGAGCTAATTTCTGAGAAGAAAATCTTATGGGACAAGTACAGAATGTCTAAGGATGAAGATGACTATAAGAAGTTTCGTGAAGTGAATAATAGGTGTGTTGCCTTGTCCAGGAAGCAAAGGAGTGCTTATGAGGCCAGAATCCTTGACTATGGTGATAAAGCTTTTTATTCATACCTGCGACGCTGTACTACCTCTACTGTCAGTATTCCACCAGCAATTAGAAACGACAATGGAGATCTAGTCACTAAACCATGTGATATTGCTAATGTTTTTGCGGTTGAATTTGAAAAAGCATATTCAGTAGAATCAGCACTCAATCAAAACACTATAACTATAACAACTCCCCGTCTGGAGGAAAGTTTGTGTGACATTTCTTTCTCTGAAAGTGATGTAAAGAAAGTAATTGCGAATTTGAATATCCAGTCGTCCCCCGGGCCAGATCAACTTCCAGTTTGCATACTTAAAAATTGTGCTAATACTATTGCTCCAGTCTTAGCAGAATTAATGAACACTTCCTTTGAAGCTGGATACTTGCCTCAAGACTGGAAGCATGCGATAGTAACTCCAATTTTTAAGAAAGGTGACAAAACTAAACCGGAAAACTTCAGACCCATTAGTCTCACTAGCATTGTGGTGAAGATTATGGAAAGGATTATAAGCGAGAGAGTAGCACAATTTTTAAATAGAAATTGTGTGATCTCAACAAAGCAACATGGTTTTATTGAAAAAAGATCAACTGTCACTAATTTATTGACATGTGTTCATTCCTGGAGTGTACAAGTTGATAAAAAAGAACCTGTTGATGTTGCATACCTCGATTTTGAACGTGCATTTGACAAGGTACCTCACCAGCGCTTGTTGTTCAAGCTTGAACACCATGGGTTGCGTGGTAAGTTGCTTGAGTGGTACCGGAGCTTCTTATCGGGTAGAACATTTCAGGTTCGAGTGGGGAACTCACTGTCGGACCGAAAAATGGTTTCCAGTGGTGTCCCGCAGGGTTCTGTGTCCGCTCCTCAGCTGTTTGGAATTTTTATAACGGATCTGATAGAGCTCATAGAATGTCAGTCAGCTTTTTTCGCAGATGATGGGAAGTTTTTTGCTAATGCATTGATAAAGTCTGGAGACCTTCAAAAGGATCTAGACCGCATTCAGAACTGGACCAGGGACTGGATTATTAAGTTGAACACAACCAAATGTAGTGTGTTACATCTTGGTAGAACCAACCCTAGAGAGACATACACACTTGATGGAGTTGCCTTGGCATCTGTAGACCAACAGAAGGATTTGGGAGTCATCGTTACTGCAGATTTGAAATGGGAAGAGCATATATCTATGATAGTCAAACGGGCTAACTCATTTATTTATATCATACGCAAGTCCTTTCAGACAGTAACATTGGATGTTTTTATTAAGATTTACAAAACCTATATAAGGCCTCTGCTAGAGTATGGGTTCCAGGTATGGAGTCCTTACTTTAAGAAAGATATTGATTTGCTTGAAAGTGCACAAAGAAAAGCCACCAGGATTCCATATGCTCTGCGCCGCAAGACCTATGAAGATAGATTAAAAGCTCTTCGTCTCACGACCCTCGAAGAACGACGATTGCGTGGAGACTTGATTGAGACCTTCAAAATTCTCAATGGCTTCTATAATCTTCCGGATATCCACGACATGTACACCTTGAAGGAAAATATGCGCGATAGCAGACGCCATACAGTCCTCTTACAGCCTACACCATCACAAACCAACACTGCACACCACATCCTCTGCAATAGAGTTGTCTACAATTGGAATAGGTTGCCTGAGGATGTCATCTCAGCTAGAACTATAAACACATTTAAAAATAGACTAGACCTTTGGATAAAGAAGGAAAAAATTTCCTTGACAGATAAATACTAATTTTTTCGACACTGCTTGATATAGGCACATCAGTATACACTGCTCGCCTATAAACAAATAAATAAATAAATAAATAAATAAATAACTTAAAGCTAAACTAAAAGCTTTAGGTGGGCACACACGGTCAGTTAAATTGATCAGTTTTTCGCGTCACTCCAAATGAGGCTCATTCAGTAAATTAATACGTATGTATTGGTAGTTATATCTGAACCACTACCTGAAGCTGGGCACACATGATGAAATGATCACATCAGTTCATCAAATCAGTGCAGCGTGGGCAAATGTAGTTAATCATTGTCGATAGGTAGTTATTAAAGAAACAAAATGGCACACCTATCTTATTCTGAAAAATATCAATCCTAGAAAACGTTGATGAGAATCAAAGTTATAGGGAATCAAAATTCCAACAACTTTAGTTGCGATAATTTCTCATTAAAGAAAGAAATAATAAAAGTTATTGAAGAAACAAAATGGCACAGCTATCTTATTCAAAACAATACCAATCCTAGAAAATGTTAAAAGGGATCGAAGTTGTAGGAAAACAAATTTTAAATAACTTTGTTTTCTTCTAAATTCTCATGAAAGATTTAAATAACACAAGTTATAGAAGAAACAAAATGGCACACCTATCTTATTCAAAACAATATCAATCCTAGAAAAAGTTAATGGGAATCAAAGTTGTAGGAAATCAAATTTCCAACAACTTTGGTTGTGATAATTTCTCATTAAAGAAAGATATAACAAAAGTTATTGAAGAAACAAAATGGCACACCTATCTTGTTCAAAACAATATCAATTCTAGGAAAATATGATGGGAATCAAAGTTGTAGGAAATCAAATTTCCAACAACTTTGGTTCTGATAATTTCTCATTTAAGAAAGATATAACAAAAGTTATTGAAGAAACAAAATGGCACACCTATCTTGTTCAAAACAATATCAATTCTAGGAAAATATGATGGGAATCAAAGTTGTAGGAAATCAAATTTCCAACAACTTTGGTTGTGATAATTTCTCATTAAAGAAAGATATAACAAAAGTTATTGAAGAAACAAAATGACACACCTATCTTGTTTAAAACAATATCAATTCTAGGAAAATATGATGGGAATCAAAGTTGTAGGAAATCAAATTTCCAACAACTTTGGTTGTGATAATTTCTCATTAAAGAAAGATATAACAAAAGTTATTGAAGAAACAAAATGGCACACTTATCTTGTTCAAAATAATATCAATCCTAGAGAATGTTGAAAGGGATCAAAGTTGTAGAAATAAAATTTTTAAATATCTTTATTTTCTTATAAATTCTCATGAAAGATTTAAATAACACAAGTTATTGAAGAAACAAAATGGCACACCTATCTTATTATAAAAAATATCAATCCTAGAAAAAATTGCTGAGATTCAAAGTTGTAGGCAAGCAAATTTCAAACAACTTTGGTTCCGATAATTACTCATGAAAGAAAGAAATAACAAAAGTTATTGAAGAAACAAAATGGCACACCTATCTTATACAAAAAAGTATCAATCCTAGAAAAAGTTGATAAGGTTCAAAGTTGTAGGAAATCAATTTTCAAACCAGTTTGTGTCTTATAAATTCTCATACTGTACTGTACCAGCCTTTTTAATAGTCCACTGCAGGACTTAGGCCTACTGTAACAAACCTCAGGTGGTTTGTCGTCCACACCTGAGTAATTAGACATAGAAAGAAGGCATTGTTGTAGGTCAGGAGGCTTTCATATGAATTTATCATATTTTCTAATATTATTCAAAGAAACTTTTCATTCAAATAATATTTAAACAAACAGGTTAAATAAATACATTTTAAAAAGCAACAAAACTACAATCTAGGTATATTAACTCTTTGCAGGGCGCTTAGTAAAAAAAAGCATGATGAAAACAAGAGAAGGAGAAAGAGAACGGAGGTTGACGGGGATTGTCAGTTAGGACTTCACTCGGGAAAAATTATAATTAATTTTGGAGATTTTCAAGATATTTCAGAGATTTTAGCTTAAAAGGTGATATAAAACAGCGAGGATCATGTGCAGAAAAGGAAATGCGGTCGATGTTGAGCAATTACGACGAAAAATCAGTTCCAAGCCTGTTTTCTATCGAAGGACGAAGATGTTCCTAGAGGATTTGGTTTCGTATTATACTTAATCTTATTCCTTTTTAAATTAATATACATATAAAGGTATATAATATGTTCAGCTGTTAATGTTTCGAACAGAACAGTTCTGCATTAGTGATGTGAATGACTTACTGTTAAATTAAGATCTGCAAACGAGGATAAGCCTATGTCCGCCTCGCAGGCACGATGTGGTATGAATGCTCATACGTATTTATTCTCATACAACTATGTACGAGTACGAGATGCTTTCGATGCAGCGCTCCACTATAGATACAATACCATATTGTCTACAATGATCCGTTGAGGGTTGATAAATATACATAGGTACGTATACAGATTCTTATGGCGGTCTTTTAATGAGTTGTCTTACGATGTTTCCAGAAGAAGTAGAATATCTATAGAACTAGAATCATAAGAATACAGCGATCTATAAATGCAAAATGACGGATTTACATGCCGTTGCATCCGTTCTATGGTCGTATGCTGCCGAATTACGATGCTTTCCTTCATTGAAACGGCAATGATCTTACAGTACAAACATCTAATGTTATGGAATCAATGGAGTAAGACCAAGCTCTGGACATTCCCGCACAAGTGAGAGATAGACGTTACTAACACTCGCTCGCTATGATTTCTATGTATTTACAGATGTCTTAATGATTTGTCTTTTTCAGCTCCGACTAAATGCGAAAATGAAACCTTATAATGAAATCTATTCCTTGCATTTTGAGAATATAACTACCGAATGTAATTACTAGACGAAACGTTATAGCTACTTGTGAAGTACAGGGTGTTCATTTGACATAGATTAATTGTAATTTATATTTCATATTAATTAAGAGGATCGCAGAGTCGTCTATTGCTATATTTTATTATATTCTACAACACTTTATTTGAATGCCAGCCGTTAGTGCTACTTGATCAATGCTGTATTTTCAACAGTGTGCAGAACTCTTAAAGCCAGGTAGAGCTTGGGCCAGTGTTTCTCATTTCCGTAAAGGAGGGATAACCCGTGTCCGTATTAAAGAGTGTAAATTCCGCTCACTATGAAGTAAAGTTATTGATGACTTATTATAATTTTGATTTACACATTATTTTATATGGCGAAGTCGATTCTCGAACCTTTACCTATAGTATTCTTGGAGCCTTTCTTGTGAACACTCTGGAATTCATGCAAGACTTATTAAGTGGACGAAATAACCGAGATCAGACTGACAAGACACTCGCGACTCCTGGTTTTTATTTCGAGCTTTCTTTTCCAGGATTGCGTTAGATTTTCGAAAGCTTGGTAGAGTCTTTTTGTTTCGTGGTTTTCAGCTCTCGCGAGCGCCATGACTAGGGAAATAAACAGAGATAAACATAAAATCAAAATAATCTCTGATTAATAAAAAATAATAACTTTAATATTAACTAACTGTCAGAAATAAATTAATACTATTCTTCTGACACGTAATTAACTCTTTTATTAATCGTAGTTTGACAATTAATATTAGTTCAATAATAGAGTTTCTTTGTTATCCTAGAGTTCAAGTTTTGGAATCTCTGGAATTTCTTTTCAACACTTATCTTATATTTTCAATATCTAAAATCTGCGTAATTTTATAAAGTTACATTACATTTAGAACAAAAATATTCCAATGATCTCCGCGTAAAACAGAGAAGCTCTAAAATCAGTATTTCTATATATCTCTTGAGGCATTAGTTAGATACTTCAGTTCACTTTGAGATTAGACAGGTTCATAAAAGGTTAAAGTAGGTAAAACATAGGGTTTTCGTTCAGAGCTTAGGTAATCTATTAGGTTATTAGGTCATTCGAATCACCTTTACCTAGGGCTTATGCGGTCTACAATGCAGGATCTACCACTAGACGAACACTGGCCAAACTAACGTCCAAGTAGGTAAATAGATTAGATAATTATGATAGGAATCTCACTGCAGAATACTAGTATCAAAAGGTAGGCAGTCTCTTTTCAAGTGAACCAGAAGCAGATGGCGCTAATAGTACCTGATTATAGAATGAACCTGGGAGGTTCACAGTTAAGTATTAATATTTCTTATTATTAAACAATACGAATTGTAAGCTGGGATCTTATTGAATATCTATTATAGTATTTTAATGCATTTTTAATATCTTAGGATATTTCTTTCGATGAGGTTCAATTTATAATTTCTTCATAATTGAGTGAAACCAGGATGCATAGCTAGTATGTCGTAAAGCTAGGAATAATTAAGAGCAAGTCAAGTTTCATAAAATCACTTTTCCTGACATTTTATATTAGGTAGGTTTCTCAAAATAGGTTCTACTCTTCTTAGGTTTTATAACTTAGGTTATTTAGGCAGGTAGGGTTGTTACACTACCCACGAAGGGTGTTTGGGCCATATCCACCACGCTGGCCCAGTGCGGGTTGGTGGATTCGCATAAATTCTCATGCAAGATTGAAATAGCACAAGTTATTAAAGAAACAAAATAACACACCTATAATATTAAAAAATGATTCTACAAAAAGTTCACTGGTGTACGTAACTAGTAGGTATTTCTTGGACTATACTATATACTAGTCTCAAGTAGATGTATCACTGTTCACTGTGGACACCTTTCAATCGTTTCACACAAAAAATATACAAAATAGTATGTCCTGAATACGTCCCACTCTGTCGCGCATGCGCGTGGCTTGTCGAGCAGATAAAGGTCTTTTCACACATACTATTATCAGTGAAGCCATAGCCAAGCTGTTTTTATGCGGAACATTATTTCATATATTCTTTATACACGGATACAAAACTTGTAAATGTGTCGGTGACTATATTACTCAGTGATCTCAGTGTTAGTGCCGACACCGGCAATCACAATCATTGACAACTAAGTATATTTTTGTCGGATCGCGGATGCCACACCATGTAAACATACCTAATGGAGGACGAGTAGTTTCTTTATTTGAAATCTGAATTATATTTTTTTTGTAGTTGATGCAAGGATTCGAATACAAAACCAATTTGTGAAACAAAACAGGAACACTAATAAAAATCACTATGATTCATGTCACTCATTTTCAATTTTTTTCCTTGATTCCTCTTCTTTTTTAACAGTCTTGAGTTATCAATGATATTATTGCTAGCTCCGTTCCGTAGTATTAAACAGAAACATATCAACAATCTATAAGCTTTACTGATATGTGTGAACCGACCTTAATAAAACCGAAACGAACTGATCCAGCCGACGCGAAGACGCGTCGGTGGATCAGTTCGTCCGCAGTGATGCCAGATATTACAGATTTATTTGTATATACTTGGCTTCTGTTACAAGTATAGTTGGAAATAGTTTACGATAAAAATAACTTAATTATATCTTCAACTCTCGCTAAGCCCTTAAATTAACACGGAACTATAATTACTACTTAAGTACTTATTACTATTACCTACTGTTGAGTTATATATAAGTTCAAAGTAGGTACTTATTTTTTTCTTAAAATATACCTAAAGAGTTAATGTGAAATATAATTAAATACCTACTACTTCTAGTTACAAACAAAAACGATTTAACTAATTTAACTTGTTGGTTTTCTTTCATATCTAAAACTTTGTTTTTCATCGATGAAGTACTTGTACTGCAATAATTTGTGTTTTACGTAAAGATTTTTGGATAGGAATGGTGTAGGAGATGGCGACACTGCGTGTGGAGATCGTCGAAAACCTGTTTTTGTCTCTGCGATATTCTTTACTAGTAAGTAAATAAAATAAATAAATATAATAAAATAGTAGAAATAGGTACCTAGCCTAAATGGCGATAAGTTGGCCACACTTCACGTCGCCGCCACAGATTCTGACCAAGGGCACTGAGTTTTGAACACAGATTAGGTAATAATTACCAGTAGGGATGCAACATTGCTCATAAAAAACATCGATATCAGAACATCACGGAAGAGCGTTCATTCGAAAACTACGATATTTTATTTATGAACGATTCATCAATGTTTTCTCGATGTGTCTATACAAATAAATAAAATTGGAGTGTCTGTTTGTAATATTGAAATAACCGTATTTTACTACATGCATGTGAATAATTTATATATGGCACATACATAAAAATAACATTTTTATTTGCAGGTAGCTGATTTGTAATAAGGAGTAACTTAGGCTACGTTAATTGAGGCGGAACGAAGTTCGCCGGGTCAGCTACTCTTTCATAAACATCGATGTTGATCAGTATGGCTCAACGCTTTACTGGTTTAATTTTCGTGAGCATGCTCTATCATCCTTTTGAAGTACTATACCATACATGGTCGATTGATTTCGATGTATTTGATGTTTTAAAATATCGATGTACCTACTATCATTTACGTCCCTAGTTACGACTAAAGTTACACATCGATAGTTGACTATTGCTAAACTATCGTTATAGTATCGATAGTTAACCTCATAATGTCAAAAGCATTTATACCACTGGTAGTATCGATACTATCGACAGTATCGTAACTATTGCAATTAATGACTTCGATACTACCGATAGTATTGAATCCATCAGCTTTAATTTTATCGATAGCTTGTTTAATTCAATTCAGTGATATTATTAATACTATCGATAAAAGTGACTATCGATGCTATCGAAACTAACTGTAGCATTATGATGTTATAGTATTGATACTATCAATAATTATTGCTTTTTATTAGTTGATTTGTGCTGTCAAAACTGTTGATATTATCGATACTGTCGATATTATCGTTATTGTTTCTATAGTTTTCAAGATCACCTTTAGATAACTAAACTATCGATATCTATACCACCCCTACAAGACTGCCGAGTTGGTACGTTCTCGGGTATTCCCCGACAAGCGGCGTGGTGGGCGCAAGGAAGTGAGACGTATTGAGGATGGACCTTTTTCGTTTGCGAGCGAGGATGGTAATGTGTTCACAGATATCTACCTACCTTAATATACTTATTGTATTACAATATTTTGGTAACTAAATGATATAATGGTCAATGTAGGTACTTATTAGAAAATAATATTTTACGAGTACCTGTAAACTACTGAAAAGCCGTGGTGGTCAAGAGGTAGTGACACCCGCCTTACAATCGCGAGGTCGTGGGTTCGAATCCCCGGTCCCGTACCAATGAGTTCTTTGGAATTTATGTAAGGAATTTCACATGACTGACTTTTTGGTGAAGGAAAACATCGTGAGGCAACCTGCAGACGTGGCCATATTTACGCAAGCCAAAAATGAACCTTATGCAGAAGTTTTGAAGTCGCTCAAGTGTGACACCACTGATTAGGAAAATACCTAAATACATATAAGATTAGATAGATAGATAAGATTAGTACCTAATACTCCAGGTTACCCAATTATCAGGCCAAACAGTCATCCCCAACTACCATGTTGCAGGTACGAATCACTGCCTAGTAATCACCCTGTGACTATCCATTGAGCTTCTTGCTAGCGGAATAAGGAAAGAAAGCTTAGTAATAACTAGTAGTTAAATAAGTATAAGCAATTACTGAGAACTGGCGCACCTTGCCACGTGGTGTCTGCAGTTGCCTAATCAAGCAATAAACATAGCCTATACAAGTCAAGCACATGATATGGCTAGACCTACAGTAAATAATAAAACCTCATACATAACCTTAAATTGTCACGCGGTCTGGAAGTTACTGCTGCACTAAATCTAAGGGATGTGAAGTCCTGATTAAATAAAATGCAATAAATTTATGTACAAAATAGTTATAGTATAATTTCCAAATATTTAATAGTTAATCGAATCATATTCAATAATAGGTACCCAAATCAAGCACTGAAATCACATGAATATCAAACTTTATAAGCATAAGTACAACAATTGAATCAGTGGTTACTAATTACAACTGAACCGAGTGAATACTAATCCTAAATCGTGTAATAATATCTACCTAGCAATTTAGGAAACCGCCTAACAGTGTTAAACAGTTCACCAAAGGCAATAGGTACTTAGCTTTACAATCGCGCCACACCGAATGTAATAACTTTCAGCACTCGAATTAGTAGGTAGGTACTCGTATGTACGACTTTTTGCTATGCCAACTTTTTGAAAACCTGAAAAAGTATCATAACTCCCATACAAAAACTTCTTAACGACCTACCTGATAATATAAAAGATGCGCATGTACTTATGTACGCTGATGACGTCGCTGCGGTTGTCAGTGCTCCAACGAGAGAACGACTAGAGCGAAAACTGAACAAAGTCGCCGGTGACCTGACTAACTGGTTTAAAATGAACGGTTTGATCCTAAACATTGCCAAAACACACTTTGTTCATTTTGACCTATCAGGACACAGAAAAGAGCTTTTAGAAGTAGCAGTGAACAATGGAAAATTGGAACAGGTGAAAGACACAGTATTTTTGGGATTTCATCTGGATAGCGCCTTAACATGGGAGAAACATGTAGACAGACTGTGTCTCAAAATCGGGCGTGCTTGTTTTGCACTGTGGAAAATTTCGGCCATACTACCGAAGGCCATGGTCCGAAGTTGCTATTTTGCATCTGTTCACTCTCTCTTACAATATGGTGTTGAGTTCTGGGCATGCTCTTCAGATTGGGAGCGCGTGTTCAGGATGCAAAAGAGAGCTATCAGAGCCATAGAGAGAGTGACAGAGGGCACATCGGCGCGTCCACTGTTCCAGGACTTGAAAATAACTCTTCCGTCGATGGTTATTCTAGAGGCGGCTCTGTACGCCAGAGACCACCTGGAAGAGTATGCGTGCTTGGGCGAGCGGCGCGCCCAGCCGCCGCGGAAGGGGCGATTACTGTGCACGCCCACTCATCGACTTCAGAAAACATCCAAGCAGGTGCACATTGTGGCAGTTGGAGTCTACAATAACTTGCCAGAAGTTATAAAAAATGCACCATCACGACGTGCATTTAAGAATTTGACTAAAGAGTGGCTTGTTGAGCAAACATTCTATAAGGTGGAGGAATTCTTGCCTAAGATAGAGTAGAGTTTGTATTTAATTTAATTTTTTTTTTTTTTTTTTTTTTTACTGATAAGTAGCTATTGTTTGACATTATTTTACCATTTATGGTATAACGAAATGCAGAATATTTAATTATTACTATTGACATTTAATTTTAATTGATTTATGATTTAATTTATTTATTACGGATTTATATTAGATTTTGTTAAATGCACTATTTTATGTAATTAATAAGGAATCATAATAAAGGTAATGTTTGCTGAAATATGTTAGCATGTACTACAAATGACCTGTAACTAGTTGTTATTAATAAAGAGAATGAGAATGAATGAAAAAATATGGTTGCCTTACAAGTTGGACGTTGTATTTAGGTATGACATTTTTGAACTGCAGTTGTAGCCAATCTACTGAACTGATTTAGAAAACTTATTCATTACTGGAATTCATATTTAATACTCAATGATAATTGCTATGTATTATACTCAGTCGTAGTACTATTTCAATCTAATATTTTGAAAATTGTAGAAAAGGTCGGCAAAAAATGCAATTATTAGACCTTTTAAGCGCATGCGCTGACTACATAGTGCATAATACTTAAAAATGATGTGCTACAAAAATAACCGGCTTTACCTGGTCTACATAAAAGTCTGCGACAGCATATGTCTATGTCCTAAGGTTTTTGAACTATGACAGTTTTTATAACTATAATTAGAGAGCGAAATAGTAAGTATTTTTCAAAACTATTTTGACAAATAATGTATCAATCCTTATCCAAATAAACTCTTTTATTAGCTTGGTCATTTTATACACAACAAAATTGTCACTCACACCAAATAATTTCAACGGATAGTTTCGAAGATATCGTAGGTTTAAAATTACAACGTAATAAAAAATATTGCCGCGGTACATACTGTTACATAATCTGTGCCACGACATCTACAAAGCTTTAAATTATTTGGATAGATCATAAGGTCATGAGACAAGAGCAATTTTTTTTAGTAATTTTAAGAGCGTTATAGGCGTAGTTATAGTAAAATCTAGATTTAATACTGAAAACACTAGATTTTCAACTTCGACGACGTAAACCTAGGGCCCAAAGAGAACAATCTGCCGATAGCCAACTTCATTGGCTTTCCTCCCAATCAATTTATAGAAGCCTAGGCTATACCGAGGCAGCCCCTGGATGGTCCAAATAGACCTAGATTTGGGAAATTATTCCAGGACATATAACTCGGTAACCGGGGGCCCGAATTATAAGCTGATGCCACAGAAGTCATTTTTATCTAAGGTCAAAGCGACTGAGCCCAAAAAATTGTTCCTGGATCAATTTATGAGGGACCTCGAAATCGTTTTCAAATTACGACAACGAAAATAAAGTACTTCCAAATTTTTTGAAACTTAGAATATAGATACCCCTAGGCTCCACAAATACTGTGTAGAAATTTAGGATTCTCTCGAGCACCGGGAAACCCGAAAACGGGATTTTGATTGGTTTGTTCATGGTAGGATCACTTTAGAGACTGAGTATTAACTGAGACTAAACACCACATAAGTCGGCGGATGGGAAGTTATCCAAAAGCCGAAATATAGGTAGGCGCGGGAGACAGAGTGATGAGACGCCGAGGCACACCCGCCCGCCGACCTCATGCCTCCCGCGCGCTCCCTCCGTGCTAAATACTACGTCAAGCACGCGGCGTCGGCATTATGCAAACATGCGCAATATTATGCTTACTTGGCCATTTCATATAGATAAAAATTGATAGGTATTTTAGAAGATATTACTATGCAGGCAAAGACTTTAAAAATAATATTATTCTGATTTTTTTTTATTATTATCGTATTAATTTTGTTGTATGCTTTTAACCGATTTCATAAAAAGATGTTCTTTCTCACTTAGGCATTCGTTTTTTTGTATGTACGAGTATGTTACGCGATTCCGTCAATTGTGAACCGATTGTAATTATTTCTTTTTTGTTTGATAGATCAAATCTCAGAATTGATCCCATTTAAATTAGGTTTGTTGTATTTGAAAATAAACATTAGACGAATTTTTTAACGATATACAAAATAATTATTTATCGTAAAAAATAGCAAAACCGCTTTCCATCGTGTACAAAATTAGAATATTTCGCTCGAATCGTTTACGTCATTGTTGATTTTTCAAAAACAGCTCAGCCGATATCCGTAAAGTTTAAATGGGGCCACCTCGGGAGTAGGTATATAAATACCCTTTCGAACTAAAAATAATTTTTCGATTCGGTTCACAATTGGAGAAATTATCGATGGACATACACAAAAAATATACATACAGACGAACATAGACCTTCCTCCTTTTTGAAAGTCGGATGTAAAAATAACAATAAATCGTTCTAATAAAAAAATAAAAATAATAAGAATGCTGCTACAGTTGACAAATTTCGCCGCTCCCCGTAAGTGATTTCCTGGCCAAGCGGACAGGTATAGTGGATACGACGTCACCCACGGTACCGGTATCAAATTCCGCCAACCGCACGTTTTCTTTTTGCTTCTTTATGTTGCAAGAAAATATCATTTGGAAGCTCTATTGTTGACTTATAATTTATTTTTGTAAAATAATTATTTATACCGCTCATACGATTTCCGCGCCATATTCTTAGAAGAGTAGAAAGCGGAAGTTTTAGTTTAAACCTTATAGTCATAGAAATAAAATTGATCTGGGTATAGTATATAGTCTGTAAGATGAAGAACAGACTTGCTATTAGAGTCGACCAATTTCGCCAGCTATAGAAACGGTACCATTTGATGCCGGTACAATTTATGAGTTATGTAAACCTACTAATCAAACCAACTGGTAGATTTCCAAAACTCATTCTGGCAACATTGTGTTGTGAATATTGTCAAATTATTTAATTTTCACTGGTGACTCTTTTGTGATTGATTTGTTTGTTTCTTTAATTTTTATTTGTTTCGAATTATTATTGTTGTTGTTTTTGTGATATTGGGTATGTAATTGGCGTTACATGATATTTAGCTAATGACGTTTCAAAAGTGTATATTTGTACCTAATTGAAATAAACATGATTGAATTGAATTGAATTGGGTTCGAATCCGCCCAAGTTCATATTTTTTGTTCATATTTTTTGCATGAAAATATCATTTGGAAGCTCTTGAACTTAATTGAGTTAATATGCCTATAGATACAATCAGATCAATCCATTCATCCAGCAGCCATAAGACGTCCACGGCTGGACATAGGCCTCCCATTTAGATCTGCAAAAAGACCAGTTAATAGAAACTTGCATCCAGCGCGTTCGTGCGGTCTGGAGTGTTTAAATAAAATAATATAAAAAAATAAATTGAAAAAAAAAACGTTTGAATTAAAGGGGAAAATCCAAGATGGCGGCCGCCATTAGTTTCCATTTTGAAATTAAAGTTGGCGGATGTCCCTTAGTGGGTGTCGTCGTCGAGGTTTTTGGGGGTGTAGATTTCAAAAATGGCATCCATTTTGAAATTCAAGATGGCGGATGTCACTTTTTTGAAAAAGTCGTCATGGGTATCGTTTTCGAGGTATTCGGGGGTGTGAATTTCAAAAATGGCAACCATTATGAAATTCAAGATGGCGGAAGTCACTTTTTTTGCAAAAAGTCGTCATGGGTGTCGTTGTCGAGGTTTTTGGGGGTGCAGATTTCAAAAATGGCGTCCATTTCGAAATTCAAGATGGCGGAAGTCACTTTTTTGAAAAAGTCGTCATGGGTATCGTTTTCGAGGTATTTGGGGGTGTAGACTTCAAAAAAGGTATCCATTTTGAAATTCAAGATGGCGAATGTCATTTTTTTGCAAAAAGTTGTCATGGGTATCGTTTTCGAGGTTTTTAGGGATGTAGATTTCAAACTTGAAGGTCTTTGCACCTATACACAAAGTCGCGGGCCGCAAGCGGCCCGCGCACCGCCCAAACTACTAGTTCTACATATAAAACTACGCTTACAAGAAAAATATCACTACGTTAATACAATAAGTAACCACGTTTTCACTTTGATTCATGTTCGCAGAAAAAATTGTGTTTAACATAGTTAACATTAATTAGTTTATTAGGGTAATTATGTTCTGATGCATGAATAGTTGAAGCCACAGACATTTTCTTTTCACTTGGCGCAATTTTGTGAATTTAAACTTAGCATTTAAGTTTTAGTTCCTTTGGAGGTAGCTAAATTAGCTCATGAATACAAAGCTATCAGCTCAGAAATATAGCGGAAAGTTATTTTTAGTGCAATCTTTATATAATTAAATCATAGATAAGAATGTTAAATAATAATCTAGGATATGACATTTTGTAAAAAGTTTCAGAAAGAGATCTGTCGTAAATTTTAACAATCATACTTATTAAAAAAAACATGTACCTAGTGTATAATAGTAAATTATGTTACAAGGAGACAAAATACTGTCTTCTGTAACGGGTGACAAATTGGATCCTACGCGTAGCGAGGGAGCGCAGCGAGTGAGCTCAAACTTTACGGGAGTTTCATGCATTAGGTACATTATTGCCCTACTATAGCCATCGAGATTGTGCTATGATAGTAATGTCTTACGTTAAGATTGTATGGCATTTAATTAGTAGATAATTGTCAAGCACATGGCATGAGAAATACATTTTCACCAACTGTCTCGTATTTTAGAACAATAGGACAGGCAAATTATTAGCCTACAGGCGGCAAATGTGTAAGTCCGACATTGGTCACATCACATCCAAATATCGCAGAGTAGCTGTTAACCTTTCATTAGAGCTAACAGCTTGCCTCATATTTGTATCCATTTTGACGAGTAACTAGGTTCAGTAGATGGTAATAGCCTTTTTGGTTTGTATTTTTGCAACTATATTAAAAATTAAAAAAAAATTTCAAAATTCTTTATTTCGTACAAAAAAAATAAGGTAACAAATAACAAAGAAACGATGCTACCCGCAGTAGTTAGGAAGACTGTGTCGCAGATAGCAACGCCCACCTCCAGCAAAGAATTGTACAAAAAAGGTATATATATACATAATAAATAAATAAGAAGTTAGTATGACAGAAACCATTTTGAACAACAATTGAACATGCGCGCTTTTGTGTGTGTGTGTGTGTGTGTGTGTGTGTGTGTGTGTGTGTGTGTGAGTGTGAGTGTGTGTGTGTACATGTATGCATGGCCGTATGCGCGGCTAGTAATGTGAGCACATTTGAGTAACACTGCGATACACGAGATCTCATAAGAGTCAAGGTTCGCAGTGTTTCTCATGAGAAAGTGTGCATTCATTTGCGTGTGTGTGTTAAAGGTATGAGTGGGTCTGTTTTACCATATATATTATGTAATAACCGTAATCAAGTCCTCAGTGTCCTTGTAGGACAGAGACAAAAGCCATTCAGTACATTTCACTTTACATTTGTAAGAGGCGAGTGGGTAGATACAAAGTTCTTTATTTAATCTATTATACAACAGGGAGCTGATAATTTGGTAGTGTCGACTTGCTATTGCTGTGCGGCACCGCTCGTAGCCACAAATCTTATCAGATCTACGTTTATTGGCAGTGAGATCGGGATCGTACTGCATTTGCGAATGTTTTTTCATAACAGTTTGTAGTATGAAAAGTTGCCTCACAGCAAGCACTTTACACAACGCGTATAAATCAGTGGTGGGAAAGCGGAGAGGTTTTTTAGCAAGAACTTTAAGTACAGCTCTCTGTGCTCTCTCTATTCTTAACATGTAGGTTTTGGCGGACCCACCCCAAGAGGTAATACAATAGGATAACACAGATTGGGCTAACGCGTAGTAAACACATTTGAGATATCGTAAGTCCACCACCGACCTGAGACTTTTAAACACATAGATTAGTTTACAGACTCGGGACACCAAGGAGGCTATGTGCGATTTCCAGGTCATGGCATTATCTACAATGACACCCAAGTACTTTACAGTTGTCGTTCGCTCAAGATTGGTGCAGTCACAAGTGATTGAGTCCTTTGGGCAAGTGTGAGCACGGATTTCAAACAAAGACTTGGGTTGCATAGAAATATTAGGTGCAAAAGCTATGACTTTGGTTTTAGATATGTTGAGCGTTAACAAATTATCATTCAGCCAAAGCATTACAGTACGGAGGGCATTTTCACAGTATTCGCGAACCTCTTCCCAATTCTTTCCATGGATTAATAGTACAGTATCATCGGCGTAAGTAATTATTTTGCAATTTGGTAAGGGCATATTACACAGGTCGTTGATGTAGAGCAAAAACAAGATCGGGCCAATAACGCTTCCTTGAGGGACGCCAAATGTAAGGGGCTCATCTTTGCTATAATGTCCATCGATGACTACACGTTGCGAACGATCACTGAGGTAGCTAGCAAATAATTTTAAGGCAATACCTCTAACACCAATTGAGTAGAGTTTTGATAAAAGGATGGGAATGGCGACAGTGTCGAAGGCTTTACATAGATCTAAAAACACGCCAGCTGTCTTGGGTCGCTTATCAAAGTTATTAACTATTTGCTGGGTGCGCGACGGCAGCGCCAACTAGCGGATGAACTTTAGGCGGACTCTGAAGTGTCAAATGGCGAGTTGTCATTACAAATAGTAAAATAAACAAAGAAATATTTTCAATGAAACGTCGTATTTAAAATCGTTTATTGTAAAACTAAAAACATGTAAATGTATAGCGTCTATAGTAACGTTGGCCTTTTTTATTTGCCGTGTAAACTGGCACAATTCAACCAATGCTATGGAGTACACACGGACCTATTTGCTGATTGTTTGTTAAACATGGCCAAATTAATAATACAAACTGGATTTGCAGCAGCAACACACGAAATCAATTTCCAACCCCAAACAACATCAAAAGGCAAACAATTAGTTTTGGCTCAACATGTGCAAGATGTAATAGAAACGAAATGCGAAGATCAAACGAGCCACACCATTGAAGCTCGTGTAATTCGTCAAACTTCAGTGACTTCGACTCCATACAAAACATCCTTGAATGTAAGCAGATTTCTTCTTTTTTTGCAATCTTCAATCTTAGATGTAAGTATGTAATACTATGTGGTCGCGACAGAAAAATATAGGTAGTCTATTAGTCGTATACCTACCTAGGCTTTCGTTCATTTTGATATATTATACAATTTGAATAGGCCCCGGTGTATGTACACACTGATCTATTTCAATAAATATAATATAAAATAAAAATAAATATGGAAATTTGTAGAATTTACAATTTACGAGTAACGAAGTAACTGTTGTCATAACCTGTGTTCAAATTGTTTGATGCAAATGAACTGAAGCAAAGATCCTCGTCAAACTGACCACAGGTTGGACAACAATTCTCGCGTGAAACGTTATCTTTATATACAGGGTTATTCCTAATCAATTAGCATCCTTCTAGGGGCTTATTCTGAACATCAAAACTAACAACTTTTGTTCTACGACCTTCGTCAAAACTAAAAAAAATCAGCTATTCCATACATTTTGTCGCGGGTGAACTATATTTTTCTATGGGACAACAATTTTGTTTTTGTATTGTCGAAAGTCGTAGAACAGAAGTTGTTAGTTTTGATGTACAGCATATTATTACTACCACAGCTCACACTAACACATTCAAATATGTTATTATTTTGTTTGTACTGGAACTATACAGCCTAGCTACATGTAACTGAATTCAAATGTTTAGTAGCACTCATTCACTCAGTCTTTCCAAACATACATCCTATGAGTCTTAACGTAAGGAACACGAATAAATAGTCTAGCTCATAAAACGCTACTTTTATATCCAGCTCAAACTGACAAATAGTCACACACTTGATATAATAGTCGCCCACCTATGATATTTTTCACCCGGTTTATTACGGTTTATATCCCCAAATACTGACTACCTATTAGAGGTGCTGAAAATAATGATGATTACTTTTTGTTTCACACCTAATCTACATAATGCAATTTGATTCTGGCACTTCGCCGGCCGCTACCGCAGCACCCTCGCTTTGCATGCTCGGCTTGTGCGTTGTTTGTCATGTTCTAACTATCTTTTTTATAACCTATTTTTATTTTCACACCTAATCTTTAATGTGACGATATTCGACCAAACTTTGTTCGTCTAATAGTTGATTGACATAATGAAAGATTCGACAAATGATTAATGTTTCAAACGTTTTTAGACAAAAAACGTTTGTCGAATCTTTCACTAGGCCAATTATAATAAAGAATACCTAACTCTACCAAACGAAACGTCATACGAAAATCGGCCACACATTTTTCTTCGCAAATGCAGGAAACCGTGTATATTAAGCGCCACGCAAATCGGCAGATGGGAAGCTATGCGCAGAACGCTGCGCAAAAGCCGAAAAATACGAAAACGCGGGAGCCAGAGAAACGAAACGCCGGGGCACACCCGCCCGCCAACCTCATGCCTCCATTAACATTAAAATCGAAAAAAAAAAACAGGCGAAGCTGCGAGCAAAAGCTAGTCGTTCATAAATATGGAGACATTCGATATCATTTTTTTGTTTTTTAATTATCGACGCTCTGCTATTGATGTTTTATTTTGAGCGAAGTTACATCCCTAGTTATAACTACTGTTTTGCAGTTACCTAATCTGTGTTCAAATTGAAGTGCCCTTGGGCAGAATCTGTGGCAGCGAAGTGGAGTGTAGCATAATATGCTCTTTTAGTGTAGCCAACTTATCGCCATTTAATTAAGCTAGGGACCACGACTGTTCTCCAGCGTGTACCAGCTCCTGCACGTAGAATGCCACCGAATTGTTTTAATCGAAATCCATAGGGTACGGACGCCTATGTCTAACGGTAGATAATAGTAGATATAATAGTAAAAATATTGTCACAATATCCAGTGCGTAGTAGATTGACTACCATCAGAAATACAAGTAACTGTTGGAAAAAAAACTGTTGTTGACAAGCCGTGGTAGTCAAGAGGTGAATGACACCCGCCTTACAATCGTGAGGTCGTGGGTTCAAATCCCCGGTCCCGTACCAATGAGTTCTTTGGAATTTATATACGGAATTTCACACCACTGGCTTTTCGGTGAAGGAAAACATCGTGAGGTAACCTGCATACGTCCGTAGAAGAAATTCGATGGCGTATGTGAATCCACCAACCCGCACTGGGCCAGCGTGGTGGCTATGGCCCAATCACCCTTCGTGGGTAGGCCTAAGTCCTGCAGTGGACTATTAAAAAGGCTGATACAGTATAGTACAGTACAGTACAGTTGGAAAAAATATGAAAAATATGTATGAATACTGTTTTTGAACCAGCCCCTCTTCTATCTTACCTAGATTTACTATAAGAAAGGTAAAATGGCAGTAGGCAGGGCACATATTACGGACGTGACGATTTTTTTTAGATTTCATGTGTTTATCTTGATTCATTCAACATTTTTGATTTTTTTAAAGTTCTCGAATGGAGACGACATACCGGACGTCCACCAACTTGTTAGACTGATGACATAGGCCACGTCGTACCAGCAAGCGCAGCGTAGGACCTTCACCGACTTGTTGGATCAATGATAAAAGGCGATGGATACAGGCCGCTTCCATCCGAGAATATTGAAAGCTGAGTGATACGCGAGTTAAGTGTACAGCTGATAGGAATAACCCTGTATATCACCATCATTATTATAAGACCAATCATTAATTTATGACCAATTTCTTGAATAACTTTGATTCCGATCATTTCTAATGAAAGATAGAAATAACGTAAGTTATTGAAGAAATAAAACAGCACAACTGTTTTTCAGAAAATATCAATCTTACAACAAGTTAATGAGAATCAAATCGAGCTGTTTAAGTGCTTACTCTCGTTTATAGGTATCGCTTTTTAATATAGTTTTGTCAAAATTCTGCCGCAATTAATGCAATCCTAATCCGAAAGGTTGTATAAAATCCTAAGTACATGTTTTATTTAAAACAAATTATCCACTTTCCAATATTAATTAAAATCTTTTGTTTAGTCTCCTGACATAAGTTTATATGAAAAGAAAGAAAAGAAAGAAAAGAAAGAAAATTTTATTTACTAAAAACTTACAATGAAATACAATCAAGTTACAATATCGTTAGTTAACATAATTATGTGTGTAAGCTGAGCGAGTGATTTCAAGGTAAGATATACATATAACGTGGTGCAGTGAGCCCCAAACTAAGCACGAGGCTTGTATCTTGGGGCTCGAGTGCGATGTAGCGGTAGGAATGTATACCTTGTGTGTTTCAAATTCGGTGAAAGGAAATTCGAGGGTAACCAAAATTGACTATTAGTGTCATTGCAATTTAATGATCGTCGGTGCGCGCGCGTGTGTATGTGTGTGTGTGTGTGTGTGTGTGTGTGTGTGTGTGTGTGTGTGTGTGTATATATATATATATATATATATAAATAAATGTGTAGCAATGCAATACATCCAGGGATACAGACACTAGCATAGTTAAGTGCATGTTAAGCTACATATATAGAAACCATATAGATACTCTACTCACTGTATATGCTATGAATAAGTTCTTCTGTTCTATTGTAGGACAATTTTAGAAGCCAGCCTTTTATTTTTGTTTTGAACGCAAGTCTGCCAAGACTATTATAGTTTATGCGGGCTTTTTTGCACACGTTATTGTACACGCATGGAAGGCAATAAGCGGGACTGCGTTTAACCATTAGAGAGTAAGCTCTTGGAAGCGGCAGTCTATACGTTCTTCTTTTTACAAGTATGTCATAGCTGGGGTGAGTCTTAAAGCTTTTATGAGTTTTCAAAGCAGCGAAATAAATAAAGAGCTGCCGAACTCGAAGCACTTTGAAATCATCGTAGAGAGAGTCAGTCGGATATCGAAACGGTTTCCTCAAAGTGACTTTGATTAGAGCGCGTTGAGCTCTTTCTAAAGTTAGAAAAATAGTTTTGCCAGCACAACCCCACACAGGAATACAATATTGAATAATGGATTGGCATAGAACCAAATAGATTTGCCTGAGGAGGGGAGCCGGTGCACAGTCTCTGAGATGTTTCATGACATAGATAAGTTTACGTGTTCGCGAAGCAACATATGAGATATGTTGTTTATAAGATAAGTTTCCGTCGAGGATCACACCGAGGTACCTGATAGAATCAGTTCGATCTATGGAACAACAAGAGCATGGAGATTGGGATTGCGATTTAGAAGAGCAGTAATGGATCTTTAGATCTAGGTAGTTAGGCGGACGTGATACACTAGTCTTGGTGAAAGCAATGTACTTCGTTTTCTTAGGATTCAAAGTGAGTAGATTCCTGTCGAGTAATTTAGCAATTATTGATAATCCATCAGATGCACAGTCAAACACTTGATGCCACGTTTCGGCGTGAAAAATAATCGCGGTGTCATCTGCGTACGTAATTATATTGGCGTTTGGAAGTTCAAAGCTTAAAATTTCATTGATGTACAGCAGAAACAGCGTGGGGCCAAGTATGCTTCCCTGTGGGACACCAAAGTTAATTGGTAGTTGATCACTAAAAAGGTTACCAATTTTCACGAACTGTTTTCTGTTCAGGAGATAACTCTTGAACCACTCCAGTGCCACTCCTCTTACGCCGAAGTGATACAACTTTTTCAGGAGTAAACCAATTGAAATCGAATCGAATGCCTTCGCCAAGTCCAGGAAAATACCTATGCATTTGTCTCCTTTGTCAATGTGGGACGACACCAAATTGACCAAGCATGTAGCAGCATCCTCGGTCGATCTCCCCTGACGAAAACCAAATTGCTTATCCGAGATCAGATTGTGATTCTCCAAATACTTGATTAATCTACAGTTAACAATTTTTTCCAGAATTTTTGAGAAAACGCCGAGCAGTGCGATTGGCCTGTAATTGTCTGGGGAATTCTTCGGACCACTTTTATGTATAGGAGAGACGGCAGCAGTCTTCCAGCTCTCGGGAAAAGAACCAGACTCCAGACTAAGGTTGAATAAAAATGTTAGGGGAATGACCAGAGAGTTTCGAGCTTTTTTGATTAGCTTGACAGGGAAAGCATCAGGCCCAGGAGCAGAATCATTTTTAAGACCATCAACTATTTTGGCCACTTCGTGGGGATCTGTAGGAAAAAGAAACAGTGAGTATGGTACATGATAGGCGGGTCGGTGAGACTCAATTAAAGTTTCTTCAGTTACGCTTAGTTTGTGTAGAATAGCATCAGCCAGTTTTTTTCCTACCGAAACAAAATGCTGATTACAGTGGTTGAGGGAATTTTGATGGTCGTGGCTGTCGAGTAACTCTGTGGGTGCAGTATTTTTTTTCGAAGAGTAACATATGTTTTTAATCGTCTTCCAAAGCCTTTTAGGGTCTTCTTTAGATTGAACTAAAAGTTGATAATTATATTGAGCACGTATGTTACTTAACAACTTGTTACAGAAGTTTCTGTACCTAATATAAATATGTTTACGTAGAGAATCTTTAGGGTGGTCCGTAGAGTCCCGGTGTAGCTTGTCTCGGTGGCGCATGCATTTTATGAGACCCGGCGTGATCCACGGCTTCATAGGGATTGATTTTCTGCTCATCTTTACTGTTCTGGTATGTTTATTAATAATACTGCCAATAATGTTGCTGAAAACCCTGACGGCAGAATTAACACTAGTGTTGGAAGTGACCTTGGACCAATCAGTACAATTAATATCCGAAACTATGGCTTCAAAATTAATCTTTGTTTGGCATGTCTGGATTTTACTGTTTCCTTGGGTATCTCGGGAGATACCAGCAATAATAATAGAGTGGTCAGTAACGGAAGATTTGCAGACCAGGCCAATTGCACTACAGGCGGATTTGATGAATATGTGATCTAAGCAAGCAAGCAATCTTGTTGGGTTGTGGATAGCGGGAAGTAATCCGTGAGACGCCATAAGACATAGATAGTCAGAAACTTGTTTGTTAGTCACGTCGGATAAGTTTAAATTCATGTCACCTGCGACCAGAAGACAACGCGAGCTTTTGAAATTATCTAAAACTGTGTCTAACGAGTTCAAGAAAGGGTAAATGTTTACAATTGATGGGGTACGATAAACACCTAACAAAGTAGTGTGATTTTCAATTTGTATCAACAAAGAGTCCGAGTCTTCAATAGCCGGTTCAAAAGACAAAGTTTGATATTGCGACTTTACGTAAATTACAACACCCCCGTTTTTATTTTGCTGTTTTAGTGTTCTAAATGAATTATATCCAGCTAGTGATTGAATTTGGGTACCTTCAGAGAGCCAGCACTCAGTAAGGATGATAACGTCGAAATCAATACTGAATCGTCGCAGCGAAACCACAAAATCATCAAAATTACGACTGTAGCTCCTGATATTTATGGAAATAATTTTAAAATTTAGTGAAACATTATTAGATAAAAATGAACTACATGATTCGATAGACTCATGAGTATGACAATCGATCGAGATTACATCGTCAATATCATCCATAGCATTAACTAAACCCATCTTGATGTGGAAAAAAATTGGGAATTTTGTTTTCTTTAACCTGTTTTGTCATACTGTTGAGAATGTCAACGCAAGGAGATGTAGAACATGAAGTGGGATAGGCGATATTCTGACTAAAAATATTAGATAAACAAGTAAAAATTATGTTTATGTTTGGAAGAATCGGTAATGTCTGAGTAGATGTATGAGGTTTTCTAAATTGCATGTGTGAGAGAGTCAAGTGTATAACTGGTAGCGCACGGATGAACACGGGGTTCGAGGATGTGAGAAGTAGTATGAGAGTGTAAATTCTAATAACTAACATTAATTTAGAAGACAAAGCGTAACTATACAAGTTTAGAATAGCAATATAAATGGAATGAAAACTGATTAAAAGGACAAGTATCTCAATGTGTCTACAGCTGATTGGAGCTTCGGGCTGCCGTGTGGCGCTCCAGGTCTTCGGAAGTATTGATGGCGATAGCTGGAGAGCCCTCTTGCCTGCGGATATATACGGTCCCGTTGCGAGTCCAACAGTACTTGAATCCAGCATCGATTGAACGCAGTCTGGTGGCACGAAACAAGTATCTATTTTCTTGCGTGAGACGCTCGTTAAAATACAATTTCCTGTCCGGACCTTCCGCTCCAATATCGGAGCTGGTGAGACTGCGACGAGTTTTTGCTGCCTTCAGAAATTCTTCTCTTTTTTGGCGTCGGACAAAGCGAATAACAACAGGCCGAGGTAACTTAGGGGCGGCGGCGGCATCGTGGTTTTCCAGTCGACGGGGGCCCACACGAATCACATAATCAATGTCGCCATCGTCCAAATCAACCCCAACTTTTTTCGCCGTCACGCGAGCTAAATGCTGCAAGTTTTCACCCCCAGTTTCGGTAATGCCGGAAATCTCCAGTTCGTTTTTCAATCCAGCTTGGGCACGGGAATTTGCCTGTCTGCGTAGCTCACTGACGGTTTGCCGCAGAGACATGAGTTCCACCTCGCGCGCCGCGTCCCGCTTCTCAAGTTCCTGGTATTTAGACGTTAAATCATCAAGCCTTTGCGACATTTTTTCTGATAAAAACGTCATATGTGTCTTTATGCCGCGCATATCCTCCATCATGACCTTCATATCCGCGGCCATGATCTCTAGTCGGTCAGGGAGCGGAGACAGTGTCAGCGGTGAGCAGGCCGGCGGCGTAGACGCGGGCGAAATTACTCCGCGGCTGCCCTCATTGACGGCAGGAATGCGCAGGACTGAAGAGGTAGTCGTAGCGGCGCGGATCGGGGTGTCACTATTGTCAGCCTTAGGAGTCTTACTTTTGCACATTGGACAAGTCCAAGTTGATTTTATTTCTTCAGCAAGAGTCCGAATATCGAAAACATTGACGCATAATGCATGGTAAAAAGTAGAGCATTTACTGCATTTTATCTGCTGCGTAGTCCGTACGGACTTTGTGCAAGCAGCGCAGGTGTTGATTGTTTTAGCGTCGGTAGGCATTTTATTCATGTTAATTGGTCAAACTCACAGTTTAGGTAGCAGC
This sequence comes from Hypomecis punctinalis, assembly GCA_949316475.1. Taxonomy (NCBI): domain Eukaryota; kingdom Metazoa; phylum Arthropoda; class Insecta; order Lepidoptera; family Geometridae; genus Hypomecis; species Hypomecis punctinalis. Next base: position 42,880 of record CASGGB010000016.1, read on the forward strand.
TCGTAGAGTTGTATTGCGCAAGGCGTAGCGATGTAGTGAGCTCGTGGAACTTTGTTGCAGTAAATCTTGCTCCTAATATGCAGATTAGGCGTAAATCGGCGTGGAATTTGTTGACAAATTTCTAGATTAAGCGAAACACGTCCACTCGCTGTACTTGTCAGAATTGCACTGACAAGTTGCAATATAAGTTAATGTTCTAGCTTGCAAACATACCTATTGTATTTTTTGTTACCTCTAGGATTTAATTTACGCTAGAGATGTTTATAATCTGTAAATACTTTGCAATTTGTTACGCAAAACTAATGTATGAAGATCGCCGCGTCGACAATTACTTCAATAACAGTTGGCAACCGCGGCGACACGTTCCCACGGCGTCAGCACAACGTGCCAGCGCCGGATTGCGACACCGACCGGACGACCGACAGCGGACTCCGGGAATCGACACATTAATTTAGAACCCCACATCGAGTGGACTTACTTTTAACTTAGAATAATTAATTTGTAACATCATTCTAAATAAAGTATTTTTAAAATAAAAACATTTTTTTTGAGATCTCCATCTGTCGCCTGCAAAAGTGGCGCAGTCGGAGCGGATACTTTAAATAGTAGAATCAGTGCTACTTCGAGGTATCCAAAGAATCTACGGCAGCGGCAGACTGGGGGGAACCTAGAAATCGGCTCATCACATCAGAAAAAATGTTGTAAGTGCTTTTGAATCGTTCTCAGTCCTTACCCATTTTATTGATATGTCCTTTCCTTATTAAATATATTATATTGTGTTAGTCATATTATAGCTATTTCATAGATTCGTAGAATTTATCTAGTGTGATAGTGATATATAGTGCCGCTATAGTAGCGATCATTATATTTTATCTATAGGATAGTGTAGTGAAGCCACCAAGATTTTTCACCCAAGAAACTTGGTGCGCGGTAGTAATAGTAGTAGTGATAGGAATCGTAGATTTAATTTAATAGATAATAGGCGAAACTTAGATTCGATACCCGAAATGGCCCAGGCAGCGCAGATACAAAATAACGTAGACGTCATTTTTAAAGCACTCCGGCTAGTGCCAGAGTTCGATGGGAACCCACACATACTGACGAGGTTTATTAATCTCTGTGACCAAATTGTTTTAACCTATTTTATTACCGAGCCGGGCAACGAGTTGTCAAACCAGGCCCTTATAAATGGGATCCTTAACAAAGTTACGGGGTCCGCGGCCGCCTTATCAATGCCAACGGTATCCCTGATACGTGGCAAGGGATAAGAAATGCCCTTATAAATAATTTCGCCGACCACCGCGACGAGACGGCACTCTACAGTGACCTCTCAATGCAGGTTCAAGGGAATAGCACCGCCCAAGAATTCTATGAGCGGGTAATGAACCTGTTTAGCACAATTATGACGTATGTCTCGCTTCACGAGCAACTTCCTACTACCATCAACGCTAAACGAGATCTTTATAAAAAATTAACCTTGCAAGCGTACTTAAGGGGACTAAAAGACCCTCTAGGATCCAGGATCCGCTGTATGCGGCCGGATTCCATGGAGAGAGCCTTGGAGTTCGTCCAAGATGAACTCAACACACTCTATTTGCAACAAAGAAATGAAGGTGGGAAAAATCAACACCAAAACCACCCTTCAACTGTGGCTCATAGAGCTGCCTCATTGGATATGCCCTTAAGGCAACAGCCTGTTTTTAATATGCCTCTTCAAGGCCCACCAAGGCAACAACCATTCCAACCCCCTCAGGGTTGCCAGCCATATCAACCCCCTCAGGGTTGGCGGCAATATCAACCCCCTCATCATCCCCTACAACAACCACGGGGAATGACTCGCACGCAACAAATTATGCGCGGACAGCCGCAAGGTTTTCAAAATCAGGGGTTCCGCGCGCCAGCTCACATGAACGCTCAAGGCAACCCTCGAGCAATGAGCGGCGTTAGCCATTTTGTCCCGCGAGTTTTACCACCAACTCCGCGACCTACTTTCTCGCCTAACTCTCATGATTGGCGTAGGTTTGGTAATCCACCCCCAAATAATTATTTCAAAACGCGTGAAATGAATTTTAACGAAGCTAACGACTATGACGAGTACAGTTACACCTACTACGGCAATGGAGACTTTTATGACTATGACCAGAACTATATGTTAGACTACTATTCTCAGTACCAAGATCCTTACGCTGAGACTCCAATCGTAGAAGAGGTAGATCCATCCACCCCTACGACTGAGGATTTTTCCCAGGAGTCGAATTCAGAAAAGCCAAAATAGAGCTTAATTTTCATATACAAAGGCAGCTGGGGTACATTCAAATAGCTAACCCCCCTCTAAAATTACTTATAGATACAGGGGCTAACCAATCATTCATTAGCCCGAGAGCTGTCGAAAAATATTTCAATGACTTTCCATTGAATTTTGATCCCTTCGAAGTGACTAACGTACACGCTACCAGCAAAAACAACTACTCAATCACTTTGCCTTGCTTTCCGGAATGCTCCGAACAAGGTGACGTCACACTATTCGTGTACGAGTTTCATAATTACTTTGACGGACTACTAGGATTTGACTTGTTAGACGTTTGGGGCTCTAACATAGACCTCAGGAATAAGTTACTTGTGACCCGTAACGCCCAAATCCCCATTAGGATGTACGACTCCTCCTTTAAACTAGGCTCAGCTAGGATTATAATGAGTTATAATCCTAGCTGAGCCTAGTTTAAAGGGCAATATACCAGGTCCGTCATTGAGGCTTTCAAGTCTTATCTCTTGTGATATTGTTGCGTGCAGGGTGAGAGTCAGGAGAGTCAGGAGCAAGTGGTATCTTTGCGAAGAGGATCGGAGCCTGCAAAGCCGAACATCAGACTGCATCGTGCAGCTCATCACCACGCAGCAGAGGAACGCCACTGCATGTAATCCCGTACGAGTCGCACTCAAGACCTCGGCGTACGAAGAACTGGACGAGGAACACTACACCGTCAGCTTCCCTACGCCCACAAAAGTACATCTCGCCTGTGAACAAGATCATTATTCAACCATACAAGGTAGCTACCTAGCCGTAATCCCGCACACGTGCTACATGGAGACACCACTCTTCACTATCTCTAACGCCGACGATCGTCTCAAAGGACATGTGTTGAAACTCATGGACCTAGTCAACGACACAGCTACCACGCCACCTGCGGTTCCTGCGTTTCCTGCGTTGGAGCTGAACTCCATCAACTTAGACAACCTACACGACATCAGTAAGAAAATCTCGCAGCAGCCTACAGTGCAACTGAGTGAAGACTACAGTATGTACCACACCACTATACCGATGTACGCGATGCTATATGATGCGATGTTAGGTGCATGCGCACTCGCCTGCGGACTCTACTATCGCGCACTACGTATGAAGAACACAAAGAAACCGCCTGGAAACATGAAACACGGCATACCCGAACTGAAAGAAGTATATACTACCCCAGACACCAAAAGGGTTGACAACCAACCCCCAGCTCAATTTACGACGAAAGTCGCGCATATTCGCTGTTCTACGGGGGGAGATGTTACGCAAAACTAATGTATGAAGATCGCCGCGTCGACAATTACTTCAATAACAGTTGGCAACCGCGGCGACACGTTCCCACGGCGTCAGCACAACGTGCCAGCGCCGGATTGCGACACCGACCGGACGACCGACAGCGGACTCCGGGAATCGACACATTAATTTAGAACCCCACATCGAGTGGACTTACTTTTAACTTAGAATAATTAATTTGTAACATCATTCTAATTAAAGTATTTTTAAAATAAAAACATTTTTTTTGAGATCTCCATCTGTCGCCTGCAAAAGTAATTGAATAAAGATCTTTTAAAAACAAACAAACAATGAAAATCAAAGTTGTGGGTAACCAAATTTCAAACAACTTTGAACTTTTTCTAGGATTGATATTTTTAGGGTTCCGTACTCCGTACCTCAAAAGGAAAAAACGGAACCCTTATAGGATCACTTTGTTGTCCCTCTGTCCGTCTGTGTGTCTGTCAAGACTCTTTATCTCGGGAACGCGTAAAGATATCGAGCTGAAATTTAAACTGTATACGTATATCGATGAATTCTTGCAGTTGTGTAAAAGAAAAACTTCTCAGTTATCCTTTAAAAAAGTTACAACCGTTTATATAGTAAAAAACGCTTATTTTGCGAGTTGAAATTTAAACTGTATACGTATATATATGGTCTCTTGCAGTTGTGAATAAAAAAAACTTCTCAGTTGTCGTTTAAAATAGTTAGAGCCGTTTCTGTCGTAAAAAACCGCATATTTCGACACTCACAAAAATCAAAACCTACAGGGTACTTCCCGTTGACATAGAACTATGAAATTTGGCGAAAAGCATCGTCTCAGAGTACACATATAGGAATAAATATGAAAACTGTACATTTTTATTTAAATCACAAAAAAATAGGGCTTCAAAATTCACAAAATATGGGTTTAAAATTCAAAGTGCGTAAATCGTTTTATGTAAGGTATCATATAAAAAAGCTTTATTAGCACATGCTAAAACAGGTTTTTAATTATTTTAACAATTTTCGATGAATGACGAGAAAAGTAAAAAAAACTGTGGTTATTGTGATGATGATGAGTATAGAGATTTTAACAACGTACTTCCCAATTTTGTGAAATTTTCTGGATTTGTACGGAACCCTCAGTGTGCGAGCCTGACTTGCACTTGTCCGGTTTTTTTTAATAAGATAGATGTGCCAGTTTGTTTCTTCAATAATTTTTGTTATTTCTTTCTATCATGAAAAATTATCGGAACCAAAGTTGTCTGAAATTTGATTTCCTACAACTTTGATTCCCATCATATTTTTCTAGAATTGATATTGTTTTGAATAAGATAGGTGTGCCATTTTGTTTCTTCAAAAACTTTTGTTATTTCTTTCTTTCATGAGAAATTATCGGAACCTAAGTTGTTTGAAATTTGGTTTCCTACAACTTTGATTCCGATCAACTTTTTCTAGGATTGATATTATTGGAATAAGGTAGGTGTGCCATATTGTTTGTATAATAACTTTTGTTATTTTTTTCTTTAATGAGAAATTATTGGATCTTAAGTTGTTTGAAATTTGATTTTCTGCAACTTTGATTCCCATCGACTTTTTGTAGCATCTATATTTTTCGAATAAGATAGTGGTGTCATTTAGTTTCTTCAATTAACTACTTACCAGCAATAGTTATCAACATTAGGCCCCAGCTGCACTGATCTGATGAACAGATGCGATCATAGCATCGTGTGAGCTCAGCTTCAGGTAGTGGTTCAAATCGTGTACCATCAATTCCTACCTATTAATTTACTGAATGAGCCCCATTTGGAGTGACGCGAAAAACTGATCAGTTTAACTGACCGTGTATGGCCACCTTAACGGGAGCGGTCTTATCTATCGACTCCCACGCTAATGCATACCGGACCACCGTAGAGCCAGACGCGTACTCAGCGGTTTTGCCGTCCGGCTATTCTGGGTAGAGCTGCTAATGAACAACTGTTATTGTTGCTGACGGTGTTCCAGCATGCATAACTCCTCCCTCCTTAAGATCGAAATTATCGCGCAGATTTTCTTTGCCACGATAATTTCGTCGATAAAAGTAAAATGAAACACAAAATGTAAAAACTATAACTAAAATTACGTATAAAATTAGTGTTCCTATGCTGATTCTCTTCATGTTAATCGCACTATCACGCTCACTATATTGACCCATTTCACTTTCACTTTTCACTAAAATGCTGGATAGTTGCTGTAGGTTAGTGAGGTCTATGCCCTTCACGTTCAAGGGCTCCACGAAGCGCGTCCTCTCCAGCGGCACCAATGCAGGCAGGTTTATAATGGGTAATGCAGGTAGAGACAATCTTCCTGAGTGCTCTCGATGTTTTCTCATGACTAAGCCTTCGACTTCGGCTTCGCAATCGTCGGCTGTAGTCACGATGTAGGTCCCTCGCAGGTGGTGATGGGTTATCTCGTTGCCACAATTTTGAGTGAGGAGGACGTCCGCCCTAGCAAACACCATCCATCGGTTGTCCTGTATTTTCTGCACTTTTACCTCTTCTACGTCAACTGGTATCTGGTGGCACTGCGTTGTATCCGTTGCGAATCGGAGCAGGTTGGCAATGCAGGTATCCTTGACCAAGGAGGATGAGTTATCTTCTTCACAGAGAAATAGGGACTCTTCTATTTCCTTACATGGGCGTGGTAGCGACACCGTTTTCAACCTTTTCGTCAGTAAATAGGGAAATTTTGGCAGGATAACGTGAGTTTGGCTACGGGAATTTGAGACAGGTAGGGGGAGGACCTTGTAGTATGTATATGTGTCGTTTTCTACAAGGGGTATGTCCATAATGAAAGTTATTTGATTTTCCTTCGCGTAAGCTTTTAACTCTATACATTGCTCTAATTTCAGTAGATTTTCAAAGTTTGCCGTGAACATAAGTTTACCTTTTCGTTCTACATCCTTAAGTATTGACAACAATTCGTTAGAGTCTAAAATAGCTTGGTGTAACATACCTAACTTACTGTAAGCTACAGTAGTTTCAATTTCGTCCAATATGGTATAGAAAGTTTGGAAATTATGGAAAAATAAGTGATACGTGTTAATGATCTTGAAAGTATCCTTAGTTGCGTTATCGCTAATTAACTGTTGCTTAACTTCCCAAATTGCCTTATCCAATTGAATGAAATTGTTTCTAGTATCGTTTGTAATGTTCACCAATGATTTCAGCATTTCTACGACCACTGTTACTCTTTTATTTTCCGTGATTTGCTTAGATTTTATATTTTGTATTAACGTGTCATATTTCATGGCGTCGTGATTGTCTAGATTTCCGGAAATTAATTTGATTATCGATCCCAGGGGGTTTAGGAGGCCGCGTTTAACTCTTTTAACTGGCATTAGTTGGTTTAATTTCTGCATAGTAATATTTTTGATAAAATCTGTCTGAGTCTTTATATCGTTGATGCCTGCGTTAATAGGTTTGTTTCCGAAATAGTTCTCTACATACTTATTCAAATCCAAATATCTATCAAAATTAAAATCTAAATCATCTCTGATTAAACTTAAATCTAGAGTCTTAATAATAGACCACTTATCACTACTTATAAGAGCTTGACCTTCTTTGATCGGGAGGATTCCGGGGTTATCCCTGATCTGCTGAAGTAGAAGGGCCAGGGCAGCTGACGTCTGCAGCAGGACCAGGGCGCACCTGTGAAGGACGTTTTAAATCCTTAATTGGTGCTTTAGTCTCACGACCTTTCATTTTAATCGGTACTATGTTCCTGTCTATTTCTCCTACGACTTCCGCCTTTTCGTACCGCGGTTTATCCTTTCCTCTTCTAACGTTTACGCCTTTTACGAAAATAGTGTCTCCCTCCTTTACTTTGAACTCTTTTTCCCCTCCAAGTTTCTCCTTGATTTTCTTTTTAATATTTATAGCTTTATCTGTTAAATACTTGTATAGGAATTTAATGCGGTTTTTGTGGTCTTGCACTAATTTTTGTGTATATTCCCTGTTAAATTCGACATTAAATGGGTTTTTAGAGTCGGTATGACCGAATACTACTTCGAAAGGCGTTAGTCCTGTAGTGGAATGGATCGTATGATTATACGACATGAGCGAGTAGGTCATTACTGACGCTGCGTCTGTGAGTTTGTGTTCATATTTGGCTAGCCTATAAATTTCGATAAGGGTTGAATGAAACCTTTCGACCACCCCCATTGAGTTCGAATTGTGTGGGGTACCAATATGCAGGTCTACTTTATAGAGGCTTAAAGTTTCCTTCAGCAGGGCATTATTGAATTCTGACCCGGAGTCAGCACTGATTCTATGTGGTACTCCATAGATAGAAAAATACCTAATAAGAGCCCTAATTATTTCGGGTGTGGTTTTGTTCTCAATCGCCATGGCTTGTCCGAGTTTACTGAAAGCGTCGACTAAAGTTAGATATGATTTTCCTTCTATGGTGAAAACATCGATGAAAATCTCTTGGAATGGTTTTGTTTGTGTCTGCGTGAGTTGTAGTTCCGGTTTCAGGGGTTTCCTGTCGTACTTCATGGTTTTACAACCGTCGCACGAATTTATTATGGTGGCTACTGTAACCTCCATGTTATTCCAATAGTATGTTCGTTTCAGATGCGTAGTCGTCTCTTTTATTTCTCAGTGACAGGTCTTTCCAATATGGTACTTTTTCGCAATCTCTATCTGCTCATTTTCATCTTCAATGTATATAACCCTCTCCGTACATTCGAGAATCTTTACGGTATCCTTTTTGAATAATTTGGTGATTACTTCGGCAAATTGTTTTCGGTGTCCTTCATCTTCAAAATAGATGAAATATTTCACTTTTGGTTTAATGTATTCTTTTAAGAATTGTTTTACTAAATCTAGTCTTTCCAATGGTAAGTGGACTTCCAAAATTTTTTGTTTTGGCCTTGATAAATTCTTTACTGCCAGTTCTCCTCTGAACCACGTGTGTACTAATATTTGGTTCGGCTTAGTATCGATGGCTTCGTTCATAATGGGGATTCCGGAAGAATCCGTTTCGTAAACTGAATGTTCCGTTTCCGAGTGTTCCGATGCTGTCAGTGTGTCGCTTGTTGCGGATGGGAGAGAAAAAGGCGACCTTGGTTCGTATAGAGGGGTAAGCGGGGCGTATTCCGATTCGGATGACAAGATGATTGTGTCCTCGCTTTTATCTTCTTCTGATTCTGACGGTATTATCTGGTAGACGGTTATATTGTCGTCGTCTGGAGTGTCTCTATCTGTTTCCTTCTCTTGGTTTCCCTTATGTTTCTTTTCTACATTAACCTTCATAGAGTCGACGTCTTTCTCTATCGCGTTAACTTTGATACGCGATAAGGCATCCGCTACGCAGTTTTGTTTTCCTTTTTTATAGATGATGTCATAGTCAAATTCTGCCAAACGGAGCTTCCACCTGGTGAGTTTGCTGTTATGTTCCTTCATATTATTGAGCCAGGCAAGGGGTCTATGGTCGGTGTAGATGGTGAACCGCCTACCGTATAGGTATGGCCTGAAATGCTTCACGGCCCAAACAATGGCTAATAGCTCCTTTTCTACTGTACTATACCTGGTTTCAGCGTCGTTCAGGGTGCGACTGGCATAGGCTATTGGTTTATCAGAGCCTATAGGGCCCTGGGATATTACTGAACCGACCGCGAAATCCGACGCATCAGTTGTGAGTATAAATGGTTTTGTGAAGTCCGGGAATTGCAGGATAGGCGCATTTACTAACAGCTCTTTACATTTCTCAAAGGCGCCCACAAATTCTTCTGTGAGTTTTATTTTGTTTCGCTTTTTTAAACAGGACGTTAAGGGCCGGGTTATTTTGGCAAAGTCCTTAATGAATTTACGGTAATATCCCTCTAGTCCCAAAAAGATTTTAATTTGGGTAGTCGTTGTTGGAATTGGGAAATTCAGAACGGCCTGTATCTTATCATCATTAGGTTTAAGTCCATCTTTAGTTATCATGTGGCCAAGGTAAAGTACCTCTTTGCGGAAGAATTCACACTTATCCAATGTCACTTTTAGGTTTGTCTCCCTCAATCGGTCAAAAACCATACGCAATTTCTCGACGTGTTCTTGCAGGCTAGATGAATACACGATTATATCATCTAAGTACACGAGGCAATGCAGTCCTTGTAATCCTCTGAGCACGTTGTCCATTGCGCGCTGAAACGTAGCTGGTCCCGTTTTTAGACCGAATGGCATTCGGGTAAACTCGTAGTGACCCGCTTGCGTGGAGAACGCTGTCTTGTGTCGGTCTTCTTCCCTCACTTCGATTTGGTGGAATCCGCTCGCTAAATCGATGGTACTAAAATACACTGATTTCCCTAATTTATCAAAGAGATCAGCGATATTAGGCAGCGGGTATTTATCATCCGTGGTCATTTCGTTGAGACGGCGATAATCTATGACCATCCGGTATTTTCTTTCGCCTGAAGCGTCCGTCTTTTTGGGTACCAGGTGTACTGGCGCGCTCCAAGGTGAGTGCGATTCTCTTATGATGTCATTTTCTAAGAGGTTGGTCACTTGGTTCCGGATTTCTTCATTATAAAGGGGTGGATGTCTGTACGGTCGAATGAATATGGGGTCCTCGTTTTTGGTTCTAATTTCGTGTTTGACCTTGTTTGAGAAAGAAAGTGGTATACCTTCGCAGTGGAAAATGTCTCGATATTCAGAACATAATTTTTCTATAGCTTCTCGTTCTTCTTTATTGGTGTGGTCCAGCCGTAACTTTTTTAGATTTTCTTTTAAGAGTTGGTCAACCTCGCAACTACTCGAGGTTACGTTTATGTTACATTCGTCGCCTTCGTGTTTGGTTACTTTAAGCGGCTTAGCAAATGCCATTGAAATAGTGTCTTCGGAAGTATTTTGAATCACCGTGTACGCGAATGAATTTTCGCACGTGACAAGGGCACTTGGCATTCTTACTCCTTGTCCAAAATCGACAAAATCTATGATGGCCTCACCATTTTGTAGGTCGGTGGGGACTTTGACTCTTGATTCTGTTCGGGGCTCTAGTAGTATTTCGTACGGCGGGTTGTATATAATTGGTATAGTTGTGTAGGGTGTTTGTAGGATCTGATTTTTCATGTCGATTGTAGCTTCTAGTTGTTTCAATAGATCGCTTCCTATTAGGCCGTCGTAACGACTGTCGACGTCATACACGTAGAACTTGTGCTTGTCTACGCATCGGAAAGTTTTTAGTAGCGGTATGCAAATGGCCTCACTGTGTTGGCTACGGGCGTGGGTACTTATCACCTCGAATGGCTCGTAGTATTTGAAAGCAGCAAAATATTCGTCCGCTTTTGCAGGACTAATGAAGGACCTTGTACTTCCGGTGTCAATCATGAAGCGTGCTTTGATTTCAGGTATTACTATGTGCGGTAATTTTAGAACAGAACTGCAATTTAACTCTATTATTTCGGGTGAAAACTGGAGGCCGTTAACTGAAAATTTTCAGTACTCGTCATGTCTGCGTAATCGTACGCCTCCACGGGCATGTCATGGGCTTCTGGGACCTCTGTATTGTACATGTAGTTTTCGTCGTAATATGCAGCATCGACATTTTGCTCGGTTGTTTCCTCTACAATTTCGTTATTATAGAATACGTTTTCTGTGTCAGCTGAGGCATTCAACATGTTTTGCCTCAATGGTCGGGCTGTCCTCATCGAGACGTCCGGTTCTTCTAACGGTTTGGGGCGGTTTGCGTTTGGCGGGATGCCGAATTTAAATCCGTGGCCAAAAGGTTGCTGTGGCATAGGTGGTCTTGCAAAATTTGAGTTAAATGGTGGTCTAGGACCTTGTCCGAAATTGAAATTTGGTCGTGGAGCGCCGAATCTAAAGTTCTGGGGTCCGGCATTTTGATTAAATCTGAAACCTGTTGGTGGGGTGCTCGTTTGAAAATTGGGTCTAAAACCAATCTGTGGGGGTGTGTTTTGGGGCTGAAGGCCGAATCTGAAACCTTGGGGTTGTTGCGGAATACCGAACTTAAAGCCTGGGTTAGGCGCAACGAATTTGTTTTGTGTGTTGGTTGGTAATCCGAATTTATAGTTATTATTTGGGATGGTGCTTATTGGTTTACTGGGTGCGGCCGAGGCATGTCGCTGTTTTTGTTTGGCGTTAAACTGAGTCATAAAGTTGACCTCCTCCGTGACTATACTTAGCGCGGCCTCTAAATTGGGGCACCCTTTCAGGCGTACGATGCGGATTAAGTCCTCAGTCAGATTGAATAAAAATACATTTAATGCCATATTATTATACACTATCATTTTAGCCGCTTTTACTCCTTCGTCAGTTAAAAGATTAACCTTGGCAAAGAGTGTGCTACGAGTCTGCTGTATCCTGTGAGAAAAATCTATGTAACTTTCCCCGTTGTTAATACGCATTTGTTCTAATTCAATCGCGATACACTCCTCGGAGCGTGGGTCGCCGAAATGCTGAATTAATACATCTCTGAGCGCGGGCCATGAATTTATATCTTCGCGCTCACTTAGTAGAGCAGCGGCTCTACCATGCAATCTACTGGTAATTGCGTGGAATACATATTGTTGCTGTACTGCATTAGTTGTTGAGCCATACCCGTTATATATATAGTGTGCTTTTCTTATAAAAAGATTTAGCAGATTTTCTTCCCCCTCATATTTAGGTATTATACATAATAAATCTTTGGGTACAATTCTGATTGGTTGGTCTACCATTTTGTTATATTTATCTTAATTAAAATCTTAACACAATTTATAAAACTAGTTTAACTAAGTAAATGAAATTATAGCGACGATGTCAGTACGCAAATAGAAAATCAAATAACGATTATTTGGTCTAACCAACGGAAATAAATGAAAACAGGGAATGGAATGCGAAAAGGTTTACTCACATAACGCCCGTCTTCATCCTTCTGCTGTAGTTAGTAATGCCTTGTAAAAACTGCCGCGTCCAATGAAGACAAATTTATTTGTTGGTTCGGATTGCTGCGAGCCCGGTCACTGAATTTAAGAAACCGTAACTACGTGTACGCGCAAATAGCACTTTACGACTTTACGCGACGTATCCCAGCAATCCTACCGGCTGCGCCAGTCAAAATTGAGGGCCGCGGGTTTTTGTTTTTAAAAAGACTAAAATGAATTTTCACTTATTTAATTATGTCCGATTACAATGGGAGTTGAATTATAACTAACTTAAAGTTAAACTAAAAGCTAACGGGAGCGGTCTTATCTATCGACTCCCACGCTAATGCATACCGGACCACCGTAGAGCCAGACGCGTACTCAGCGGTTTTGCCGTCCGGCTATTCTGGGTAGAGCTGCTAATGAACAACTGTTATTGTTGCTGACGGTGTTCCAGCATGCATGACTACATATGGTTAATATACATATTTATGCGTATTTCTCTTCAATTTCAATAAGTAAATAGGGTGAACCAGCCAGTTTACGACCACTTAGTGGACTAGTAATCTTTGAAGTGACATTATTCACTATAATGATAATGTTCTGATTTAAATAATACTCAGAAGTTTGGAAAAACCTTAAATAATTGAAAAAACATATGTTTTTTTGTATTTTATGTTAGTAAGTATAAAATAAATAATGATTTATCAAAATGTGCTATTTTTTAGTTCCCGACCACATGTGGTCAGTTTGCGTCCGACATTTTCGTTAGTTGACGTCCACTCAAAAGCCATTGAAAAAAGAGCCTTAGAGCATGTTCTTAGGGTCGTAAATAATAACAGCATCAAATAATCATGTTTAAATGACATCTAATTTTAGTTATCTAATATTATTAATTTAATTATTTTAATGATATTTATTTTTCACCTATTCACACTTATTTAGTAATTTTAATAATAGTATTATTTACTTATTCAATCATTTTTGTATGGCATAAGACACGTGGTCGTTAGCTGACCGATTGTCGACCACTGAAATAATGCTTTATATTTTAATGGTAATCAACACATTTTGCTGGTCGCATTCTGAAGTGTACATAAACCACGTCCGAAAGATCAAACTGATAAAGACTAAAATGCTGTACCATGAAGTATCAGTTAGAAAATTTATGAAGAAGATCGATGGGAAATAGTCATTTGCCGACCATGTGGTCGTGAAATGATGCAAATGTGAAATAGTGGATCGTTGCGCGGCCCAGCGCGACAACGAAGGCGTGTGATAAAATAATAGACACATAAAAGAACTCACATGAAGAGATAAATACGTAAATTATACTCTTAAATGACATAACTAATTAATCACTAAATAAATTTCAAATTATGGAAATAAGTTGTTCGATTGAAACGCCACCCAGATGGCGCTAGTCTTGCAAACTTGTCAAGCTACGACTCGCTTCCGCGAGTACCTTCTTATAACAAAATAATAAATAGCGGATATTGAAAAGCACAAAGGGGCGTGGACAGAAAAAGTGGTGGGAAGCAGCGGGCTCCTCGTGGCAGAGAGACGACGGGTCCTTCTTCTTCTCGAGTCGGCGCTGGCGTATGGAGGTGCATTAGTGAGGAAAGTTCAATCAAACATTCAGCCAGATTGGCATACCTACTTAGCGAAGACGTTCAAGTGTTAAAAGTATTTCGGTTTGGTGCCTTATTCCAAAGCTAAGTATCTTTCGTAATACGAACGTATTTATAGTGTTAGGGTCTGTGTCCCCCAAAAATTGTTAGATCAACGTACTTCTATTTGATTGTTGTAAATTGTAATTAATTTAGTACCTACTTACCTTCAGATCCAACTGTTGTACAAAAAATATATTGCAAATAATAATGTTTGACTTTGTGATTGTTGGCTTTTATTTAATTAGGACTCCACTGCAGTGACTACCTGACCAGGTGGCATTTGAGGTTATGTATGACATTTGCTGTTCATGTTAGCTTAGCCTTATCTTATTCATGCTTTATTCTGTGTAGGTATAGGTTGTTTATTGCTTGATTAGGAGAGCTGTAGACACCACGTGGCGAGGTATGCCCCGCGAAAGTAGCTGCTTCTACGCATTTCACAACTAATTATTATTAACCTTCTACTATTCTTTCTTGGGCTTATTCCCTTACTTAGAAGTATTATTGGGTAGTCATAGGGTAGTTATTAGGAAATGATTAGCAACGTGGTAGTTGGTATCGACGGATTTCCATCCATCCGTCCATCAGACGTAGGACGTCCACTGCTGGACATAGGCCTCCCATATCAGACATTTACTATACCTGGATAACTTGGGCTGATAAGTAGATATTTTGGAGTGTAGTGAGCTTAGGTATTAATAGTAAACTTTAATAAGCGGTATTCCTAATCTGTGGTATTACACATACACAATTTTAGTAGGTTAGTTTGCCGAACACCTAGGTATTATTTTAATTAAAAGCGCATATTTTACATTAAAATGACCCTTTAGGGGTAAAAACGTGTTTTTCTAAACATTCCAAGCTACATTTGGATGCGTGAATCTCGATAAAAACTTATTTAATTGCGGTTGAAAAAGTGTCCTCTCACTATTTTTTTCGTAAATTTGTGCAACCAATTCCGACACGTCCACTATGGGTCTAGTTCACAGGCTCATTGAAGTGCATCACGTATCAGAAGACAAATCACAGTGTCGCGGAGGGGAAGCGATAGACTAAAGTATCGTTCAAAAACCAAAACAAACGTTGGCGCGCTTTTATTCAACTATTTATAGTGGTTTTATGAAAAAGTGGTTGTGAACCGGTGGTGGTCGGCAAACTGGCCATTTCACCCTACGTATTCGTTTTCTGAGCAATAAGCATAAAATGATCACAGCGCACTAAACTTGAGCGCACCCTTGCAGTGCCTCTAATGCATCGATAATTCATCTCTTTCACACGGTAATCAAAGATATGAGAGTAAAAGAGAAGACCACAGTCGCGGGCTTATTGCCACGAGACATCCAAAGCGTGTTCGAAGGGAAAGCTATGGAGTAGTAATAATATTAAAATACTTATATGGATATTGTAATGTAACGTATTATTATCGATCGATATTATTTAATTGTATGCTTTATTTTTAACCTATTTCAAAAAAGAATGTTCTCACTCAAGCTGATGATCAATGTTTTTTTTCTGACATCGATTTGTGCGAACTATATACGTTTTTTTTTTTTTTTTTTTTTTTTTTTGTGTCTTGATCTTGCAATCAGTCTTTAAGACTATAAGCAGATGAGTTCTGTTAATTTTGGCGTTTATGGTGCAGCGGAGCTAGCCCATTTAATTTATGGATTATTTATTGTTAATCCAGATCAAAAATATCCCGCCGCTTTTTAAGCCGACGTATGGTTTCAGGGATAGTAAGTTGACCCGCCAGGGGGTTCGGATGATTTTCCAGCCTTGTTTTGTATCTCTCTCCATGAGACTCTATTTCCTCCTTCACCATGGCCACATCAAGATTGTCGTGGACCTCTCTGATTCTGATGAACCATGGTGCGTTTGATATTTGCTTTAGGATGTAATTTTGTTCCCTTTGGATGACCATTATGTTAGAAGCACTAGCTGCGCCCCATAATTGTATACCATAGGTCCAAATAGGTTTCGGGAAAGTTTTGTACAACAGTAACTTGTTATCGACTGATAGTTTTGAGTTACGACCCAGCAGCCAGTAGAGACCCTTGTATTTAATTTAAGGTTTATCTCATCCCGTTTTGTAAGGATGTGTTTCTGCCAGGTAAGTCTGCGGTCCAAGTACATCCCCAGATATCTAACTGTGTTGTGGTGTGCTAGTTGAGTGTCGTTCAGTCTGACTGGAGGGCAATCTTCTTTGCGGAGTGTGAATGTTATGTGCACCGATTTTGAAGCATTGGCGACAATCCTCCATTTAGCTAGCCATTCCTCTATCTTATCTAAGTTGCTTTGGAGGACCCGGGAAGCTTGAGTTGGGCATTTGTCTGAGGATAACAGGGCTGTGTCATCCGCGAAGGTTGCAACAGTGACACCAGGGCGTTGCGGTAAGTCGTGTGTGTACAGCGTGTATAGAACAGGTCCAAGTACTGAACCCTGTGGGACTCCTGCAAGAACTTCATAGAAGTTTGAAGTGCTGTTGTTCTCTCTCACTTGAAATAATCTGTCATTCAGGTAAGACTTCAGGATTTGATAGAATGTATGTGGTAGAATCGATTTCATTTTAAACAACAGGCCTATGTGCCAGACTCTATCAAATGCCTGTTGTATGTCTAAAAAGACTGACGAACAGTATTCTTTTTTTTCAAGCGAAGTTCTTATTACTCTGCAGACTCTATGGACTTGTTCTACAGTAGCATGTTCTTGCCTAAATCCAAATTGATGGTCTGGGATAATTGATTTTCCTGTAATAGCTTTCATGATCCTGCGTAAAATTGATTTTTCAAAAAATTGGGACATAATTGGTAAAAGGCTAATTGGTCTATATGAGGTCACTTCATGGATTGGTTTACCAGGCTTATGTATCATTTTGATAGTTGAAACCTTCCAAAGATCTGGGAAGTATCCAATTCTGAACATTGCATTAAATAGTAAAAGTAAAAAAGCCTTTATTTCAACTACATTATTATTACATCATTATAATTAACATTAAAATTCAAATTTAAATTTTACTAAACGTTATTCGTCAATTGTTATTTAATTATTATTATTCATGTCACGTTTTGTACTCGTCAATTTATTTATTTCTTATAAGATATGTCAATGAAAGATTAGTTTGTCATTGTAGTTGTCGCCTCTCTGGCGTAGGCCTCCCCCAGTTGTGCCCAAATTTTCCTGTCTCTGGCTAGTTTCATCCACTGAACTCCGTGTCTTTGAGTGAAAATGTCTTCCCATCTTCTATTCGGCCTTCCTCTATTTCTTTTTTCTCCTCTTGGGACATGTCCATTCTATGACCTTTTTGGTCCATCTGTCGTTATTCATCCTGCATATGTGACCCGCCCAATTCCATTTTAAAGTTCTAACTGTCTCCTGAATATCTCTTACATTGGTCTTTTTTCTTATTATTTTATTACTTATCTGATCTGATAATCTTATCCCTAGCATACTTCTTTCCATTTTTCTCTGGCACACAGCCAATCTACTTTCATCTTCATTTCTTAGGGCCCATGTCTGACAGCCGTATATAAGGGACGGTAGGATAGCGACATTGTAAACCTTATTTTTTATGGCTATGTCAATCTCTCTGTTCTTTATTATTTCCTTCATTCCCCAGTGTTTCTTCCATGCTATTGCAATCCTTCTATCTACTTATTTAGCAGTGTGGTCTTCGAAAGATATGGATTGTCCAAGATAAGTGTAGTCTTTTACATATTCTATTACATTTTCTTCTACTTTTATCATATCTTTTTTTCCATTAGTCATTATTTTAGTTTTTGATGCGTTTAATGTAAGCCCTACCTTTTTACTTTCAGTTGCTGTCTTCGAGCATTTGCTGAAGCGATTCTGCAGAGTCTGCGAAGATCACGATATCGTCAGCAAATCTCAGGTGGCTGAGATATTCTCCATTTATTTTGATTCCTTTTTCTTGCCAATCAATATTTCTAAAAATCATTTCCAACACTGAACAGAACACCTTTGGCGAAAGAGGATCACCTTGCCGTACACCTTTTCTAATAGGGAATTCAGGACCATCTCTTTCCAAACGTATTTTTGACGAGTTCTTCGAGTATATGTTGTGTAGGACGTTTATGTACCCTTTATCTATACCTTGTTGTTGAAGAGCTCTCCAGATGGCATTGTGTTCGAGTGAGTCAAATGCTTTAGTGAAGTCAATGAATCCCTTGAATGAATGATTATATTATCTACATTTGCTCACTATTTGCATTACAACCTGGATATGATCCATCGTTGAAAAGCCCTTACGGAATCCCGCTTGTTCTTGAGGTTGGTTTTCATCTAATACTGGTGCAACGCGGTGAAGAATGAGTTTTGAAAAGATTTTATAAAGGTTTGACATTAAGCTAATTGGTCTGTAGTTTTCTAATTCACTTCTATCTCCTTTTTTGTGTAACAGTATAGTTGTAGTCTTGCTCCAATCTTCTGGAGACTGACCTTTTTTCAAAATATTATTGAATAGCACTTGTAATGGAGTGAGCATTGGGTCGATCAGCGATTTAAGCGCTTCGTTTGTTATTAGATCATCTCCAGGTGCTTTATCATTTTTCTGGGTTTTGATGGCGTATTCTATCTCGTTTTTTAATATTTTTGGTATTTCTGTTATATGTCGGTTTTGTTTTATGTCATCGATTATTAAGTTTGACGATTCGGTGGTCGTATATAATTATAGAATTGAGTAGCTTCTTGTAGTATGTCCAATCTTTTTGTAAGTGTCGATTTCTTCTACGTTTTTAAATTTGCAGTCCATTCTTTGTTGTTATTTAACTCTCTGTACGCTTTCTTTACTGCTCCTGTACTCTTGATAATTTTTTCTAAATTGCGCTGTCTATACTTTTTCTTGTCTAATGTGATATTTATATTTATTTCTTTGCTTATATTAGTGTTGGGAGGTAGACGAGAAACAGCCGGCGAATGATATAAAAGGCGGTGCGCAAACGCCGCGCCGACACTTTGCCTCGAGCCACCGTCGTGGAAACATCGTCCGATATTTCATTTCTTTTATTAGGTTAGGTTAAGTTAGGTTTTTTTTTTGCTCCTGTTCCCCGGGTATTTGTCAAGGATTGTATTACTTTATTTCTTATATTTCTATTATATTTCTATTCTAATACATTTATAGCTTAATCTATAGTTTACATTATCTTGAGTTTTCATCTTACATTACTAATTTATTTCTATGTTATGGTTACTCTTTCTACGGTTTACTTATTCTTCCTATTTCTACTTATTACAAATTTGGAAACTGTGTTTGTTTATTTCACTTATAACATTATTATCTCTTAATTCTAATATCTTATATTATTTTATATCTTATTTTATCTTAATTAAAATTAAATCTTATCTCCCACCAGCTACGTGTTCATGCACACACACACACGCATACGCGCGCACCACGCCTGCACTGTCACTCTATGTGAACATACAGACACGGCCGGCCAGTCACGTGCATGCATATCCATGAACCGCTTGATTTCGCTCTTATATAAACTGTTACACTAATATCTATTTATTATTATTATCTATTGTTCTTTAATTGCTATTTATATATATGTAACAATATATACGCTAGCAAACTTATTTATCTAATGTTGCGTTACGCTTATTCACGATTTTACAGATTGTTGTGCAGTAGTCCATAAATCCTAGGCTACTAATCTTACCGGTAAGGAGATCGCTTAGAGTCTCCTTCTCAATTTTGACTCCTAGTTCCTGCTCAAAACTGTATCTCAGGCTTTCGTGGATGGGACAGTGGAGCAGGAGGTGTGGGACATCCTCGGCGGTTTCGTCATCGCAGATGCATGATGGATTCTCCTTGCACTTGAACCGATTCAGGTACTGGGAGAATCCACCATGCCCCGTAAGAATTTGAGTGAGTAATCCCTCTGGCTTGGCGACTCGCACGAACCTGTAAGCTCTCACCACATTTGGAAGAAAAAGCTTCGATATCGACGCGGTATCACCGGCTTTATACCTATTGTCCCATTTTTCCAAAAATGTCCCCCGTATTTGCCGTTTCAAAAACGAAATCGGACACCGGTCGTACTCTGGCTTTTTCTTCGACATCAACGCAGCCTCTTTTGCTAGACCGTCAGCGCGTTCGTTGCCCGGCAGACCTGCATGGGCCTTGACCCAGAACAAGGATACCTCCTTGCCCTGAGTCTTAGCCGTTCGCAGATTTCTCCGCGTCTCGACGGCCAGTGGGTGGAGGGAGCTATGGTTAACGATCGTCTCCAGTGCGGCTGTCGAATCGCTATATAGACCATAACTCACCTCCCTCCTGCTGAGGATTAATCCCGAGGCTTTGCATATGGCTAGGAGCTCCGCCTGGTAGACTATGCAGTACGCGGACAGACTAAGCTTGAGGTTTTTGGTCTCGGCCTCGCCGTTCCACAGGGACAGCGCGGCTCCGACCTTCCCCTCAATCTTACTGCCGTCGGTGAATATCCGCACCTGCTGCACATTGTACCTGTCCACAAGGCTTTGGTCCACCAGTCGGGTAAATTCCAGATCCATATGCTCTGCTGGGTGAGACGTCTCAGCAAACCTCACCGGACGCTCGGTCTCTCTATCTCCCAGGCCCGGCAGAGGCAACCCTCTCTTTGCCTCATACAGTGCGGCTGCTTCCTGTATCCTGAGGTCGAGAGGCAGTATCCCCGCCAAGACCAGTGCTGAGTGTAAAGAGACAGTCCTATAAGATTTACAGAGCTTCTGCGCGAATCCCCTCTGGACCGTATCGAGCAACTTACGCACCCCGATCTTTTTCGCTGCGGACGCCCATACTGGCGAGGCGTACATGATGATGGGTTCGACAGTGGCTACGTAGATCGACCTAATCACCTCCGGATGCAAGCCCCAGTCTACCTTCGCTGCCTTCGAGAGCTGTTTGTAGATGTCCAGCGCCTTCCTACACTGTAGCGCGACGTGCGTGTTAAAAGTCAATTTGTCGTCGATAGTCAGTCCTAGGATCTTGACCTCCCGAGACATATCGACGCTCACTCCTCCCATGGTCAGCAGTGGGTTATCGTACTTGAGCTTCCTGGTCAAGACCATTGCGCAAGTTTTGTGCGGCGCAAACTTCAGCTTGTTCCGAATGCCCCACTGCCGCACATGAGCCAGCGCCGCGTTGGCCTGTATCGAGACGTCAAGTCCAGAGTCTCCGTCAAAAAGTAACACGACGTCGTCAGCAAAAGCCTGCGCATACACCCCCATCCCCTCCAGTTCCCGCAGCAGAGGGTCCAGAAGAAGGTTCCACAGGATGGGTCCACCTATTGACCCTTGCACACATCCTTTGTTGGTGCTCCTGGTGCATTCCTCCCCGGCGAATCTTACACTGACTTTTCTGCAGTCCATGTAGCTATCCAGTAGCCTCCTGGTATTGACACGGCACTCTTCTCAGCCAGACGTATTCTGATGATCGGCCACCACGCGCTATCGAAGGCCTCCTCTATATCCAATGACACTAGGGTTACCAGCTTTTTCAGCTCAATCTTACCCTTGATGCGGTGTACTAGCGTATAGAGGGCGTCCTCGGTGCTCCTCTGGGGCATGAATCCGAACTGGCGAGTACTAATCCGCGGTGCTAACTGCCATTTAATCCTTGCTACTGTCATCTTCTCCAGGATCTTCCCCAGGACCGGCAATAGACCAATGGGTCTGTAAGCCTTGGGGTTCGTGTAATCATCCTTGCCCGGTTTTCTCAGGACTACCACGGTTGCCTGCTTCCAGATGTCCGGGAAGTGGCCTATCTCTAGGCACTTGTTGAAGAGGGCAAGGGATGCGTCCAGATCCTGGTAGATAGCTCTGCTACAGATGTCCGCAGTGAAGCCATCCGCTCCTGGGGCCTTCTTAGGGTTGAAACTCCCCACCGCGGTCTTCAGCTCCAGCAGTGTAAACGGTGGGTCATGGAGCTCACCATGCTTCCACTCGTTTACCCGCCTTGCCGCTTCTCTAACGCGGCGATGATCTTCATTGTCAGTTTCCTCCAGGTCTTGTGGGTAGAATGTCTCCGCTAGTAAGTTCACCGACTCTTTTGGGTTTAGATATGCACCTTCTTTAGTTAGGGTCAAGTCTTCTTGTCTCCTGGTGGTCCGACGTATAACACGGTAAATACCGTCCCATACTCCTTCCCTGTCCCGTCTTCTACAGAACTCCTTCCAACTTTCTGTTTGGGCTTTCATGGCTTCGCACTCATATTCTTCTTTTTTCTTCATGTACTCAGCTGCCACTATATCTCTGCGGTACGGTGCCGCGTTTTTAATCTTACGCCTGAAGGTAGTGGCAACTTTAAACAGCCTTTCGAGCTCGTCATTCCACCATGGGATATTGAGTATTTCCGTACTCTTTTTAAGTGGCATGCTGTCTTGGCATGCTTTCGTAACAGCATCTGTAAATTTAATTATCGTGTTTTCCAAATTTTGTTTCGACTGAATGTTGTTAATTGTCTCTGCTGTAATATTCTCGTTAAATTTTGATTCCAAAAATGATGCATTAAAAATATCCCAATCTGCATGTTTAGTGATGTAGAGCCTTGTCGTTCTCTGGACTCTTAGGCCTCTACTTTTGCGGAGTTTAATTTCGAATGTTATGGCATTGTGGTCAGAGCTCGTCATCTCCTGGTCTACCCTCCAGTTTTCTACTAGTTCAAGTAGATCCTCCGTGCAGGTTGTTATATCGACATAGCTGGTGTACACTCGATTACCTCTCACGGTGTCGAACGTGGGTGTATCACCTCTGTTGAGTACATGTAATCCAGACTCTTCCAGGGTCCCGGACATCTCTACGCCCCTGTGGTCTTCTATGGTGCTGCCCCACCAGGTACTCTTGGCGTTGCTATCGCCTCCGATCAGCAGTCTTCTTGAGCCCAGCTCCTCTCTAATCGCTCTCATCTGTTCCAGGTATGGCTCAATGGGCTGATCCGGTTCGAAGTAGAAGGACACCGCCGCGATTTCCCAGGCGCAAGTTCGGATCTTCACAACAACAATATTGTTGGTCGTGAGTTTCGGGCACTGGACGACGTCAAGGTCGTGGTCAAAGACGACGATTGCCGCCTTCACAGTCCCTTCTCCTACTGCTGCGCACTGGAAGACTCTCGCCCCACGGTAGTCCTTCATCCTCCTAACCCCGCCCACATACGGCTCCTGGACTAGAGCGAACGCGATCTTTCGGTTGCTGGAGTGTATCATGAGCTCCGTGGTAGCTAGCTCCTTCCTCTGGAGGTTCGCTTGGGCTACTGCATAACTTCTGTTGGGGTGATTGCCTACCCTGGAGCGCCCTGGAACCACCTTAGCAATACGCTACTTTAGCCCTCGCCAGTGCCTCCCACCTCCTACGCACCGGGCACCGGTTAGGTTAGGTTAGGTTGGGGTGCTGTGGCCGGAAATCTCCCCGTGGTGCACCCTGGGAATCACTTGGTAACTTCCTTGGCGGGATCTTGCCAGTTGATTGCAGATATCCGGTCGGGGGTCTTCTCTGCGCGCCCCTCTCTCTACCCTGAGGAGCGCGTGCAGAAGACATTGGGGGGGAACAGCTCAGTTCTGTCCTGAGCTCGTTTGGGATTATGATGGCTCAGTAGTTACATCTTTAGTTTCTACTGATAAATCATAAGTCCCGAACAGGGGTTGGAGGCCTTCTGTGGTCTCAGGCAGTTGGCAAAGTGAGCTCTCCACGGATCCCTCTGATTAGCAGAGGGGCCAGTGGATGTGAGCTCTTGCCCCTGCCGGGAGGGACGTGCTCGGTATGTACTCACACTACTGCCGAGCAGGCTCTTCGAGAGCCAGCGTCGTATATCGGAGCCCTGCTTGCGGCTACGGTCACGTCTCGTGGCTTGTGGCAGGACCGAGGGTCTTGGCTTGGTTGCCCGGACCGCGAGGAAGAAAACCTCTATAAAAAAATCACCCCAAATTCCAAGCGGCGGCGCACCGTGAGGGGATGCATGGCCACTGGGCAGGTTGGTCGCGAGTGCGTACCTCGCCAGAGTACCGGCCGACACTCTTGGCGTATTTAGGCTTACCTTGGTACAGGGGGCACTACCTTGGTGGACTTCTTATTTCCCCCATACTCGTGGGAACAATATGGATAGTTCTAAAAATAAAAACAATAATGTTGAAGAGGGTTCGGGGCTCTTCATGAGTCCAGCTGAGGAGTCTGACTCCTCAGTGATGAGTATGGTGACTGTTTCATCACAGTCATCACAGAAGACGGGCGTTACCAAGCGCAGGCGCAATCAGCGCCATGGAGGAAATGGCGATGAGGGCAACCTCAGCTCTGGCGGCGAATCGGACGCCCCAGCTGTTAAGGTCCTCATCGAGCCAAGACGAGGAAGAGGTCGTCCGCCCACAACGGGCGAATACGTAGGCCTCGCTAAGGCCAAGGCGGCACTTGTGGCCGCAGAATAAGAAGAGCTGGAGTTGCGGGTCGAGCAAGAGGTCGCGCGGATGTCCCAAAGACTCCGCTCTTGTGGATCGGCGCCATGCCTCCTGTCCCTATCTTCGGAGACGAGCGGGGAGCTGGCCTCCGACATTAACCAGAGGGTGCAGGATTGCGTGGCCATGATTAATCTCGTGGCCACAAAATCCGGCAAATTAAAGGGAACCTACACCAAGGCCCTAAAAGAGGCGGCGTCCACCATACAGGTGGTGGTGGAGGACCTCCACAAGAGGACCTCTACCGACGAGACGCGGAACCTGCAGGCCGCTAACAAGCGCCTGCAGAGCGAGGTGGCTGACCTCCGCAAGGAGATCGCGGAGCTCCGCACACTGATGGAGACACGAGCGGCTCCTGTCCCCGCGTCTCTCGGACAATCTGTCCAGAGGGTGGACTCCGAAGACTTGTCGCAGTCCATCATGCGACAAGTCGGTGGCATGCTGAGCGCGCGGTTCGAGGCTCTGGAAGATCGCCTTCTTCCGGAGAAGCGAGTCCGTCCGCCGCTTGCCGCCGATAAAAGGCGGCAGTCACGGCCGGCCCTGTGGTTGCCCCCGCGAACAGGAGGAAAGAGTTCCTCAAGTCCGCGACTGCACCGCAGGAGCCGGGCCCATCGAGCATGGAAGACTTGCCAGCCGTAGCTCTCCCATCTGCCCAAAGCCCTAAGAATAAGGGCAAAGGCAAGGGGAAGGGCAAGGGCAAGGGCAAGGTCACGCCTGTGGTGCCCGTGGTGCCCGAGGTGCCCGCAGTGGTAGCTCAGCCGACTCCGTCGTCATCGTCGAGCCAGAGCTGGTCTGTGGTGGCAAGGAAGGCCCCCCAGCAGAAGAAGGCGACCGCCAGGGTGGCTCCAGCTCCGGCTGCACCGCAGAGACGTGCTCAGCAGCCGCCCAAACGCGCGACTCAGCGCACCACGGAGGCGCCTAAGCTTCGCGTGCCCCGGTCCTCGGCTGTGATCATCACGATCCAGCCCGAGGCCCTGAAAAGGGGAATCACCTACGCGGATGCTCTGGGCGAAGCAAAAAGGAGGGTCGATCTTGCCCAGATTGGGATCACGACCCTCCAATTCCGTAAAGCGGCAACTGGTGGTCGGGTCTTGGAGATACCCAGCACCACCACTGGAGAGAAGGCGGACTCCCTCGCAAACAAGCTGAGGGAGATCTACAACTCGGAGGAGATCCGGGTCTCCAGGCCGACTAAGTGCGCGGACTTGCGCATTAGCGGCTTGGATGACTCGGTCACCAAAGAGGAGGTAGTGGCAGCCGTCTCTAGAGTCGGTGAGTGTCAGGTGGACCTGATAAAGGTCGGCGACATTCGTCGCAATCCAGCCGGCATAGGTGCCACCTTCATCAGCTGCCCAGTGGGGGTAGCAAAGAAGGTGGTGAGTGGTGGCCGTCTGAAAGTGGGGTGGGTGTCAGCCCAGGTCAAGCTGCTGACCGCACGGCCGATGCGCCGCTTCCGGTGCCTCGAAGTGGGGCATGTCCGGGAGCAGTGCTCTTCAGAGGTGGACCGGAGCGACCTTTGCTACCGGTGCGGTCAGCCTGGCCATAAAGCGGGCGCGTGCACCGTTGCGCCGCATTGCGCAGTTTGCGCCGCGGCTGGGAAGCCAACGGGACACCGCGTGGGGAGCAAGGCTTGTGCCATGCCCACGAAGAGAGGAAGGAGGGTAGCTGCCGCGGCCAGGTCCCAGCAGCGACCTTCCCCACCCCAGAGACAGGGAGAGGCTTCGCACATGGAAGCAGATTGATATAGCCCTGACTGTTCTTCAGGCCAATATCAACCACTCCGCTAGGGCTCAGGACCTCTTGGTCCAGAGCATGGCGGAGTGGTTGATACCCATATCAATCGTGGCGGAGCCCTACTACGTGCCACCAAGGGACAATTGGTCGGGCGACATTGAGGGACGAGTGGTGATCGTCACCCAAGCAGCGGCGGGCTTTCTTCTACTCGAGAAGGTAGTGAGGGGGCGAGGCTGTGTGGCTGTTGTGGCGGGGAGTGTCGCCTTTATAGGCACTTACTTCTCCCCCAACAGAAGCCTCGCCGAGTTCGAGGGCTGGCTTTCCGAGTTGGAATCTCTCGTCCAACAGTGTCGTCCGAACCACGTGCTGATTGCTGGCGACTTCAACGCCAAATCAGCATTGTGGGGATCGCCTGTTGCGAATGAGAGAGGCCAGCCATTGGAGGAATGGGCAGCTGCCCTTGGTTTGCTGCTGCTCAACACGGGGACGGTGCACACGTGCGTGCGGCAACAGGGAGGGTCCATTGTGGACCTCGCGTTCGCGACCCCTACCCTGGCGCGCCGTGTGCAGGACTGGGAAGTACTGGAGGGAGTGGAGACGCTGTCCGATCACCGGTATATCCGGATGACCGTCTCCCCCCCAGGAGTCCCGGGAGGTCCGAGCCGCCCCCAAACGGAGCGGTCACCACGATGGGCCCTCAAGCGCTTGGATAGCGAGGTCCTCTTGGAGGCGGCTATCGTAAAGGCGTGGATCCCGAGGTCGGATGCAATGGAGGTTGACGACGAGGCGGAGTGGTTCCGAGGGGCGTTAACAGAGATCTGTGACGCCTCCATGCCCTGAGTGGGCTCCCTGCCACCGCGCCGCAGCGTGCACTGGTGGACGCCCGAGCTAGCTCACCTCCGCGAGGAGTGTGTAGCGGCTAGGCGTGAATACACCAGACAGCGCAGGCGCCGGCATTGGGACCCGGACCGGGAGGAAGAACTGTACGCCTCGTACAGGCAAGTGGTCACCTCCTTGCAGACCGACATAGCGCGAGCAAAGGACAGTGCCCGAGAGAGGATGCTCGACGCCTTGGACCTCGATCCGTGGGGAAGGCCATATAAGTGGGTCCGGAACAAGATCCGCCCATGGGCGCCACCTTTGACGCAGACCATGAGGCCGGACTTGTTGGAGAACGCGGTGGCCACCCTGTTTCCACAGGCGGGTGACCACGCGGCCCCAAGGATGGCTTTCCCTTCAAATCGTGGGAGGGTCGAGGGTGCAGAGGCCGAGGAAGTGCCGCCCGTTTCGCAGGGGGAACTCGCGGCGGCAGTTAGGCCCTGAGGCTCAGGGCCAAGAACACGGCTCCTGGCCCGGACGGAATACCCGGACGGCCCAAGCCCGTCCGGGTATTCCGTGCTGGCGTTGGAAGCCCTTGAGCCCCGATTCAGGGACTTCCTCTCGAACTGCTTGAGGCAGGGCCGCTTTCCGCGGCAGTACAAGAGCGGCAAAATTGTGCTGCTGCAAAAAGCGGGCAGACCTGCAGATTCGCCGGGGGCCTATCGCCCGATAGTGCTGTTAGACGAGGCTGGCAAGCTCTTGGAGCGTGTCATTGCTGTTCGTCTCAAGAGGCACCTGGAGCAGGTTGGGCCAAACCTGGCTGAGTCGCAGTTCGGCTTCCGCAGGGGCAGGTCCACCATCGATGCCATATCGAGAGTGAGGGCCTTCGCGGAAGCGGTCGTGTCCAGGGGAGAGGTTGTCGTTGCGGTGTCTCTCGACATCGCGAACGCCTTCAACACCCTCCCCTGGGACTGCATCAAGGAGGCACTGCGCTGCCACGAGGCACCCGCCTACCTATGCCGGACCCTCGACGACTACTTCTCAGTTAGAGAGGTAGTCTATCCGACGAGCGAGGGATGGGGCAGGTGGGCCATGTCGCGTGGAGTTCCACAGGGACAATCAATCGGTCTTGGGACCAGTCCTGTGGAACTTCGGGTGCTCCGAGGCGGCCGCTTAGGAGGCGTCGACGTCGTGTGCTACGCCGACGACACCTTGGTCCTGCTTTTTTCGCCTTGGGCGGGTAGAAGTGTTAACACATACTTTAGTTTGTTAAAATTAATTTTTGTATTTAAAATAAAAAAACAAACTCACCAATTAATATTAATGTTTAATTAAGTAACTCATGTGACATACTTCTCCGTACACTATAAACTTTCCTCTACAAGCACCAAGAAAGCTAAGTAATTCACCATCAAATATTTTCAACCTCCAAATAACATGGAAGAGCACAGACAGACTTTTTTTGACATGATGGAAGCCCTAAACAAACGGATGGAGCAGTTTGAAGATGACTTGAAGAAGACTCCTCCTGCGAGTGGCACATCCAGCTCCATAGCGGATGATTATGGTGCTTTCAAGTCTACGACCGCTCAGCTGCTACGTGGGTTCCAACAGCAGCTTGGAATGCTGGCACAGAGTGTGGACAATATTGAGATGCATAGTCGCCGGAAGATCTTGCTCCTGCATGGAGTACCTGAAGAGAAGCAAGAGACCACCGCTAAAATTGTTGTTCGCATTGTCACTGACCAAATTAAGTTATCGGGGTTTTCACTTGAGTCGATTAGTAGATGTCAGCGCATAGGCCGTATCAATCCAGATAAACCCAGGCCTATTCTTGTCAAGCTCAGAGACATCAATGTTCGGAGTAAGATCTGGTCTTCGAAAACTTCACTGAAAGGCAGCAATGTGACACTTTCAGAGTTCCTGACCAAATCTAGGCATATAGCTTTCATGCAGGCTAGACAGCGATTCGGCGTCAAAAATTGCTGGACCCGCGATGGTTTTATTCATATTATAGCGCCCGATGGCCAGCGCCACCGAATCAGTAGCATCAGCGAGCTGCAGAAGATTGCTCCAGTTGAAACTTTGAAGGTGCCACCGGCCGCTGCCAGTAAGAAGCTAGGGGCTGCGCCCCCTGCAGCTGTCCCGAGCACCAGAGCAACAAGGAAAGCAAAGTAATTCGATGTTTCCGGGTGGTTATAAATAGTTTACCTTACTAAAATGGTTTCATAGTGGGTACATCTCGCTTCTTGTAAAATTTCAATTGTAGGTTTCACTTGTATATTTTTCTACCCTTTTTGTACTTTTTATCATTTCTCTTTTGTTGTTTGTAATTTTTTCTCTTCTGTAGATTGATATAATCATAAAACACGTATTTTCCTTCCAAAACTTCTGTAAATACATTTTGTTGATTTTGTTTTGAAGTAAACAACATGACATTGACATTAACTGGTTGAGCTGTCAATGTCAAAGTATACGAAACACTTGTGACTACGCTATTGTATTTTAGTCAATATTATTTAACTGTAATATGTTTCCGATTTTATTTCCAATATAATTTTTAATCTTGCGTGTACCCATGGGAACAAACCATATTTACAGCCAGGTGTTTTATGTTTTATGTTTCATGTTATTTTGTGTTTATTTGTCATTAATATTCGCTAACATTTTTTTTGTAAAGTGATTTCTTACCAGTTCTGGCGGATGAAGTGTGTTACGTGTAACGGACTTTTTATATTTATTTACTTATTTAATTATTTTTCTTTCTTGTTTTTTTTTTTTTTTTTATTTTTATATATATATATATATATACTTATATTTATATTTTATTCATGGTTATGGTAAGTGATGAACATAGCAGTAGTAGTAGTGATGTATATATGTCCTTATCATCAGATAGTGATTCTTGTTCTAATAGTAGTTTTGTGAGTATACCCTCGCTGAGTGATACTATATCAAATCAATTTTCAGATGTACCTAAGAACTTCAATGCAATTCACATTAACGCACAGAGTATTCCGGCCCATTATCCTGAGATTCTTGCATCTTTTGGCCATAAAAATTTGCATGCTATTCTAGTCTCCGAAAGTTGGCTTAAGCCCTGTCTTCCTAGTACTTCTTATTCTCTCCCTGGTTTCACTCTTATCCGCAATGACAGGACTGGGAGGCCTGGCGGAGGTGTCGCTATTTACTTACGCTCTAATATCCCTTACTCTGTGGTCAGCACCTCTGCACAGCCTCCGCCTGTTAATGCCGGTGAGCATCTTTTTCTTGAAATTCTCCTTTCTCATTCAAAAATACTTCTTGGAGTGTATTACAGTCGTGATAAATTTGTCGACTACTTTCCTTCTTTTGAAAATCTTCTCGAAGATCTCCTTCCTTCTTATTCTCACACCATAATCATGGGAGATTTTAATACTTGTTTGCTCAGAGGAGATTCTCGCTGCTCTAAATTAGAGTCCATTATTCAGGCCAGCAACCTAAATACCCTTCCTCTGAGCGCTACTCATCATTTCCCCAATTGCACCCCCTCCTTGCTAGATCTCATGTTTGTTTCCTCCCTGCAGCATGTTACCAAACATGGACAATGTTCACACACTTCTCATGACTTGTCGTACCATGACGTCATCTACCTTTCCTACAAAATTCGCCCTCCCAAGAATAAGCCTAAATTTCTTCTGCAGCGCAGTTTTGGTGCCATGGATATTGTGAAATTGCGTAAAGATGCTAGCGAAATTGACTGGTCGCAAGTTCTGGATGCCGAAACTATTGAGGATAAGACCTGTCTATTTAACTTAAAGCTGATACAACTTTATGATATTCATGCTCCCTTTCATTCAGTCAAAATGAAACATTTACCTGCGCCGTGGTTAACGGACGATATTAAGCGAGCAATGCAATTAAAAGCGGTGGCTAAGAGTAAATTTAATACTTGTCCAAGTGATTCTAATAAGGAAAAATTTCAGGCCCATCGGAATCGCTGCAATAGAATGTGTAGAGATGCGCAACGCCACCACATCCATAAATCTGTTGAAAATGGTGATCCAGCGAAAGTCTGGAAATTTCTGCGCTCATTGGGTGTTGGCAAAACTAAACAAAATCCTAATTCTTGTGACCTGGATATTAATGCTCTTAATAAATTTTTTTCTTCGTCCTCTCATATTGATATGAACGATAAAGTTGCAACATTAAATTATCTTTCTTCAATCCCAACACCCAGCTACTCCCCTTTTGTCATTAGTCAATTTGCTGCTAGTGATGTTAAGAAGAGCATTTTGTCTATTTCCTCTAATGCTGTCGGTGGTGACAAGATCAGTCGTAATATGATTGTCCCAATCCTAGACGAAATTCTACCTATCTTATGTCATTTGTTGAACACTT
Source organism: Hypomecis punctinalis (assembly GCA_949316475.1). NCBI lineage: Eukaryota > Metazoa > Arthropoda > Insecta > Lepidoptera > Geometridae > Hypomecis > Hypomecis punctinalis. The sequence goes on from CASGGB010000016.1 coordinate 74,356, forward strand.
CCGTTTCCCAGAGTGCGTTGCCTTCCTGCTGGAAAGAAGCTCATATAGTCCCGATCCCCAAAAAGCCCAAGCCTAAATCTTTCTCTGAATATCGTCCTATCTCTATTCTCCCGTTCCTATCCAAAGTCCTTGAACGTCTTATTCACTCACAGTTAAGTCAATTCCTAACACGTAATAACCTTCTTAATCCTTTACAGTCGGGATTCCGATCTGGTCATAGTACAACCACTGCTCTTGTCAAAATTACTGATGATATTAGGCGGGGAATGGATAACAAGAAACTTACTGTCCTCACTCTGCTCGATTTCAGCAATGCGTTCAACACTGTTGATTTCGATATCCTTCTTGCTTTGTTCCGATCTATTAACATATCTCCTACAGCAGTTGACTGGTTTCATAGCTATTTGTACGGTCGCCGGCAACGTGTACGTGTTGAAGATACATTCTCTTCTTGGTGCGTTACTAGTGCTGGCGTCCCTCAAGGTGGTGTTCTTTCTCCTCTTTTATTTGCTATCTTCATAAATTCTATTACCTCTCACATCACTTCTCTCTACCATCTCTATGCTGACGATCTGCAAATTTACTCTCAAGCTTCAATAGATCGCTTAGACGAGGCTGTCACCGCAGTCAATGATGACCTATGCCGTATCGAATGTTGGAGTCAATCTCACGGGCTCACTATCAATCCCAGTAAGACTCAGGCCATCATCATCGGTAGCTCCAGGATGATTGCACGCATTGATCACACGTCTCTTAAGAAAGTTGTATTCAGCGGTATTACGATACCTTTTAGTACTGAGGTCAAAAATCTTGGTATCATTTTCGATAGTTCCTTCTCTTGGAATCCTCAAATTCAATCTGTTAAGCGTAAGCTGTACGCTTCTTCTGCATCATTAAGAAGAATCCGCAATTTCCTTCCCACTGCCACCAAGGCTGCGTTAGCACAATCTCTTCTTCTCCCTATTTTGGACTACGCCGACGCCTGCTATCTCGACTTATCCCAGGAGCAATTTGTCAAGCTTGAGCGCCTTCAAAATCTTTGCATACGATTTATCTTCGGTCTTCGGAAATATAATCACATTACTCAATTCCGTAACAAGCTTAAGTGGCTCCCTATCCGTCTTCGCCGTGATACCCATATTCTTTCCCTTCTCTACAACGTTCTCTTTAAGCCTTCTTCTCCTTCGTATTTAAGCTCACGCTTCACTTTTCTCTGTGACACTCACTCTGTCAATCTTAGGTCTTCTAGCAATCTTCTTCTATCAACTCCATCTCACAATACTGTCTTTTACGATTCTTCTTTCTGTGTCCGGGCTGTGGCTCTCTGGAATGACCTTCCGGTGACCATCAGGCGTGCGCAGAGCGTTGAATCTTTTAAGACTCAAGTCAAGGAACACTATCTTACTAAGCAGTTTTAAAAACTGATATTACTTATCGCTTACGTTTTAACTATCTGTATTTATTTATGTATGTAAGTAGGTTTATTTTTATTGTATGTATTATATGGTTCGGCAATGCTACTTTGCTTCTGTGCATTCTTTAATCCAGTACGGTATCGAGCTATGGGGACGCGCTGCCGACTGGGAGCGTGTCTTCAAATTGCAGAAAAGAGCCGTCCGTGCTATAGTAAGGGTGACTCAGGACACTTCTGCATTGACGTATTTCCGATCCATGGGGATACTGACTGTGCCGAGTCTGTTCTACTTTCAGGCGGCTATGTATGCCAGGGATCACCCGGAGGAGTTCCCGCGCCTCGGAGCCACCCGCGATGGGCCGCCGCGGCACGCGCGTCGGTTGTGTGCTCTGCCTCGCAGACTGGCGAAGACGGCTAAATTAATACACATGAACGCGCCAATAATAATCAACCGACTACCAAAAGAGGTGATTGACGCGCCTTCTAGGGGGTCATTTAGAAATAAATTGAAAAACTGGCTGATCGAACATGCATTTTACGATTTTAGTGAGTTAACTACGTTAAAGGAATTATAATTATTATTTTATGCTTTGACATTTAAATTATTTTAAATGAAATTGTTGACATAAATGTATTTATATTAGACTATTTTCTATATATTGGAAAATTTTATTATTTTGTTACAAATTCGTATTTTTTTAATGTAAGTATATACCTAACTAATGCAATTTTTGAAATTTAAGACATATGTGTTATTAACATTGAAAAACTGAAATAATTTTTGTTTGATTTATTTAATTATTTTGTAAATTTGATTTATATTGAACGATTATTATTTTGTTCACACAATTTAATATTTGATAATTTATTTGAAATATAATTTTTTCTTTCTTTTAATTTTAAGATAGTTGTACTTTGCTTTAGCAAAGCTGCAATTTTAGGAACAACACTATTATAATAACAATAGTTATTGATTTGATTTGGATTGACTTGTATCTTGTATTTTGATATCAATAAAATAATATGAATATGAATATGAATATATAAAAAGTATTTGTGTATGCCTATTATTATGTAGTGTATTTTATTGTTTTTGGATATTTATAGCTTTACTTTATTCATTTATGTTTACACCACCGTCCACGTCAATCACATGTTTCCACACAGTAGAGGTTGTCTGGAAGAAATCGCTTTTAGCGATAAGACCGCCTTTTGTACCATTCTTCTGTCGTTATTTCTTTTTCTGTTATGTTTACTACTTGTGGTGTCAATAAAGTATTTTTGTATTTGTATTGTATTGTATTGTCCTGGCTCGCGGGGGGACATATAGGGATGCGGCAATCCTGGCCACAGCGGGCACGGCTCAGGTCGTGAGCCGAATCCGGCGCTTGGGGCTGGAGGTGGCCCTTAACAAGTCCGAGGCCATTTGTTTTCACGGGCCTCGTGACGCGCCACCGGCCGGGGCAGAGCTAGTCGTGGGAGGTGTTCCTATCGGCGTCGGGGCGACGATGAGATATCTCGGTCTCGTCCTCGACAGCCGATGGAGGTTCCAGGAGCACTTTAAGCGACTGGCTTCAAGGCTCATCGGAGCGGCCTCAGCGCTGGGAAGCCTTCTCTCAAACGTGGGAGGGCCGAATCTCGCATGCCGCCGCCTCTACTCAGGGGTGGTGCGATCAATGGCGCTCTACGGAGCGCCGATCTGGGCGGATGCTCTGAGCGCCCACAACGTTGCGCTCTTGCGGAGACCGCAACGGTTCTTGGCGCTCAGAGTGATACGGGCATACCGCACCGTGTCGTATGAGGCGGCGTGCTTGTTGGCCGGCACCACGCCTTGGGACTTGGATGCCAAAGGGCTGGCCAGCATATACCGCCGGCAGTCTGATGCGCGGTCCAGGGGTGATTTCGCTCCCCCTGAGGTGATAAGACGCTGGCGAAGGCGAGAACGGCTTCTGGCCGTGGAGCGGTGGCAGCGCAGGCTTGAAGAGCCGTCTGCTGGTCGCCGCACTGTTGAGGCGCTCTGACCTATCCTCCGGGTATGGTTGGCTCGAGAGGGGGGGATCCTCTCCTTCAGGCTCGTGCAGGTGCTCACAGGGCATGGTTGCTTTGGTGAGTACCTACACAGAGTTGCCGGGAGGGAGCCCACACCGGAGTGCCACCAGTGTGGCAACCGCGAGGACACGGCGCAGCACACGCTTGAGGTGTGCCCAGCTTGGGACACCCAGCGTGCACAGCTCGCTGCTGTAGTGGGGGTCGACCTCTCGCTGCCGGCCATTGCACGCGCGATGGTGCGGAGCGAGACCGCCTGGAGCGCAGTTCGGGACTTCTGTGAGGAAGTCCTCGGGTGCAAAGAGGCGGATGAGCGCATGAGGGAGGACGACATCGCTAGCCTCCCCAGGCGCAGAAGGCGACCTCGAAGCAGGCGGTTAGCCCATGACCGACTGCCTCCATAAGGGGAACTCTGGGTGGCTGGGCTTGGGGAAGCCCTCCACCCGTTCGAGAGTTCCCCGAGACTGCACGATGTGCCTCGTGTTTCGGCACATCGTCGCAATGCCGGGCGGAGCTCCCTGTGGGTAGAGCTCCCCGAGATGGGTCCGGGTGCGGACAGCGCTGTCGGGGCCGCGGAAGAGTGCGGAAGCGTGCCCGTAGCCCCGACATAATGACGCACTGGCGGAAACACCCCAGGTTTTTAGTGGGTATGCCACCGACTAGCGGTGGAGACTCCCACATAACCACCGGCCTCCCCAGGTTTGGTGGTATCCATAAAGGATTTTCCTGGGTCAAAAAAAAAAAAAAAGGTTCCCCCCCGAGTGGGTTGCCGCCTTGTCGTGGCGGGGGGGCTTAGTAGCCAGGTCTGTCCCAACCTGGTGAACGAAGAGGAGCCCGAGGTGGGGCCGCCTCTCCGGGTTTTTCCCCAAACCCCTGTAGAGGCTGGCCAGTAGGTCGCTAGTCGACTGAGGAGGACTGCGGTGTCGCGTTCATCGCGATGCCGCGGCCGAGCCCATCGAGGCGGGGGCGGCGGCGGGATGGACGGGCGGCGAGGAAGCCGCTGCCTATCCATCCTACCAGCGGCCCTAACGGGTGCCGCCAACGTGTTGGCGGAGGCGGTGGGGCTGCAGGGGAAGAGGCGTGTCGGTATCGCGATGGCCGCTCTCCCTATCCTCTGCAGCCGTAGTGGCAGGCGCGGGGCCACTTTAATTGACCCGTTGCATTGGGACCAGGGCTGTCGGATACGGGTGCTGTCCGACGCCCAGTGCTGGTTGGTCCCAGGTGGTGGATGACGACGTGTCTGGTGTTCGGCACGTCGTCAATCTGGAGGAGCGCAAGCTCCGAGGTGGGGCCTGAGAAAGGCCAGCGTCGTCGGGTGCCGCGGAGGAGTGCGGAAGCGTGCCCGTAGCCCCGACACCAGGCGCAGTGGAGGAACACCCAGGGGTTTTGGTGGGTATACCGACCAGTGGCGGGACTCCCACATAACCACCCGTCTGCCCACGAGGTGTGGTGGTATCCATAAAGGATTTCCCCTGGCTAAAAAAAAAAAAGGTTAGGTTAGGTTAGGTTGCTGTGCTGTGGCCGGAAACCTCCCCGTGGTGCAACCTGGGAATCACTTGGTAACTTCCTTCGCGGGATCTTGCCAGTTGATTGCAGATATCCGGTCGGGGGTCTTCTCTGCGCGCCCCTCTACCTACCATGAGGAGCGCGTGCAGAAGATATTGGGGGGGAACAGCTCAGTTCTGTCCTGAGCTCGTTTGGGATTATGATGGATCAGTAGTTACATTTTTAGTTTCTACTGATAAATCATAAGTCCCGAATAGGGGTTGGAGGCCTTCTGTGGTCTCAGGCGGTTGGTGATGTGAGCTCTCCACGGATCCCTCTGATTAGCAGAGGATCTAGTGGATGTGAGCTCTCGCCGCTGTCGGGTGGGACGTGCTCGGTATGTACTTACACTACTGCCGAGCAGGCTCTTCGCGAGCCAGCGTCGTAAATCGGAGCCCTGCTTGCGGCTGCGGTCACGTCTCGTGGCTTGCGGCAGGACCGAGGGTCTTGGCTTGGTTGCCCGGACCGCGAGGAAGAAAACCTCTATAAAAAATCACCCCAAATCCCAAGCGGCGGCGCACCGTGAGGGGATGCATGGCCACTGGGTAGGTTGGTCGCGAGTGCGTACCTCGCCAGAGTACCGGCCGACACTCTTGGCGTATTTAGGCTTACCTTGGTACAGGGGGCACTACCTTGGTGGACTTTTTATTTCCCCCATACTCGTGAGAACAGTTATGGAACGTTCAATAAATAAAACTAATGATGAAGATAGGTGCGGGCTCTTCTTGAGTCCTGCTGAGGAGTCTGACTCCTCAGTAATGAGTATGGTGACTGTGACTTCACAGTCATCAGAGAAGACGGGTGCTACCAAGCGCAGGCGCAACCAGCGCAAAGGAGGAAGTGGCGATGAGGGCAACCTGAGCTCTGGCGGCGAATCGGAAGCCCCAGCTGTCAAGGTCGTCATCGCGCCAAGACGAGGAAGAGGCCGCCCGCCCTCAACAGGCGAATATGTTGGCCTCGCTAAGGCCAAAGCGGAGCTCGTGGCTGCCGAGAGGGCAGAGATGGAGTTAAGGGTCGAGCAGGAGGTTGCTCGGATGACCCAAAGGCTCCGATCGGCTGGGTCAGCCCCATGCCTCCTCGGTCACCAAGGAGGAGATGGTGGCGGCGATCGCCAGTGCTGGGGGCTGCCAAGCCGACCTTATAAAAGCTGGTGACATCCGCAGAAATGCGGCAGGAGTGGGGACGACCTTTGTCAGCTGCCCAGTAGCTGCGGCGAAGAAGGTCGTGGGAAATGGTCGCCTGAAGGTTGGCTGGGTGTCGGCCCAAGTGAAACTGCTGGCGGCCCGACCGATGCGCTGTTTCCGGTGCCTTGAAGTGGGGCACGTCCGGGAGCAGTGCACCTCGGACGTGGATAGGAGTGGCATTTGCTACCGATGTGGCCAGCCCGGCCACAAGGCGAGCGAGTGCTCTGGTGTGCCACACTGCGCAGTTTGCGCGGCCGCGGGTAATCCACCAGGGCATCGCGTTGGGGCCAAGGCATGCGCCTTGCCCTCCAAAAAGCAAGGCCGGAAGGCGGCTGCTGCGGCCAAGTCCCAGCAGCGACCATCCCCACCCTCGACACAGGGCGTGACGGCGTCAATGGATGCCGATTAATATGGCCCTAAGGGTACTACAGGTAGTAGGAATGTATCAAACAATTTTTTTCAAAGGTAGTGCGTAATTTCCTTTCATGATGCCTACTACCTTGTTTTTTATATGGCTGCCAAACATGGGTGTTTACAAACAAAATAAAACAAAAAATCCAATGCATTTGGGTGCATTGGATTTTTTGTTTTTTTGCTCAATGGAGAGGAGCATGTTAAAAATTAGAAAAATACATAAAGTCAGAAAGGAAACGATTAGGCAAAAAACTAAAATTACTGACGCCCTAATACATGCCCTCACACTGAAATGGAAGTGGGCAGGGCATATATCACGCTACACAGACAAGAGATGGACCATAGAAACTGTAAGGTGGACAGGGCCCAAAGGAAAAAGAAATGTTGGAAGACCAATAAAACGGTGGGCTGACGACATCAAACAAGTCGCAGGGAATGAGTGGATCACCTTAGGCAAACACAGAGAGCTGTGGAAAAGGTTGGAGGAGGCCTATACCCAAAAAGGGGTCCATATTTCCAACAATGAAGACTAACAAACTAACAATAGCTTTAAGCAAAATCAACTACTTACTAATAACTTACTAACAAGCATTTGAAATGTAACTTTTTATAAGAAATATGGAATAAAAGGCTTTATTATTATTATCTGTATATTCATTTATTTTCTTAAATCTAAGTTTTTTTACAATATTTATATAAAAGAACAAAATACTATAAAAAAACCTAAACCTAGAGTGCCGCCGGCAGCGGGGCGGGGCTCAAGCTACCGGTGGTTGGGCCTACAGAGAGAGGAACCTCCTGACAATGCGCGCTGTGTCCAGGACGACCGCCTTCTGTATCTGACCCTTGACCCAACCGTCTAGCGAGAGCCTCTTAAGGTGGTGGTCGAGACTCTTCGCTATTAAGCCGTTTACCGAAACGACTATCGGGACAATGATCGTCGAGTCCACATCCCACATGGCGGTAACCTCGTGAGCCAAGTCAAGGTACTTGCTGAGTTTGTCCTTCTCGGCCTTCACGAGGTTCTCGTCATGTGGGATGGTGACGTCGACGAGCACTGCCCGGCGCTGGGACCGGTCGACCACCACGATATCAGGCCTATTGGCGACAATAGTCCTGTCCGTGATGATAGAGCGGTCCCAGTAGAGCAACGCACGACCATTTTCGAGAACTGGCGCCGGTGCGTACTTATAGTACGGCACCTCAGACTCGACAAGGCCGTATCGAAGAGCAAGTTGCTGATGGATAATCCTGGCTACTTGGTTATGCCTGTGCAAGTACTCGCCGTTGGCAAGATGAGAACAACCGGAAGTAATATGCCTGAGTGACTCTCCGGGACGGTGGCATGCCCGACAAATGTCGACCGTACCGTCCTTCAGGATATACTTCCGGTAGTTGTTCGTCAAGACAACTTCGTCCGCAATTGCACAGGCAAAACCTTCGGTTTCCCCAAAGAGGTCACCGAAGCGCAGCCAGGCCACCGAAGCGAGCAGGTCCACATCGGGTCCTGTTAGGGCCCGATAGAACCGCCCGTGCAGCTCCTTGCTCTTCCATACCGCCTTGCGATCGTCGGTGCTGAGCACCGATGGCCTGCGCCAATTCTCGTTCGCCAAGGAGAGCGGGGTGAGGCTTCTGTCAACCGCCACCACATTGCGATGCATCCCACGCCCGCTGTTTCGGAAATAATCCCGTAGACTGTATACTTCGCGGTTGTGGAGGTCTTTGGCATTTAAAAAGCCTCGGCCACCACACTTCCGCGGAATGTACAGTCTCATGACAGACGAGCGTGGGTGTAGCATGCGATGCAAAGTGATTATTATTATTATTATTATTATAAGGGTACTACAGGCGAATATCAACCATTCCGCCAGGGCTCAAGACCTCCTGGTCCAGAGCATGGCGGAGTGGTTGATACCCATTGCAATTGTGGCTGAGCCTTATCGTGTCCCACCACGGGACAATTGGTCGGGTGACAATGAAGGTCTTGTGGTTATAGTGACCCAAGCAGCGGCGGGCTTTCCTCCAATCGAAAAGGTGGTGAAGAGGCGAGGCTGTGTAGCTGTTGTGGCGGGGAGTGTCGCCTATATAGGCACTTACTTCTCCCCCAACAGAAGCCTCGCCGATTTCGAGGGCTGGCTTTCCGAAGTGGAATCTCTCGTCCTACAGTGTCGTCCCCACCAGGTGCTGATTGCTGGCGACTTCAACGCCAAATCGGCAATGTGGGGTTCGCCTGTTGCGAACGAGAGAGGCAAGCCATTGGAGGAATGAGCAGCAGCCCTTGGTCTGCTGTTGCTCAACAGAGGGTCGGTGCACACGTGCGTGCGTCAGCAGGGAGGGTCGATAGTGGACCTCACGTTTGCTAGCCCTACCCTGGCGCGCCGTGTGCAGGACTGGGAAGTACTGGAGGGAGTGGAGACGTCGGAAGCAATGTAGGTTGACGCCGAGGCGGAGTGGTTCCGAGGGGCGTTAACAGAGATCTGTGACGCCTCCATTCCCCGAGTGGGCTCCCTGCCGCCGCGCCGCAGCGTGCACTGGTGGACGCCCGAGCTAGCTCTCCTCCGCGAGGAGTATGTAGCGGCTAGGCGTGAATACACCAGACAGCGCAGGCGCCGGCATTGGAACCCGGACCGGGAGGAAGAACTGTACGCCTCGTACAGGCAAGTGGTCACCTCCTTGCAGACCGACATAGCGCGAGCAAAGGACAGTGCCCGAGAGAGGATGCTCGACGCCTTGGACCTCGATCCGTGGGGAAGGCCATATAAGTGGGTCCGGAACAAGATCCGCCCATGGGCGCCACCTTTGACGCAAACCATGAGGCCGGACTTGTTGGAGAACGTGGTGGCCACCCTGTTTCCATAGGCGGGTGACCACGTGGCCCCAAGGATGGCTTTCCCATCGAATCGTGGGAGGGTCGAGGATGCAGAGGCCGAGGAAGTGCCGCCCGTTTCGCAGGGGGAACTTGCGGCGGCAGTCCTGAGGCTCAGGGCCAAAAACACGGCTCCTGGCCCGGACGGAATCCCCGGACGGGCTTGGGTGCTGGCGTTGGAAGCCCTTGAGCCCCAATTCAGGGACTTCCTCTTGAACTGCTTGAGGCAGGGCCGCTTTCCGCGGCAGTACAAGAGCGGCAAAATTGTGCTGCTGCAAAAAGCGGGCAGACCTGCAGATTCGCCGGGGGCCTATCGCCCGATAGTGCTGTTAGACGAGGCTGGCAAGCTCTTGGAGCGTGTCATTGCTGCCCGTCTCAACAGGCACCTGGAGCAGGTTGGGCCAAACCTGGCTGAGTCGCAGTTCGGCTTCCGCAGGGGCAGGTCCACCATCGAGGCCATATCGAGGGTGAGGGCCTTCGCGGAAGCGGCCGTGTCCAGGGGAGAGGTTGTCGTTGCGGTGTCTCTCGACATCGCGAACGCCTTCAACACCCTCCCCTGGGACTGCATCAAGGAGGCACTGCGCTGCCACGAGGCACTCGCCTACCTATGCCGGACCCTCGACGACTACTTCTCAGTTAGAGAGGTAGTCTATCCGACGAGCGAGGGATGGGGCAGGTGGGCCACGTCGCGTGGAGTTCCACAGGGATCGGTCCTGGGACCAGTCCTGTGGAACTTCGGGTACAATTGGGTGCTTCGAGGCGGCCGCTTAAGTGGCGTCGACGTCGTGTGCTACGCCGACGACACTCTGGTCCTAGCTCGCGGGGGGACATTGTAGAGAAACTAACCTTTTTGTTAGCTTCTCTACATTCAAACTCTTTTAACGATAACACTGCCAACTAATTATTCTATGTACGAAAATTTTAAATTGCTTTTGACAGGATCAGCGATCCTTGTTTTAAAATTCAGTCAGTCTTGTGAGGGAAGTCATCAAGGAGACACGAAAGATGGTGCATGTCTTGTGGTATTTTTATGAAAGTATATGTGGTGTTAGTTCATGTTAACGTGTGATCTTTGAACGTGGTGATGGGTCCTGCAGTGAAGACAGCATGAGCGTCTGGTAATTTTTCTTCGCGAGGCTTCGGTCTCTTTGACCTTGTTACAGGAGGACCTCATCATTTGGGGCCACTGACCTTGCCTCTCACCTTGGAGTACCGAGCTAGCGCTACAGGCGCCTCCACCTCAAGCGCCAGAACAACACCACGGGCGTCTTCACGCTAGTGCCCAGCTAGCGCACAGGCGCCTCCACCTCAAGCGCCACAACATCACGGGCGTATACACGCTAACGCCCTGCTGGCGCTACGTCTATCGGCGGGTCCAGCTTGTCTACGCTCCAACCTCGGCCGGCCTCCAGTGTGTTTTCTTTGTGTGCTACCCCTCCCCTGTTAGGCTAACATTCCACGGACTCTTCAAAATTCTCTCTCTATTCGCTTCAAGGAAAACATATAGACTATAAGTGCAGTGTTATTTATATGGTGTAATGAATAAATGTGTAAACAGTATGGTTAGTTTTCATTATCATCTCCTTTCTTCGAACCGTTAGGAATCCTAACCACTAGGCAGGACTCTTGGGGTAGGTTCTCTGAAGTCTCGTAACTTGTGGTGTTGCAACCGGCTCCCCCGCTTGCAACATTACCGGTTCTTACTCTGATACTCTTAACCTGTGGTGCAGCAACCGGCTCCCTCTCTTGCCGCATTACAGGTTTCTCTCTCTAATCCTCTCTTTATCTGTGGTGCTGCAAACGGCTCCCCCGTTTGTAACATTACAGTTTACTCTGATACTCTTAACCTGTGGTGCTGCAAACGGCTACCCCGTGTGCAACATTACAGTTTGGCGCCCAACCTTTTAACTTATCCACCCCTGACTCCTTATATTTTCTTATTTTACTGTTACTTGTTTTCTTTTTTTTTCTAAATTCTAAACCGATACTTCCAAAAGTATCCACCCATTGCTTACACCTTAGGTATTTTTGGATTCTCTTTTGGTTATCATACTCCAATTCTCCATACATTACTCTATACTTGACTTTACAGTACACAGGTTACATAAATACCACACCCCTACATACAGTCACATACTACTTGGTTACCTCTGTAACCTACACCCATTCTTCGCTTGGCGGTGTTAAAACCTAACGGTCACCTTCAAGTTGGGGTTTGGGAGACTAAACGGCGAGCTGGAGGAGAGTATCCTCTCAGTGTACGTCACGTACAGTTTGTAAGTTACCTAACTTACAGCTGAACACGCATTATACTTTTGTAGTACATAGTAGTACATACTTCGCGTTCCTAGGAAATCAAGCTTCTTCGGCTTTTTCGGCCTTATTACTCTCCAAATCGATACTCCCTTCTGATGACTAAAACCTTTTTTAATGGTTTACTCCATCTTTGGTTTTTATTTACAATCGTTTGATACCTACTTGACATTGTCACTTTGATATTTTTCTTTATTATTTTTACTTCGGACAATTTTTTTTATATTTTTGTCTCGGTATTACTATACATTCTAAATTTATGTAAATTGTCACTTATTGGGATTTCTAAATGTATTTTGCCTATACAGTGTTATCGGTTTCCTACTGGTTCGATGGTAAGGTCAACCTGTGTCTTGTATATACCATTTTTGTATTTTGTACTCTCTGTTCTTATAATACAAACTTTGTGTGAATACCCCACAAGGAACTATAACCTATTCGGCTTATTTTTGTAAGACCATGTCTATTGTACATACTAATTTTCTTATTTACTTGTGCACAAGCTCAGTGTGCTTTTATTCTCACATATTTCAAATTGCACACGTTGCAATTGAGATATGAATCTTTGAATAGAAAAGTTGTTTTTCTCTTCATATCTTTGAAACTACTAAAGCCTTAATTATTAACTTGTAATATTGTATATTTTTTTATCTTTATCGGGTTTTCGAAAAGGTGCGGGTTACGACACCTAAATCTAAAAAAATAAGCCTACGTTACGACCGTACGAACAATTCCTTGTGGAGTATGGTCATCATTGAATGTGAACCATAACCCTAACTTATGATTGAGTGTGCGTGCAAGGTAGTATGGAAGATGTTTGTGAATCTGTCTGGATGGTCAAGGTCTTGTTCTCTACCTGCAAAATTTTCAATGAGTGAAAATTTTTCTGGGGTTTTGGGGGAAATGTAGAGAAACTAACCTTTTTGTTAGCTTCTCTACATTCAAACTCTTTTAACGATAACACTGCCAACTAATTATTCTATGTACGAAAATTTTAAATTGCTTTTGACAGGATCAGCGATCCTTGTTTTAAAATTCAGTCAGTCTTGGGAGAGAAGTCATCAAGTAGACACGAAAGATGGTGCATGTCTTGTGGTATTTTTATGAAAGTATATGTGGTGTTAGTTCATGTTAACGTGTGATCTTTGAACGTGGTGACGGGTCCTGCAGTGAAGACAGCATGAGCGTCTGGTAAATTTTCTTCGCGAGGCTTCGGTCTCTTTGACCTTGTTACAGGAGGACCTCATCTTTTGGGGCCACTGACCTTGCCTCTCACCTTGGAGTACCGAGCTAGCGCTACAGGCGCCTCCACCTCAAGCGCCAGAACAACACCACGGGCGTCTTCACGCTAGTGCCCAGCTAGCGCACAGGCGCCTCCACCTCAAGCGCCACAACATCACGGGCGTATACACGCTAACGCACAGCTGGCGCTACAGGCGCTTCTATCTCCAACGCCCTGCTGGCGCTACGTCTATCGGCGGGTCCAGCTTGTCTACGCTCCAACCTCGGCCGGCCTCCAGTGTGTTTTCTTTGTGTGCTACCCCTCCCCTGTTAGGCTAACATTCCACGGACTCTTCAAAATTCTCTCTCTATTCGCTTCAAGAAAAACATATAGACTATAAGTGCAGTGTTATTTATATGGTGTAATGAATAAATGTGTAAACCGTATGGTTAGTGTTCTATATTAATCTCCTTTCTTCGAACCGTTAGGAATCCTAACCACTAGGCAGGACTCTTGGGGTAGGTTCTCTGAAGTCTCGTAACTTGTGGTGTTAAGTTAACTCGTAAGTCGCGGCGCGGGTCGCGGGTATAGCTGGCGGGTCGCGGGTATAGCTGGCGGGTCGCGGCGTGGGTCGCGGGTATTGCTGGCGGGTCGCGGGTATAGCTGGCGGGTCGCGGGTATAGCTGGCGGGTCGCGGCGCGGGTCGCGGCTATAGCTGGCGGGTCGCGGCGCGGGTCGCGGGTATAGCTGGCGGGTCGCGGGTATAGCTGGCGGGTCACGCGCGGGTCGCGGGTATAGCTGGCGGTTCGTGGGTATAGCTGGCGGGTCGCACGCGGGTCGCGGGTATAGCTGGCGGGTCGCGGCGCGGGTCGCGGGTATAGCTGGCGGGTCGCGGCGCGGGTCGCGGGTATAGCTGGCGGGTCGCGGGTATAGCTGGCGGGTCGCGGCGTGGGTCGCGGGTATTGCTGGCGGGTCGCGGGTATAGCTGGCGGGTCGCGGCGCGGGTCGCGGCTATAGCTGGCGGGTCGCGGGTATAGCTGGCGGGTCGCGGGTATAGCTGGCGGGTCACGCGCGGGTCGCGGGTATAGTTGGCGGGTCGTGAGTATAGCCGGCGGGTCGCACGCGGGTCGCGGGTATAGCTGGCGGGTCGCAGCGCGGGTCGCAGGTATAGCTGGCGGGTCGCGGCGCGGGTCGCGGGTATAGCTGGCGGGTCGCGGGTATAGCTGGCGGGTCGCGGGTATAGCTGGCGGGTCGCGGGTATAGCTGGCGGGTCGCGGGTATAGCTGGCGGGTCGCGGCGCGGGTCGCGGGTATAGCTGGCGGGTCGCGGCGCGGGTCGCGGGTATAGCTGGCGGGTCGCGGCGTGGGTCGCGGGTATAGCTGGCGGGTCGCGGGTATAGCTGGCGGGTCGCGGGTATAGCTGGCGGGTCGCGGCGCGGGTCGCGGGTATAGCAGGCGGGTCGCGGGTATAGCTGGCGGGTCGCACGCGGGTCGCGGGTATAGCGTAGGTAGTATATATTGGTTTTCTATTCCCTTAATTAATTCGCTCAGGGAGAAGGCCAAATTTCATAACAAGTACAAAAAATACAATAATTTGCAGGATAAATTGGCTTTCCAAGCATGCAGAAAAAGGTGTGATAAGTTGTTGTAAGACTGCTATTCTAAGTTTAAAAATTCCTCTTCAACTTTGCTTAAAACCAACCCCAAACATATCTGGCGTTATGTGAACAATCTAAAAACCAATAATAGCTCTCTGCCTGATCAGATGTTTCTTGGCAATAGGACGGCGATGGGAGGGCAGGAAATATGTGACCTGTTCCTTGAGCAGTTCAACTCGGTGTATAGGTTGAACGGAATAAAGTATTCCAGTCGACCAAATATGCAAAAATTAAAGCAAGCCTCATGAGTTAGGGTCCAAATGTACCAGGGCTTCAGAGAAAGGAGGAGTCTAACGTACCTTATAGGCGGAATAGAAAAGTCCAGCTCCAGTCGACCAAATATGCAAAAATTAAAGCAAGCCTCATGATTTAGGGTCCAAATGTACCAGGGCTTTAGAGAAAGGAGGAGTCTAACGTACCTAATAGGCGGAATAGAGTAGTCCAGTCGACCAATGCAAAAATTAAGGCAAGCCTCATGAGTTAGGGTCCAAATGTACCAGGGCTTCAGTGAAAGGAGGAGTCTAACGTACCTTATAGGCGTAATAGAGTAGTCCAGCTCCAGTCGACCAAATATGCAAAAATTAAGGCAAGCCTCATGATTTAGGGTCCAAATGTACTAGGGCTTCAGAGAAAGGAGGAGACTAACGTACCTTATAGGCGGAATAGAGTAGTCCAGTCGACCAAATATGCAAAAATTAAGGCAAGCCCCATGAGTTAGGGTCCAAATGTACCAGGGCTTCAGAGAAAGGAGGAGTCTAACGTACCTTATAGGCGTAATAGAGTAGTCCAGCTCCAGTCGACCAAATATGCAAAAATTAAGGCAAGCCTCATGATTTAGGGTCCAAATGTACTAGGGCTTCAGAGAAAGGAAGAGACTAACGTACCTTATAGGCGGAATAGAGTAGTCCAGTCGACCAAATATGCAAAAATTAAGGCAAGCCCCATGAGTTAGGGTCCAAATGTACCAGGGCTTCAGAGAAAGGAGGAGTCTAACGTACCTAGTCCATACCTTATAGGCGGAATAAAGTAGTCCAGTCGACCAAATATGCAAAAATTAAAGCAAGCCGCATGAGTTAGGGTCCAAATGTACCAGGGCTTCAGAGAAAGGAGGAGTCTAACGTACCTTATAGGCGGAATAGAGTAGTCCAGTCGACCAATGCAAAAATTAAGGCAAGCCTCATGAGTTAGGGTCCAAATGTACCAGGGCTTCAGAGAAAGGAGGAGTCTAACGTACCTTATAGGCGGAATAGAGTAGTCCAGCTCCAGTCGACCAAATATGCAAAAATTAAGGCAAGCCTCACGATTTAGGGTCCAAATGTACCAGGGCTTTAGAGAAAGGAGGAGTCTAACGTACCTAATAGGCGGAATAGAGTAGTCCAGTCGACCAATGCAAAAATTAAGGCAAGCCTCATGAGTTAGGGTCCAAATGTACCAGGGCTTCAGAGAAAGGAGGAGTCTAACGTACCTTATAGGCGTAATAGAGTAGTCCAGCTCCAGTCGACCAAATATGCAAAAATTAAGGCAAGCCTCATGATTTAGGGTCCAAATGTACCAGGGCTTCAGAGAAAGGAGGAGACTAACGTACCTTATAGGCGGAATAGAGTAGTCCAGTCGACCAAATATGCAAAAATTAAGGCAAGCCTCATGAGTTAGGGTCCAAATGTACCAGGGCTTCAGAGAAAGGAGGAGTCTAACGTACCTTATAGGCGGAATAGAGTAGTCCAGTCGACCAAATATGCAAAAATTAAGGCAAGCCTCATGAGTTAGGGTCCAAATGTACCAGTGCTTCAGAGAAAGGAGGAGTCTAACGTACCTCATAGGCGGAATAGAGTAGTCCAGTCGACCAAATATGCAAAAATTAAGGCATGAGTTAGGGTCCTAATGTACTAGGGCTTCAGAGAAAGGAGGAGTCTAACGTACCTTATAGGCGGAATAGAGTAGTCCAGTCGACCAAATATGCAAAAATTAAGGCAAGCCTCATGAGTTAGGGTCCAAATGTACCAGTGCTTCAGAGAAAGGAGGAGTCTAACGTACTTTATAGGCGGAATAGAGTAGTCCAGTCGACCAAATATGCAAAAATTAAGGCAAGCCTCATGAGTTAGGGTCCAAATGTACCAGTGCTTCAGAGAAAGGAGGAGACTAACGTACCTTATAGGCGGAATAGAGTAGTCCAGTCGACCATATATGCAAAAATTAAGTCATGAGTTAGGGTCCAAATGTACCAGGGCTTCAGAGAAAGGAGGAGTCTAACGTACCTTATAGGCGGAATAGAGTAGTCCAGTCGACCAAATATGCAAAAATTAAGGCAAGCCTCATGAGTTAGGGTCCAAATGTACCAGGGCTTCAGAGAAAGGAGGAGCCTAACGTACCTTATAGGCGGAATAGAGTAGTCCAGTCGACCATATATGCAAAAATTAAGTCATGAGTTAGGGTCCAAATGTACCAGTGCATCAGAGAAAGGAGAAGTCTAACGTACCTTATAGGCGGAATAAAGTACTCCAGTCGACCAAAATTAAGGCAAGCCTCATGAGTTAGGGTCCAAATGTACCAGGGCTTCAGAGAAAGGAGGAGTCTAACGTACTTTATAGGCGGAATAGAGTAGTCCAGTCGACCAAATATGCAAAAATTAAGTCATGAGTTAGGGTCCAAATGTACTAGGGCTTCAGAGAAAGGAGGAGTCTAACGTACCGTATAGGCGGAATAGAGTAGTCCAGTCGACCAAATATTCAAAAATTAAGGCAAGCCTCATGCGTTTGGGTCCAAATGTACCAGGGCTTCAGAGAAAGGAGGAGTCTAACGTACTGTTACGGTGGTGACGTAATCGACGAGACCATTTGGCACATAGTAATGATTGAATTAGCTATTCAACAATTTCGACGAATGACGTAACTAGACCAGTGGCTCGGCGGTATAACTGAGTCCGTGTCATAACGAAGTTCGCCGGTTCAATCCTCAACCGCGGGAATATTTATGCAGTTCGGATTTTTGGCAGAACTTTCTAGAAGGAAAGCAACTTCGAATTTCAAATGAATATCGAGTCACCCTTGACCATTAATTTGAAATTGGACTCCGAAAATAGGAAACAAAAGAATACAGAAAAGAGCATCGCGACAGGAGAATTGGGGGCTCGGGCAGTCGTAGACATTGGGCGGTGGCGAACAGTTGGTTGGTTTTGAGTGAGTGTTAGATAGACATTTTTGGACAATAAATTCGTTTTTATCCATAGAAATGTATGAAAAACGGTGTGCTTAGTTGGTGCGAAGCGGTGACTATTGTGATTGAACAGTTTCTTATAAATTGTGGAATCGAATAAACGAGTTTCAGAACTAGTATAGTTTACTAAGTTGTTTCCTTCCAATCCCTACACCCTTAGCCCGTAACAATTGGTGTCAGAAGTGGGATTGGAAGGAAGGATGCCTATCACGCCAAGAGACGGTCCCATCACCCGCTCCGGGGCAGCCACGCAGCAGCAAATTGACTTAGGGTCAGAGGTACCTAGTGCAGAGGTTGGAAGGAGTCACGAGGATGCTAGCGAGGGAATATCTGGTTCATCATCAAGTACGGCGGCCACGCAAGTGGATGTCGATGCGCTTTTCCAACAACTACGCGCAATGCAGGTAGAACAAACACGCCGTCAGGAAGAACAGTTTCGATCAATTCAAGAGGAGCAAGTGCACCGTCAAGAAGAGCAAGCACGTCGTCAAGAGGAACATCTAGGTAATTTGCAAGTCCAGATACTAACAGCTCTTTCGGAGAATACGAAGAAAGTTGAAGAAATGCAAAGAGTCGTGGAAGTCCAGGAGAACAAGCTTGTTGAATATCAATCTCGCATCTCTACAATTGAAGAAGGTCTAAAGCAGATTTCGGAGACTGGAAGCTCAACTCCTGTTGTAGTTACTTCGTCAGATGGCGACTTCAAGGTCCCTCAATTCGATGGAAATATGTCTTGGGTTGCTTACAAGCGTCAGTTCATGGCTGTGGTTCAACTGAATAAGTGGAATGACGAACAATCCAAGACAGCTCTCACTTTGGCGCTAAGGGACAATGCGGCAGCGGTGCTTGAGGCTGTTGAAGATGGAGCATCATACCGGGAGTTGGTGAGTGCCTTGGAGTCGAGATACGGTGATTCACATTTGGAACACGTCTACCGTGCCCAGCTACGTGACCGCATCCAGAAATCCAACGAGACATTACAACAGTGGTCCTTAGAGGTAGAAAAGTTGGTAAGGAAAGCATATCAGTCATCACCCGCCTCTCTTATCGACAGTATGCTGATGCAAGCTTTTATCGACGGAATCCTTGATAGAGAGGTAAGGGCTACAGTGCGTCTGGCTCATCATGCTGATATCAAAGAAGCTGTAGCGCATGCTTTAGAAGTAGAGGCAGTTCGGCGGGTTCCAGGAAGTATTTCTGTGTGCAGAGTGTCCTCATCAAAGGTACAAGAAGGTGTTCAAAGGACCTTTGCTCCTCGGTGCTACCAGTGTGGAGAGCGGGGCCATTTGAGGAACAGTTGCCCGAATCGTTTAGAACCACGATGGAGGAGGGGAGTCGATGCTGGAACGCAGGTATCGGAAAATCCGGGAAACTGATTGGAGCCAGGGCTGAGGGGTGGGCGCTGGCTGGTAGAAAATTAACCTCAGAACTAGATATTCCGGTCTATCAGACTACGGATGGGAATAGTTTAACGGTAGATGGACGAGTCAACGGAATTGCTTGCCAACTGACTCTTGATACAGGAGCTTCTCGTACAGTCGTTGGGACCAAGCTGATGAAAAGCAGTGGCAAAATTAACCCTGATGCGGTGCATTTAACAACAGCTACCGGTCAGCGCATCCCTGTCAAAGGTGAGCAGAGAGTGGCGATCAAGGTTGGCGATAAACTTTACTGGCAGGAGGTAGTGATAGCTGATATTGTAGACGAGTGTATAATTGGCTTAGATTTTATGAAAAACCATCAATGTAAAATAGACATTGCATTTGGAGTACTGAAGTGTGGAACGACTGAAATTCCTATAAAAGGGGGTGGTGAAGGCAAAGTTTATTGTGTTAAAAATACAAAACTCCAACCACGATCTCAGACACTAGTTCAAGTGAAAATGTCGGAGAATACGAGACTCGGTCGACAGCGCAGTTTGGTTATAGAGAAAATCAAAAATGGATGTTCATGGTTACCAGCTAGAACAATTGTCGGAACATCACAAGAGATGGTTGTACCAGTTCTAAATTTAAGTAATGAACCGCAGATTTTACGAAAAGGTACTCTGATTGGAGTAAGTGAAGAAGTAGTCTGGCTTAGAAATTGCCAGAGTGAAAGGAAGAGTCGGAAAATGTTGGGAAATGTTGATTTTAGTGAAGTTTTCGAAGTTTGTAAGGAAGAATTAGAAGCGGTGGAGCTGGTTAAAGCGAAAAATTTATTACGTCGCTACAGTGACATTTTCTCTGAGGGAGACGCGAATATAGGAAGAACAAACCTGGCTCAGCATCGAATAAACACAGGTGACGAGCAACCTATCAAACAGCGACCTCGTCGAATTCCATTTGCCAAGGAGAAGGAAGTTCAGGACATGATAGAGGAGATGGAGATAAATGGGGTTATAGAAACTTCTTCTAGTCCCTGGTGTTCACCGGTAGTATTGGTTAAAAAGAAGGATGGAACAACTAGATTCTGCATTGATTATCGACGGCTAAATGATGTGACCAGAAAAGACAGTTATCCATTGCCAAGAATAGATGATACGCTGGACACCTTGAACAACATGAAGTGGTTCTCCACACTCGATTTAAAAAGTGGCTACTGGCAGGTTGAGCTGGATCCCAAAGATAAAGAAAAGACTGCGTTCTCTACTGGAAAGGGACTTTGGCAGTTTAAGGTGATGCCATTTGGTTTATGCATGCACCGGCCACTTTTGAAA
The DNA here is from genome assembly GCA_949316475.1 of Hypomecis punctinalis. Lineage (NCBI taxonomy): Eukaryota > Metazoa > Arthropoda > Insecta > Lepidoptera > Geometridae > Hypomecis > Hypomecis punctinalis. Next base: position 94,928 of record CASGGB010000016.1, read on the forward strand.
GGTTGATGGAGCGAGTTCTCGCAGGATTACTAGGAGATACTTGCTTAGTTTATCTCGACGATATTATAATTGCGGGAACAAATTTTGACGACCATCTTAAAAACCTAGAGGCTGTGTTTAGCAAAATCAGAGGGGCAAATTTGAAATTGAATTTGAAAAAGTGCTCGTTCTTTAAGCGGCAGGTTAACTACCTAGGTCACGTCATCTCAGAAAATGGTGTGGAAACGGATCCGGAGAAAATTTCGGCAGTAAAAGATTGTCCAGTTCCGACAGATAAGACGCAGGTACGTGCATTTATGGGTCTTTGCTCGTATTATCGACGTTTTGTGAAAGATTTCGCAGACATCGCGAAACCCTTGCACAGACTCACCGAAATGAAACGAACATATATCTGGGATAATGAGTGTCAAATGGCTTTTGAAGAACTAAAGAGACGTCTTTGCGAAACTCCAATATTAGGATATCCTGATAGAGACAATGAGTTTATAGTCGACACCGATGCAAGTAATACAGGAATAGGCGGAACACTTTCACAAAAGAGGGATGGTCAGGAGATAGTCATAGCCTATTTTAGCAAATCTTTAGCAAAGCCTGAGAGAAATTATTGTGTGACACGTAGAGAACTCTTGGCAATGGTAAAAACATTGAACCACTTCAAAAAGTATTTGTTAGGACGAAAGTTTCTTGTCAGAACTGATCATGCAGCACTGAAGTGGCTTTTACAATTCAAAAACCCAGAAGGTCAGGTTGCACGTTGGATCGAACAACTGCAGGAATTTGACTTTGAAGTGGAACATCGTAAAGGGAAATCCCATGGAAATGCTGATGCTCTGTCAAGACGACCCTGCCTCGAAGATTGTAAATATTGCGAAAGACATGAGGAAAAAGAGCAGCTATCAATAAGATTGCTAAGAACTGACTCACTTGATGAAAACTGGAACAACGAAGCCATGCGTAGGTTCCAAGAAGAAGATGAAGATTTAAAACCAATTTTAGATTGGTTGAAAAACAGATCTGCGCGGCCGGAGTGGAGTGAGATCGCTGGTAGAAGTGCAGCAACTAAGGGTTACTGGGCACAATAGAGCAGTTTGGTACTTACTGACGGGGTTTTATGTCGAAAATGGGAAAACGCATCCGGGGAAATTACTCACTTGCAAGTGGTTGTGCCACAGTCAAGAATACCTGAGCTATTGAGGGCCTATCATGATGGAGCTTCTGGCGGACACTTGGGAGTAAAAAGGACTCTCATCAAAATACGGCAAAGATTTTACTGGTTGCATTGTAGGGAAGACGTAGAACGCTGGTGCAGAATGTGCGAACCTTGCTGTTCAGTGAAAGGACCACAAATGAGGAGTCGAGCGGCACTGAAGCTGTACAATATTGGGCTTCCTTGGGAACGGATAGCTCTGGACATTGCCGGGCCATTTCCTTTGTCGGATAGCGGGCATCGTTACATTCTCGTAGTAATGGATTACTTCACAAAATGGCCTGAGGCATTCGCATTACCTAATCAAGAAGCACTTACCGTAGCAAATGTATTAGTCAATGAAGTCTTCTGTCGATTTGGATTACCTCTTGAAATTCATAGTGATCAAGGCCGGAATTTTGAATCGCAAGTCTTCCAGGAAGTCTGTAGAATTTTGAGAATACACAAAACGAGAACCACGCCGTATCACCCTCAATCTGATGGTATGGTCGAACGTTTCAATCGTACATTAGAACAACATCTTGCCAAGGTAGTTGATACACATCAGAGAAATTGGGACGAGCATATCCCGCTGTTCCTTTTATCATACAGAACAGCTATTCATGAAAGCACTTGTACAACGCCGGCTCACGCAAATTTCGGTAGAGAATTTCGACTTCCAGCAGAGCTCATTGCGGGATGCCCACCGGACTCGCCAAGTTGCATCACGGAGTACGCAGATAATTTGAGAAGGCGCATGGATGATATACATCAACACATGAGGGCGGCGAATCTTCAAGCTAGCGAACGAATGAAAACACGTTACGACAGAAGCGCTAATTTGAGGAGTTTTGACGAGGGTTCGTTAGTTTGGCTTCACAACCCTGTGCGTAGACAAGGAAAATCACCAAAACTACAGCCAAACTGGGAAGGTCCATACGAGGTTATTAAAAAACTCAATGACGTCACTTATAGAATTCGAAGAACGCCAAGAACTTCAGCTAAAGTGGTGCATGTGGATAGATTAGCACGTTATCACGGTTCTAACGATGCTCGGGACGAGCCCGTCTTAGGAGGGGATAGTGTTACGGTGGTGACGTAATCGACGAGACCATTTGGCACATAGTAATGATTGAATTAGCTATTCAACAATTTCGACGAATGACGTAACTAGACCAGTGGCTCGGCGGTATAACTGAGTCCGTGTCATAACGAAGTTCGCCGGTTCAATCCTCAACCGCGGGAATATTTATGCAGTTCGGATTTTTGTCAGAACTTTCTAGAAGGAAAGCAACTTCGAATTTCAAATGAATATCGAGTCACCCTTGACCATTAATTTGAAATTGGACTCCGAAAATAGGAAACAAAAGAATACAGAAAAGAGCATCGCGACAGGAGAATTGGGGGCTCGGGCAGTCGTAGACATTGGGCGGTGGCGAACAGTTGGTTGGTTTTGAGTGAGTGTTAGATAGACATTTTTGGACAATAAATTCGTGTTTATCCATATAAATGTACTAGCTGCCCGTCCCGGCTTTGCCCGGGTATGATTGGCTATACATATACTTACCACGTAATATAGGTATGTGCCACACACATGCTACAGACATACCGGATGAACCATTATGATGAGTTAAAACCTACTCAAATCGCGAGAGTTTCCGTAGTCTTAAACTGTTCGAAGTTTATGAAAAAGAGATAGTAGGTATTGGCATATCTAAATAAAAGTGAGTTCGTATGTGTCGGGTGGCTGTGCATAATATATAGCCCTGATTTCAGAAAATGACAATGATGAGAATGAAAGCGACGTAAAAATATTAGAGACCCACAGTCTATACATTCTACCCATGTAATTTAGTTTCTTGATCTTGTCTTCACTCGAGAACTTTGAAAAACATTGGATATCAGTTCTACTTCTACGAATTGTGTGCCCTACCTAAGGCCTCTTCAACTTGCTAACCCAAAAAGCTGTGATGGAAGGAATCGAAGCGCTGGCATCCAACGTGTTCCGGACGTCACGACCAGATCTTAGATTCACGTGAAGACCTTCGCTACACTTGCCAATACATTGTCTACATTCGAGAACTTTAAGGTCGACAATTCGTTTCACATACTATGTGCAGGGGCGTAGCTACCGCAGTATCAGCCGTGTCAATAATACGGGGCTCCCGGGCTACAGGGGCCTTAACGTGTGTAAGCAAAACCTAGTAAAATGTTATCCACAATGTCACTTAATCTCGTGCTTCCCGAAAAAAATCATCTCTTTTTTTTCCCGGGTTAAGCATTCTTCCAAAAGTTGTCTTAAGAGGCAGAAATTTTATAACAACTGAAATCGTCTTCAGCTAGACTTACTTAGCTGATATATGTAATTATATTCTATTCGTTATCAATTATCAATTTCCTTAAAAAAAAAGGCAAGAAAAGTGTATATTTCATTTGAATTGTTTGGCTAGCTCAATTTCTAGGAGGAAGTGACAACTTATAAATAACCGTCTTACCACTAAAGTTTTACGCAGGCTTTAGACAACGTTTAACAGTACAAATTGTACGGCTAAACAGTGTTTAAATCTTTTGCGGTAAGGCGGTATATATTTATTTCAATTTAATGCAAGGATATTTGTTTCTTTTGTGAGAAATGAGTGATTTGGGCTCCCCAACTATGTTTGATTCTGGGCTCCTCCAAGGCACGCTACGCCACTGCATACCTATTTACTACCAATAAAACATAAATCGACACACTAATGGCGGAGATATATAACTTTGGTGGTCTAGTGGTAGTAACGCCTGTCCTACAATCGTGAGGTGGTGGGTTCAAATCCCGATCCTGTATCAATGAGTTTCTTTGGAACTTATGTACGGAATTTCAAATCATTGGCTTTTCGGCGAAGGAAAATATTGTGTGGCAATCTGCACCAACCCACACTGGGCCCTGGCACTGGTGGTGGATATGGCCCAAGCACCCTTCTCGATTCTCAATGACCCGTTTCCTCGAATCTCGACGTTATGTCACCTAATAAGTGCCTGTAACCGGGCACTTTGGCATCGCACGGTGTTGTAGTCGGCTTGGAATCGCCTTACGACTAACTAAAAAGCCTATCCACTACGTAGCTTGGGCAGGATTTTGGCTCGGACACTTATTTTCACGATTGTGACTCTATAGATATTTGCTCGAAGTGAATTTTGTATTATGTACATTGTACAAAGTACATGAATTGCCAAGCGGAGTGAGCGGCGAAACGAAACTTTTATAATACTTACATTTTTGAACTCGTAATATCTTTGTAATAAAATGTCTGAATTAAATAATTTAAAAAGTTGCATAAAGCTATTGAAACAGTCTTGAATATGAAATAATTTATTTTGATAAGGATTAATACCAAGATACAAATTAAGATCCTTTTCCTGCGACGGTATTTCAATTAATTTTTAAGAATAAAAGAACAGTTATTACGGCTTAACTATAATAGTTAGATATATGCTGTCGCGACATTTTTTGTAAATTATGGTGTGTTCTATAAAGTCGTAGTACATTATTTTATTCCATCATCAATAGTTTTCGCAGCGCACGCGACGTAAGGAATTTGTCAGGTCTTTTTTTACACCTTATGTTACATTATTGGAGTTTTAGTAAGGATCCCTAATTTTTTTAAAATATAATATAGCCTATGTTACTCGGGGATAATGTAGCTTTCCAAAGGTGAAAGAATTTTTGAAATCGGTCCAGTAGTTTCGGAGCCTATTCATTACAAACAAACAAACAAACAAACAAATCTTTCCTCTTTATAATATTAGTATAGAAGTATAGATTTAAAATATAATATAGCCTATGTTACTCGGGGATAATGTAGCTTTCCAAAGGTGAAAGAATTTTTGAAATCGGTCCAGTAGTTTCGGAGCCTATTCATTACAAACAAACAAACAAACAAACAAATCTTTCCTCTTTATAATATTATCATTATTATATATATTATGAGTTAATGAGGTTTTCCTCTACTCGAGCTTTTTGGCTCGGTTTACTGAACTCCCGCCCCGAGACCCTCAGGGAAAGGGTGGTTCAGTTCCCCCTTGAACAAAAACTGTGTCCCCTAGCGTTTTGCTGAGTATTGTGGATGTGTGGATGGCTGCCTGTTTCTGAATGATGTTAGTGTTAATGTTGGCGTCTAGTTTTGTGCAGTATCTGTGTAGTGATTTGGCTATTACTCCGGTGGCTCCTATTACTATGGGTATGACTTCTGTGGATGTTTTCCATAACCTGGCTATTTCTTGTCTGAGTGGGTGGTATTTGCTGAGTTTTTCTATTTCTTTTGCTCCTATATTGTAATCTGATGGTACCGTGATGTCTATGAGGTATGTTTTGTTTGCTGTTTTGTCAATGTATATTATGTCCGGTCTGTTGTGAACTATTGTAACGTCTGTTTGGATCGGTATCTCCCACATTAGTTTAGCACTCTCATTCTCCTTTACCTGTGGCTGCGTTAGGTGTTCTTGCCACCACAAGTTGGAGACTGAGAAATTGTGCTTTTTGGCTAATGCCCAGAAGATGTACTGTACTATATTGTTGTGTCGTTTGGTGTAGTAAGTGCCTGCCAGCTTTTCGCATCCAGAGATTATATGTTGCGGGGTCTCGTCTTTGACTTGGCAAAGCCGGCACTTACCATCTACTGGTTTTTTCATAATGTCCCGTTCGTGCTGTCTAGTCATTACTGCTTGGTCCTGAATTGCAAATATGGATGATTCTAATGAGGGAGATACCGGTTGTTTTTTAAGCCACCTGAATGATTGTTCCCTATCTATGTTTTCTTTTTCTAATACGCTTTTATAAAACTGTCCGTGAAGCGGTTTGGATTTTATTTTGTTTATCCTATCTTTAATTATCGCCTGTTTAAGTTCTTTGTCCGTATATTTTTCGTGTCTTCGTAGTCCTATCTCTTCTAGATTTGCTTGCGTTTCTTTAAATATTGAATATTTATCTTTGTTTTTATCGTGCTCTACTATTGCTCTCAGTATGTGATCTTTTTCGGTCTCTAAGTATGCTTTATATTTAATTATTTGCGTTTTATGTAGTGTTTCTATGCTGGTTAGGCCTCTTCCTCCTTCGTCTATTGGTAGGTACAATCGTTCTACATCTGCTTTCTGTTGGTGTTTTTTATTCATGGCTAAAAGTTTCCTAGTCTTAACATCTATTTTTTTTAGGTCTGAAGTTTTGTAGTTAATTATGCCGAAAGTGTATAATAATACCGGAACTGCGTATATGTTTATTGCCCTAAAGAGATTTCGCGCATTTAAATGAGATTCTGTTAGATTTCGAATTCTTCGGTAATATTCTTTTAGTGTGTGTTGTCGGACTTCTTCGTGGTCTATTTTGCCTGCCTCATTAATGCCCAGATATTTGTATCTGTCATTCATTCCTAGATGTCTGAATTCTTCACCACTCAGCAGGATATGGTCCTCTCCATGGGCATCTTTTCTTCTACCGTTTGCCAGATGTAAAACATTGCACTTATTAAGTCCGAACTCCATGCCTATATCCCTAGTGAATATTTCTGTGCTGTCAATGAGTACTTTGAGGTTGGTTTTATTGTTGGCGTATATTTTCAGGTCGTCCATGTACAGCAAGTGGTTTATTGTTGTTTCATCTTTCAGTTGGTATCCTTTGAATTCGTACTTGTTGAGTATTTGAGAGATCGGATTGACTCCCATGCAGAATATTATTGGTGATAGTGAATCGCCTTGGAATATTCCTCGGCGGATGTATATGGGGTCGGTGGTTACAGACGCGTTTGTGCCGCGAGCTGTCATGACAACATTCCATGTAGGCATGACTATCTCGAGGAACCTTTTGATAGCAGGTGGGCATTTATAGATGTCGAGTACTTTGAGTATCCACTCGTGTGACATGCTATCGTAGGCCTTTCGATAGTCAACCCACGCCATACTCAAGTTCTTCTGGTTCTTATGAGCGTCTTCGAGTATGGCTTTGTTGATCATGAGATGGTCTTTGCAGCCCTGCACTCGGCGTCTGCATCCCCTTTGTTCCGGAGCCAAGATGTCGTTTTTGTCGAAATGCAAGTATAGTTCGTTTGCCATAATGGACGTTAAAATTTTGTACATAGTCGGTAAACAAGCTATGGGTCGCCAGTTCTTCGGGTCCCGGGTGTCGTCACTTTTCGGTATTAATATGACTTGCCCTGTTGTAAACCAGCTATCTATGGGTTCAGTTCCTTTCATCATCTTGTCAAACAATTTGGCTATGTATTTGTGCGTGGAAGTTAGGTATTTTAGGTAGTAGTTTTGAACTTTATCTATCCCTGGTGTTTTCCAGTTGTGGGTTTTTCTGATGGCTTCTTTTACTTTCTGTACATCTATTTCTTCAAACTGGTGTGTTTCTATGTCTTCGGCAGATTTTTCTATTTCCTCTATCCATGATGCATCTGTGTTGTATGTTGTGGGGTTTGACAAGATGTTGGTCCAGAAGTCTTGTATTTCCTGTTTTTGTGGGATTTCGGTGGGATTGCTCTGAGTGTTGTTTAACGACCTATAAAATTTATGTTGGTTTTCTGCAAATAGTTTGTTTTGGATCTTTTTATCGTTCATTTCCTCGTATCTCCTAAGTCTACCTGCCAAAGCTTTCACTTTTTGTTTTCCTATTTCTATATTGTTGTTTAGTTCTTCTTCGTTTGTAATTTTGTATTTTTCGTAAAGTTTCCGTTTTATATTTGTCAGTCTTCTGCTATTAGTACCTGATTTAATTTCTACTAGTCGCCCTAAATCTTTTCTGAGTAAATCTATTCTTTGTTTTATCCTCCTTTTCCACGGTGGATCCTGTTTGGGTTTTTGCACGGTAGGTGGTGTGTACGGTTTTTGCTCGTTTGCCGTTATTAATGTTCTGGCAGCTGCGTAGATAATGTCATTAATTTCGCGTAATGTTTCATTTGTCTGTAATAGTTTTGGTAAGTAATTATTGATGGTATTTAAGTTCGTTATGAATTTTTTGTTAAAATTTGGCTTTGGCAAGAATTTCCTAAGCTCAATTTGAGTTTCTTTAACCTCTGCAAGAGTCTGTAGTAAGTCAAGTATGATTGGATCTTGGTCTTCGTTCACAACTATTTCCCGTGTGTCTGGGTCTGGTATGGATTGAGTCTGTTGATTGAGTGAATGCATGTGGTCATAATATGTGCCTTGTACCGGTATGCTATGCTGAGAAGAGTGAGTCTGTCGATTGAGTGAGTGCATGTCATTTTCATACATGTCCTGCATCGGTGTACTATCTTGAGTTGTGAGTGGTTGTTGAGAGTTGTACGTTGTTTGAGTGATAGTTGGTGTGGTTCTGCTGGGTGTGCGATTTGGATGACTGTTTTCTATCTGTGTGTCAGTTTCAAGTATGTCAGTTAAAGATTGAGATGAGTGTGGTTGTTCGGCTCTTTTTGGATTTCTTTCAGGTATTCTGTTGAGATAGATCTACGCGACAAAACGCTACGGACTTGATTTGAGAGTGTATTGCCTGTGAATTTCCGGAATTTAGGGTTGGTGTTTCTCTCTTTGAAAATTCTTTCGAGTCTTTTGATATAGCCAGGCCCTCCGCTCTTGGCTTTGTAATAGCAGAACATTAGTTCTTCTAGTTCTATCGTTGACCACTTTCGTCTACTATCATCGTTACTTAAATCTGTGGTCGATGAGGATGTACCGGCAGAGCCTGCGGGAGATGCCCCCCTGCTCCGCAAAGTATCACCCGTGTTTTCATCGGCTGTAGCATCTGGGGATGCACTCCTACCCCTCCTATCCCCGACTCCCAAGCAGCCGGTGCCTCGAGAGTCGCTGGCTAGCCCACTGCAACGCCCGACACCAGCAACAGACGTGCTCCGGCGAGTACCCCCGGATAGCGGCGTTAAACGTTTATTCTTTTTGTTGTGCTCCATAATTTTGGGTTACCATTGCCTCGTTAGCCGTGTAGGTTACTGTTTATTGTACACGTTGCCCGCCCCCCACATGAGTCAGGTGTTCGACTCGGGCGTAAGGTTGGATTTTGGGGGGCTTATTATATTATATAATATTATATTATATTATACTATATTATATTATATTATATATATTATATTATATATTATATATTATATATTATATATTATATATTATATATTATATATTATATATTATATATTATATATTATATTATATATATTATTATATATAGTATAGTATAGATATAGATAGATTAGGGTCCAAATGTACCAGTGCTTCAGAGAAAGGAGGAGTCTAACGTACCTTATAGGCGGAATAGAGTAGTCCAGTCGACCAAATATGCAAAAATTAAGGCATGAGTTAGGGTCCAAATGTACCAGGGCTTCAGAGAAAGGAGGAGTCTAACGTACCTTATAGGCGGAATAGAGTAGTCCAGTCGACCAATGCAAAAATTAAGGCAAGCCTCATGAGTTAGGGTCCAAATGTACCAGGGCTTCAGAGAAAGGAGGAGTCTAACGTACCTTATAGGCGGAATAGAGTAGTCCAGTCGATCAAATATGCAAAAATTAAGGCAAGCCTCATGAGTTAGGGTCCAAATGTACCAGGGCTTCAGAGAAAGGAGGAGCCTAACGTACCTTATAGGCGGAATAGAGTACTCCAGTCGACCATATATGCAAAAATTAAGTCATGAGTTAGGGTCCAAATGTACCAGTGCTTATGAGAAAGGAGGAGTCTAACGTACCTTACAGGCGGAATAGAGTAGTCCAGTCGACCAAATATTCAAAAATTAAGGCAAGCCTCATGAGTTAGGGTCCAAATGTACCAGGGCTTCAGAGAAAGGAGGAGCCTAACGTGCCTTATAGGCGGAATAGAGTACTCCAGTCGACCATATATGCAAAAATTAAGTCATTAGTTAGGGTCCAAATGTACCAGGGCTTCAGAGAAAGGAGGAGTCTAACGTACCTTATAGGCGGAATAGAGTACTCCAGTCGACCATATATGCAAAAATTAAGTCATTAGTTAGGGTCCAAATGTACCAGTGCTTCAGAGAAAGGAGGAGTCTAACGTACCTTATAGGCGGAATAGAGTAGTCCAGTCGACCAATGCAAAAATTAAGGCAAGCCTCATGAGTTAGGGTCCAAATGTACCAGGGCTTCAGAGAAAGGAGGAGTCTAACGTACCTTATAGGCGGAATAAAGTAGTCCAGTCGACCAAATATGCAAAAATTAAGGCAAGCCTCATGAGTTAGGGTCCAAATGTACCAGGGCTTCAGAGAAAGGAAGAGTCTTACGTACCTTATAGGCGGAATAGAGTAGTCCAGCTCCAGTCGACCAAATATGCAAAAATTAAGGCAAGCCTCATGATGTAGGGTCCAAATGTACCAGGGCTTCAGAGAAAGGAGGAGTCTAACGTACCTTATAGGCGGAATAGAGTAGTCCAGTCGACCATATATGCAAAAATTAAGGCAAGCCTCATGAGTTAGGGTCCAAATGTACCAGTGCTTCAGAGAAAGGAGAAGTCTAACGTACCTTATAGGCGGAATAAAGTAGTCCAGTCGACCAAAATTAAGGCAAGCCTCATGAGTTAGGGTCCAAATGTACCAGGGCTTCAGAGAAAGGAGGAGTCTAACGTACTTTATAGGCGGAATAGAGTAGTCCAGTCGACCAAATATGCAAAAATTAAGTCATGAGTTAGGGTCCAAATGTACTAGGGCTTCAGAGAAAGGAGCAGTCTAACGTACCGTATAGGCGGAATAGAGTAGTCCAGTCGACCAAATATTCAAAAATTAAAGCAAGCCTCATGAGTTAGGGTCCAAATGTACCAGGGCTTCAGAGAAAGGAGGAGTCTAACGTACCTTATAGGCGGAATAGAGTAGTCCAGCTCCAGTCGACCAAATATGCAAAAATTAAGGCAAGCCTCATGAGTTAGGGTCCAAATGTACCAGGGCTTCAGAGAAAGGAGGAGTCTAACGTACCTTATAGGCGGAATAGAGTTGTCCAGCTCCAGTCGACCAAATATGCAAAAATTAAGGCAAGCCTCATGATTTAGGGTCCAAATGTACCAGGGCTTCAGAGAAAGGAGGAGTCTAACGTACCTTATAGGCGGAATAGAGTAGTCCAGTCGACCAATGCAAAAAATAAGGCAAGCCTCATGAGTTAGGGTCCAAATGTACCAGGGCTTCAGAGAAAGGAAGAGTCTAACGTACCTTATAGGCGGAATAGAGTAGTCCAGCTCCAGTCGACCAAATATGCAAAAATTAAGGCAAGCCTCATGATTTAGGGTCCAAATGTACCAGGGCTTCAGAGAAAGGAGGAGTCTAACGTACCTTATAGGCGGAATAGAGTAGTCCAGTCGACCAATGCAAAAAATAAGGCAAGCCTCATGAGTTAGGGTCCAAATGTACCAGGGCTTCAGAGAAAGGAAGAGTCTAACGTACCTTATAGGCGGAATAGAGTAGTCCAGCTCCAGTCGACCAAATATGCAAAAATTAAGGCAAGCCTCATGAGTTAGGGTCCAAATGTACCAGGGCTTCAGAGAAAGGAGGAGTCTAACGTACCTTATAGGCGGAATAAAGTAGTCCAGTTGACCAAATATGCAAAAGTTAAGGCAAGCCTCATGAGTTAGGGTCCAAATGTACCAGGGCTTCAGAGAAAGGAGGAGTCTAACGTACCTTATAGGCGGAATAGAGTAGTCCAGCTCCAGTCGACCAAATATGCAAAAATTAAGGCAAGCCTCATGATTTAGGGTCCAAATGTACCAGGGCTTCAGAGAAAGGAGGAGTCTCACGTACTTTATAGGCGGAATAGAGTAGTCCAGTCGACCAAATATGCATAAATTAAGGCAAGCCTCATGAGTTAGGGTCCAAATGTACCAGGGCTTCAGAGAAAGGAGGAGTCTAACGTACCTTATGTAAAAACACCTCAGAAGTAGAGCGAAATTAAACGAATTAAGTCTATTTACCATTTTAATCCTATTTCACTATAATCACAATAATTTTAAATAATATCGAAAATTACCAACCTCAATCCACAAAGTCCGACTCAGAATGACTTAAGAACATATTGTCACAATAGCTCTGTGATTGTCACCAAAAAGTATAATAACATAGAGAGGTTGTAACCATATTTTATGCCGTGAAGTAAGGTGTGTGTAACGTGTGTGTAACAGTCGGCCATCCTCAAGAAACGAGTCCCTTCGTTATTCTTCAACGAGTTTACTTGTGTACATTATTATTATTCTGTGGCTTTTACTGTTAGTATTATCTTATTGAATGATATCACACATCACATCACGTCACAATACACATCACGTTATTCTGGCATAAATCTACATGACACTACCACATATAATTAAGTAACACGACTATGATTATATCTATCTATTCGTAAGTGACGAAGAATCTCGTGAGGTGAATTCACGTGGATCACGTACGGCGAAATCACACCGCTCCCTAAGGCGAAGTCACGCCGGTTCCTAAGGCGAAGTCACGCCTATCCTATACGGCGAAGTCACGCCTGTCCTATGCGGCGAAGTCACGCCAGTCTCTAAGACGAAGTTAGTCCTGTCCTATTCGGCGAAGTCACGCCGGTCTCTAAGGCGAAGTCACGCCCATCAAGTTCGCTATATGAGTCTCATAAATGGTTAGTCTATACTCACATATGGGAAATAAAATTACTACAGGCCTCATCCTTACTAAAGCTTGTTAATAATATCACACTACATCATATCAACTTTTATTCATAAATATATGTAATATCATATCAATAATTTAATCATAGATGTAATCTAATCATCACATTACTCACTTTCGTCCTCACTTTAAATAAATGTAATATCATATCAATAATTTAATCAAAGATGTAATCTAATCATCACATTCCTCAATTTCGTCCTCACTTGAAGAGCAAGCAGCAGTGTTGAAGCTAAGCCAAGGAAATATTTTGTCAATTGCTACTACGCTCTCATACTTCCTTCCCTTTCTGGTCAAAGGTGTGTCCTCTACAAGAAACCTATCATTTGGCAACACCTTTTTGATTCGATAAGGCCCTTTATACTTTGCCTCTAGCTTTTTAGATTGTCCCGGTCCTGTCACTATTGCCCTTGCAATTCGCACCAAATCGCCTTCTGCATAATTTTTGCTCATTTTCTTCTGCTTGTCGTATCGTTCTTTCATTTTTTCTTGATTTTGCTTTATATTCTCACCAGCGTTTGACCTAATTTCTTCTATTGTTTCTTTGTTTTTGTCCAATTCGTCTGTTACGACTTCATTTAACAACCCTAATGCTGGATTTCCTGCGGTTCTTCCGAACAGTAACTCGGTCGGCGTCCGCTTGGTTACCTCATGTGTGGCAGTGTTGATCCCTAATTGAACGTCAGGCAGGAGCTCATCCCATGTATTTTTGTTTTTATCATGAGTCATAGACCCAAGAGCTGCCAGAATAGTACGGTTGTATCGTTCCACCTGACCATTAGCACGTGGTGTAGCAACAGCATTCAGGATATGCTTTATACCCACGGATCGTACGAATATCTTAAACTTTTTGCTTGTGAAGCTTGTACCCCTATCCGTTATCAATCTTGTGGGTGCGCCAAAAAAACTGAAAAGTGTTCGAAATGCCTTAATTTCTATGTTGGCTGTTGTTCTACCTAAAGGTAAATATGGAACATTACCTAATCCCCTGAGGTAAGGACCATCGACCTTATCCCAATTTAATCCTAATTTAAGAGCTTCATTCTTACGAATAAGTGTAGCTTCGCTTCCCAGATCAACCTTGTAGAGAAACTAACCTTTTTGTTAGCTTCTCTACATTCAAACTCTTTCAACGATAACACTGCCAACTAACAATTCTAATTATGAAATTTGTTAAATTGTTTTTGACAGGATCAGCGATCCTTGTTTTAAAATTCAGTCAGTCTGGAGAGGGAAGTCATCTAGGAGACACGAAAGATGGTGCATGTCTTGTGGTATTTTTATGAAAGTATATGTGGTGTTAGTTCATGTTAACGTGTGATCTTTGAACGTGGTGACGGGTCCTGCAGAGAAGACAGCATGAGCGTCTGGTAATTTTTCTTCGAGAGGCTTCGGTCTCTTTGACCTTGTTACAGGAGGACCTCATCTTTTGGGGCCACTGACCTTGCCACTTACTTTGGAGTACCGAGCTAGCGCTACAGGCGCCTTCACCTCAAGCGCCAGAACAACTCCACGGGCGTCTTCACGCTAGTGCCCAGCTAGCGCACAAGCGCCTCCACCTCAAGCGCCCCAACACCACGGGCGTATATACGCTAACGCACAGCTGGCGCTCCAGGCGCTTCCATCTCCAGCGCCCTGCTGGCGCTACGTCTATCGGCGGGTCCAGCTTGTCTACGCTCCAACCTCGGCCAGCCCCCAGTGTGTTTTCTTTGTGTGCTACCCCTCCCCTGTTAGGCTAACATTCCACGGACTCTTTTCAAAATTCTCTCTCTATTCGCTTCAAGAAAAACATATAGACTATAAGTGCAGTGTTATTTATATGGTGAAATGATTAAATGTGTAAACAGTATGGTTTTCTATATTAATCTCCTTTCTTCGAACCGTTAGGAATCCTAACCACTAGGCAGGACTCTTGGGGTAGGTTCTCTGAAGTCTCGTAACTTGTGGTGTAGCAACCGGCTCCCCCGCTTGCCGCATTACAGGTTTCTCTCTCTAATCCTCTCTTAACTTGTGGTGCTGCAAACGGCTCCCCCGTTTGTAGCATTACAGTTTATCCTGATACTCTTAACCTGTGGTGCTGCAACCGGCTCCCCCGCTTGCCACATTACAGGTTCCTCTCTAATTCTCTCTTAACTTGTGGTGCTGCAAACGGCTTCCCCGTTTGTAACAACAGTTTGGCGCCCAACCTTTTAACTTATCCACCCCTGACTCCTTATATTTTCTTATTTTACTGTTACTTGTTTTCTTTTTTTTTCTAAATTCTAAACCGATACTTCCACAAGTATCCACCCATCGCTTACACCTTACGTATTTTTGGATTTTCTTTTGGTTATCATACTCCTATTCTCCATACATTACTCTATACTTGACTTTACAGTACACAGGCTACATAAATACCACACCCCTACATACAGTCACTTACTACCTGGTTACCTCTGTAACCTACACCCATTCTTCGCTTGGCGGTGTTAAAACCTAACGGTCACCTTCAAGTTGGGGTTTGGGAGACTAAACGGCGAGCTGGAGGAGAGTATCCTCTCAGTGTACGTCACATACAGTTTGTAAGTTACCTAACTTACAGCTGAACACGCATTATACTTTTGTAGTACATAGTAGTACCTATGAAATCAAGTTTCTTCGGCTTTTACGGCCTTATTACTCTCCAAATCGATACTCCCTTCTCGATGACTTAAACCTTTTTTAATGGTTTACTCCATCTTTTTACTTTTTATTTACTATCGTTTGATACCTACTCGACATTGTCACTTTTTGATATTTCTCTTTATTATTTTTACTTCGGACTATTTTTTTTATATTTTGTCTCGGTATTACTGTACATTCTAAATTTATGTAAAGTATCACTTATTGGGTATATATTTCTAAATTTATTTTGCCTATACAGTGTTATCGGTTTCCTACTGGTTCGATGGTAAGGTCAACCTGTGTCTTGTATAATATACCATTTTTGTATTTTGTACTCTCTGTTTTTATAATACAAACTTTGTGTGAATACCCCACAAGGAACTATAATCTATTCGGCTTATTTTTGTTAGACCATGTCTATTGTACATACTAATTTTCTTATTTACTTGTGCACAAGCCTAGTATGCTTTTATTCTCACATATTTCAAATTGCACACGTTGCAATTGAGATATGAATCTTTGAATAGAAAAGTTGTTTTTCTCTTCATATCTTTGAAACTACTAAAGCCTTAATTATTAACTTGTAATATTGTATATTTTTTATCTTTATCGGGTTTTCGAAAAGGTGCGGGTTACGACACCTAAATCTAAAAAAATAAGCCTACGTTACGACCGTACGAACAATTCCTTGTGGAGTATGGTCATCATTGAATGTGAACCATAGCCCCAACTTGTGTTAGTGCGTGCGTGTTTGCAGATCGAGTGAGCGTGTTGTGATTGAGCGTGCGTGTTAGGAAGTGTGGAAGATGTGTGTGATTCTGTCTGAATGGTCAAGGTACTTGTTCTCAACCTGCAAAATTTTCAATGAGTGAAAATTTTTCTGGGGTTTTGGGGGAAATGTAGAGAAACTAACCTTTTTGTTAGCTTCTCTACATTCAAACTCTTTCAACGATAACACTGCCAACTAACAATTCTAATTATGAAATTTGTTAAATTGCTTTTGACAGGATCAGCGATCCTTGTTTTAAAATTCAGTCAGTCTGGAGAGGGAAGTCATCTAGGAGACACGAAAGATGGTGCATGTCTTGTGGTATTTTTATGAAAGTATATGTGGTGTTAGTTCATGTTAACGTGTGATCTTTGAACGTGGTGACGGGTCCTGCAGAGAAGACAGCATGAGCGTCTGGTAATTTTTCTTCGAGAGGCTTCGGTCTCTTTGACCTTGTTACAGGAGGACCTCATCTTTTGGGGCCACTGACCTTGCCACTTACTTTGGAGTACCGAGCTAGCGCTACAGGCGCCTTCACCTCAAGCGCCAGAACAACTCCACGGGCGTCTTCACGCTAGTGCCCAGCTAGCGCACAAGCGCCTCCACCTCAAGCGCCCCAACACCACGGGCGTATATACGCTAACGCACAGCTGGCGCTCCAGGCGCTTCCATCTCCAGCGCCCTGCTGGCGCTACGTCTATCGGCGGGTCCAGCTTGTCTACGCTCCAACCTCGGCCAGCCCCCAGTGTGTTTTCTTTGTGTGCTACCCCTCCCCTGTTAGGCTAACATTCCACGGACTCTTTTCAAAATTCTCTCTCTATTCGCTTCAAGAAAAACATATAGACTATAAGTGCAGTGTTATTTATATGGTGAAATGATTAAATGTGTAAACAGTATGGTTTTCTATATTAATCTCCTTTCTTCGAACCGTTAGGAATCCTAACCACTAGGCAGGACTCTTGGGGTAGGTTCTCTGAAGTCTCGTAACTTGTGGTGTTGCAACCGGCTCCCCCGCTTGCAACGCTACAGTTTGATACTCTTTACCTGTGGTGCTGCAACCGGCTCCCCCGCTTGCCGCATTACAGGTTTCTCTCTCTAATCCTCTCTTAACTTGTGGTGCTGCAAACGGCTCCCCCGTTTGTAACATTACAGTTTATCCTGATACTCTTTACCTGTAGTGCTGCAACCGGCTTCCCCGCTTGCAACATTACAGGTTCTCTCTGATTCTCTCTTAACTTGTGGTGCTGCAAACGGCTCCCCCGTTTGTATCATTACAACCTGACATACCGTACTTACACCATTTAGAAATAAGGTGCGCTTATATTTGTCATTTGTGCTTTCAGATGCCGACACTTCAAGAACGAGTTTGTCTTTTGTGCTACTATCCTTGGTTTTTGGGCAACGTGAAGATTCGTGGCCCATAAAATTACAATTGGTGCACCTCACTAAGGGCTTTGGGCATTTGAAGCTAAGGTGTCTCGTACTTTGACAGTTGAAACACTTAGGTGGTCCCTTAGGGCCACCGGTCCCGCCTTTCGACGAGTTATTGTTGTTAGTTGACGTTGAAGAGGTTGATGTCGATGAATTGTTATGTCGCCTATCACGATTTAGTTCCCTGTTATATTCAATCAAATTTCGGTTTTGGGTCTTAATAGTTTTGAAGAATTCTAATATGTCCTCGGGCTTATCGAATTTTGCTGCTTGAGCACCTACACGAACCCCCCTATCTTCAATGCCGTATAATATACAGTCTACTGCTTGCTTTCCAAAAATTTTACACCTATTTAACATGTTAATTTTTGAAAAATAGTATATTCGTATGATTCTCCAGGGCGTACCCGCCTATTAAGCATATCTGTTAACAACTCCGCGTAGTTTTCAGTCGCTGGAAACGATTCTCGTAACATGGTTTTCCAGTCCATCCACGTATGCTTAATAGAGGGTAGACCCTGGTACCAGGTCTTAGCAAGTCCGGAAAGCTTAGGCAGGGCATAGTGAGTCGTTTGCTTGTCGCTCCAATTATATATTTCGGTGCATTCGTCGACTTTGTCGAGCCAAATATTAATATTTTGTTCCTTTGACATTGGGTCGAATTCGGGAATCACGTTACTTAAGGCCGAACTAGCAAACGATTCGCGGTCCCCTGCTTTTGATTTTACTGCATTTAGGAATTCTTCGATGAAGTTTTCCGTCAGTTTAGGTATTTTTGTGACAACTTCTGTCCCGTCGTCATTAGGTAATCGTCTTTTCAGTGGTCGATCACGATATTCACGATCATAGCTGGGCGATCGTTCCCACGTTCGATCGTAGGTCGCGTGGTTTGGTGATGTAGACATCCTATATGCTCTGTCACGTCCGTCTAGACGTTCCCATTCCTTACGTAAACGTACCTCCTTTTCGAGTATCCTTACTCGCTCTTTATCTACGTCGAGCTGACGCTCTCGCTGACGCAGGGATCGCTCTTCACTGGGGCTCCTGCTCTGTCGACGGCTGCGGCGGGGACTTCGTGCCTCGCTGTGGCGGAAACTTAGTGCCTCGTTATGGCGGAAGCTCCTTGCCTCACTGTAACGGAAATTTTGTGCCTGGCTACGGCTGCTCGCCCGACGCCTCCTCGGGGTCCCCTCATGGTACCTAGTACGATTTCGACTGCGTCGTGAGTCGTATCGCTGGCTAGGACTCCGGCTTGGAGGTGTTGCGCTTCTGCTTGCAGCGCGCGCCACGCCTGAGTCGCCTCGAGAGTTCGCTGACGAGTTCCAGTCACTCATATTCTGAAACTCACAACTGCCATGTAAATAAACTTGTTGTGATGATTATTGGCATAAAAGCCACATTGAAATGTTTCGGAACAGTTCATCTATACGATTTGGTCACTAACGTAGCGCTTGTGACGTTTAAAAGAAAGTTAAAGTATGAATTATTACAAACTTGTGTTTTCAAATACCTATTTGTTTTCCTATTTATTACCAACTTATTAAAAATCATGGTCAATATGAAATTCGATCAGTTGCGTATATTTCTCCCAAAAGCAGTTTAAAATTAAATTTTCTTTGTACCTAGTGTCCATAAAGAACATGCTTAGCTCAGCGTGTCGATACTGGGCCGTATAGCGGATAGCGTCAGCCGGCGGAAACTGCAGAGTCGCGACCCAGATTCATCGTCAACCATCCAGGCGAGGCATCGGCACACAAATATGCACGGTCATCAAATTAGGCTTACTTCAAGACCAATTAGATGTAAGAGACTGTAGTATATATAGTAGTTAAGCATGTAATAAAATCAATCGCAATGTAACAGTTGTTTGATTCACAACAAGAGCGGTGCAGTGGCGAGAACCTTCGGGCGGCTGCACCCGGAGTTTAGAGGGGTGCAGTGGCGAGTACCTTCGGGCGGCTGCACTCGGAGACAGGGGTCCACCTTCGCCAGCAGTCATGTCAACTAGACGACCGGCCGTCGGACCTTCGAGGATCCAGACGGAGCCCATACAGAGGCCTGCAGCGCAGGGGACGACGAGTTAGAGAGGCGGGCGGGGAGTAGAGAGTAGGTCCCCGCGACGACCGAACGGCCGATGGAATAATCCATGTCCTAGCTTCGCTTGCTATCACAGTATAGCCAGGCGTTACGGCGACGGTAGTGGACTTCCACGGTTGCGTCGGTGGGTTAGTCAGGCGTCGCACAAACCTAACCATTGGTTGTGAGGCGGCTGTACTAACCGACATTTAGTCAGGCTTTAGCTAATCGTTGCAGAGATTGGCTAGCGCCTGAACATTTGGTCCTTCGAAATTTTGTGAACCAGTAGGTAAAATTCGCGGTCCTCCTATCCTTTAGTTGACTTGAAACTGACAGACTACCTTTGACGTACCTCGGGCTAGCGTAATCAACAAGCGCTACGTTTGTTGCACGTTGAAGTACTCATGAATAGCAGTTAGCTGCCTCGGACAGTAGCAATTCGGGACCTGGCCTCCCACAAGCGGGAATCACCAGGTACTTGAGAAGGTGCAAAAATACTGATCCAGGGAGAGATAAGCAGCTAAGTGTGAGGGTTTAGATCAGGAGTAGGGCTAGGGATTAGGGGAAGCAAGAAAGAAGAGAGAAGAAAGAAGATCAAGATAATTCGATAATTTTATTGTTTTCCTGGAGTGGTGAAGAACATGCAATTAAAAGAGAATTGCATTGTTGAGCAACTCTTCACCAACCACACGGAGACTAGGTGCCCGACCAGAACGACACAGGTGGCGCAGTACATGTTGGCCGCAATGCGACGACGCACTCGGCAACCAAGAAGAGAAGCCGGGCAGATCGTGCAGCCAATCAGCCACGACAACCAGGGGTTCGAGACCAGCGGCATCCCATCCACGCCATCAACCAGCAGGAAGGACCGTAGCAACGGTTCCAGCGGTATGAAGGCAGAGGTGTTGGAGCTGTACCAACTGAAGACCGTCCCGGAGAGACCCCAGAATGTCCATAAAGAACATGCTTAGCTCAGCGTGTCGATACTGGGCCGTATAGCGGATAGCGTCAGCCGGCGGAATCTGCAGAGTCGCGACCCAGATTCATCGTCAACCATCCAGGCGAGGCATCGGCACACAAATATGCACGGTCATCAAATTAGGCTTACTTCAAGACCAATTAGATGTAAGAGACTGTAGTATATATAGTTGTTAAGCATGTAATAAAATCAATCACAATCTAACGGTTGTTTGATTCACAACAAGAGGGGTGCAGTGGCGAGAACCTTCGGGCGGCTGCACCCGGAGTCTAGAGGGGTGCAGTGGCGAGTACCTTCGGGCGGCTGCACTCGGAGTCAGGGGTTCACCTTCGCCAGCAGTCAGGTCAACTAGACGACCGGCCGTCGGACCTTCGAGGATCCAGACGGAGCCCATACAGAGGCCTGCAGCGCAGGGGACGACGAGTTAGAGAGGCGGGCGGGGAGTAGAGAGTAGGTCCCCGCGACGACCGATCGGCCGATGGAATAATCCATGTCCTAGCTTCGCTTGCTATCACAGTATAGCCAGGCGTTACGGCGACGGTAGTGGACTTCCACGGTTGCGTCGGTGGGTTAGTCAGGCGTCGCACGAACCTAACCATTGGTCGTGAGGCGGCTGTGCTAACCGAACTTTCGTCAGGCTTTAGCTAATCGTTGCAGAGATTGGCTAGCGCCTGAACACCTAGGTATATTTTATACTCAAATTCAACAAAATGAATAATTTCTTCTCTATACGTTAGCCTATTGTCTCTAACCAATCCTATTTAAACAAAATAAAATAACGTCATCCGGTTTGATCCAGCCAAAAGATTTTGGCCGCATGGAATGGAAATGTAAAAAAAAAACACATATTACTCGTGCATTGATAGTCTACCCGAAACATGTATAATTCACAGTAAAGAATCTGTAGCCGTACATATTCAATCACTGAAAATAAATAGTGGTCGAGCAACTGGCGTGGTATATGAACGCAAAACTTAAATTTCGCGATCCGTCCCACTTCTGAGTTGTAAAAACACCTCAGAAGTAGAGCGAAATTAAACGAATTAAGTCTATTTACCATTTTAATCCCATTTCACTATAATCACAATAATTTTAAATAATATCGAAAATTACCAACCTCAATCCACAAAGTCCGACTCAGAATGACTTAAGAACATATTGTCACAATAGCTCTGTGATTGTCACCAAAAAGTATAATAACATAGAGAGGTTGTAACCATATTTTATGCCGTGAAGTAAGGTGTGTGTAACGTGTGTGTAACACTTATAGGCGGAATAAAGTAGTCCAGTCGACCAAATATGCAAAAATTAAGGCAAGCCTCATGAGTTAAGGTCCAAATGTACCAGGGCTTCAGAGAAAGGAGGAGTCTAACGTACCTTATAAACCAAAAATTAAGGCAAGCCTCATGAGTTAGGGTCCAAATGTAATAGAGTAGTCCAGTCGACTAAATATGCAAAAATTAAGTCATGAGTTAGGGTCCAAATGTACTAGTGCTTCAGAGAAAGGAGGAGTCTAACGTACCTTATAGGCGGAATAGAGTAGTCCAGTCGACCAAATATGCAAAAATTAAGGCAAGCCTCATGAGTTAGGGTCCAAATGTACCAGTGCTTCAGAGAAAGGAGGAGTCTAACGTACCTTATAGGCGGAATAGAGTAGTCCAGTCGACCAAATATGCAAAAATTAAGGCAAGCCTCATGAGTTAGGGTCCAAATGTACCAGGGCTTCAGAGAAAGGAGGAGTCTAACGTACCTTATAGGCGGAATAGAGTAGTCCAGTCGACCAAATATGCAAAAATTAAGGCATGAGTTAGGGTCCAAATGTACCAGTGCTTCAGAGAAAGGAGGAGTCTAACGTACCTTATAGGCGGAATAGAGTAGTCCAGTCGATCAAATATGCAAAAATTAAGGCAAGCCTCATGAGTTAGGGTCCAAATGTACCAGTGCTTCAGAGAAAGGAGGAGTCTAACGTACCTTATAGGCGGAATAGAGTAGTCCAGTCGACCAAATATGCAAAAATTAAGGCAAGCCTCATGAGTTAGGGTCCAAATGTACCAGGGCTTCAGAGAAAGGAGGAGTCTAACGTACCTTATAGGCGGAATAGAGTAGTCCAGTCGACCAAATATGCAAAAATTAAGGCAAGCCTCATGAGTTAGGGTCCAAATGTACCAGGGCTTCAGAGAAAGGAGGAGTCTAACGTACCTTATAGGCGGAATAGAGTAGTCCAGTCGACCAAATATGCAAAAATTAAGGCATGAGTTAGGGTCCTAATGTACTAGGGCTTCAGAGAAAGGAGGAGTCTAACGTACCTTATAGGCGGAATAGAGTAGTCCAGTCGACCATATATGCAAAAATTAAGTCATGAGTTAGGGTCCAAATGTACCAGTGCTTCAGAGAAAGGAGGAGTCTAACGTACCTTATAGGCGGAATAGAGTAGTCCAGTCGATCAAATATGCAAAAATTAAGGCAAGCCTCATGAGTTAGGGTCCAAATGTACCAGTGCTTCAGAGAAAGGAGGAGTCTAACGTACCTTATAGGCGGAATAGAGTAGTCCAGTCGACCAAATATGCAAAAATTAAGGCATGAGTTAGGGTCCTAATGTACTAGGGCTTCAGAGAAAGGAGGAGTCTAACGTACCTTATAGGCGGAATAGAGTAGTCCAGTCGACCATATATGCAAAAATTAAGTCATGAGTTAGGGTCCAAATGTACCAGTGCTTCAGAGAAAGGAGGAGTCTAACGTACCTTATAGGCGGAATAGAGTAGTCCAGTCGATCAAATATGCAAAAATTAAGGCAAGCCTCATGAGTTAGGGTCCAAATGTACCAGTGCTTCAGAGAAAGGAGGAGTCTAACGTACCTTATAGGCGGAATAGAGTAGTCCAGTCGACCAAATATGCAAAAATTAAGGCAAGCCTCATGAGTTAGGGTCCAAATGTACCAGGGCTTCAGAGAAAGGAGGAGTCTAACGTACCTTATAGGCGGAATAGAGTAGTCCAGTCGACCAAATATGCAAAAATTAAGGCATGAGTTAGGGTCCTAATGTACTAGGGCTTCAGAGAAAGGAGGAGTCTAACGTACCTTATAGGCGGAATAGAGTAGTCCAGTCGACCATATATGCAAAAATTAAGTCATGAGTTAGGGTCCAAATGTACCAGTGCTTCAGAGAAAGGAGGAGTCTAACGTACCTTATAGGCGGAATAGAGTAGTCCAGTCGATCAAATATGCAAAAATTAAGGCAAGCCTCATGAGTTAGGGTCCAAATGTACCAGGGCTTCAGAGAAAGGAGGAGCCTAACGTACCTTGTAGGCGGAAAAGAGTAGTCCAGTCGACCATATATGCAAAAATTAAGGCATGAGTTAGGGTCCAAATGTACCAGTGCTTCAGAGAAAGGAGGAGTCTAACGTACCTTACAGGCGGTATAGAGTAGTCCAGTCGACCAAATATGCAAAAATTAAGTCATGAGTTAGGGTCCAAATGTACCAGGGCTTCAGAGAAAGGAGGAGTCTAACGTACCTTATAGGCGGAATAAAGTAGTCCAGTCGACCAAATATGCAAAAATTAAGGCAAGCCTCATGAGTTAGGGCGCGGGTTGCGGGTATAGCTGGCGGGTCGCGGCGCGGGTCGCGGGTATAGCTGGCGGGTCGCGGGTATAGCTGGCGGGTCGCGGGTATAGCTTGCGGGTCGCGGGTATAGCTGGCGGGTCGCGGGTATAGCTGGCGGGTCGCGGGTATAGCTGGCGGGTCGCGGGTATAGCTGGCGGGTCGCGGCGCGGGTCGCGGGTATAGCTGGCGAGTCGCGGCGCGGGTCGCGGGTATAGCTGGCGGGTCGCGGGTATAGCTGGCGGGTCGCGGGTATAGCTGGCGGGTCGCGGCGCAAGTCGCGGGTATAGCTGGCGGGTCGCGGGTATAGCTGGCGGGTCGCGGCGTGGGTCGCGGGTATAGCTGGCGGGTCGCGGGTATAGCTGGCGGGTCGCGGGTATAGCTGGCGAGTCGCGGGTATAGCTGGCGGGTCGCGGGTATAGCTGGCGGGTCGCGGCGCAGGTCGCGGGTATAGCAGGCGGGTCGCGGGTATAGCTGGCGGGTCGCGGCGCGGGTCGCGGGTATAGCTGGCGGGTCGCGGGTATAGCTGGCGGGTCGCGGCGTGGGTCGCGGGTATAGCTGGTGGGTCGCGGGTATAGCTGGCGGGTCGCGGGTATAGCTGGCGGGTCGCAGCGCGGGTCGCGGGTATAGCAGGCGGGTCGCGGGTATAGCTGGCGGGTCGCACGCGGGTCGCGGGTATAGCTGGCGGGTCGCGGCGCGGGTCGCGGCGCGGGTCGCGGCGCGGGTCGCGGGTATAGCTGGCGGGTCGCGGCGCGGGTCGTGGGTTGACAATCTTACCACAGGCTATGGTCGAGCGGGTCGCGGGTATAGCTGGCGGGTCGCGGTTAAGGCAAGCCTCATGAGTGGGTCCAAATGTACCAGGGCTTCAGAGAAAGGAGGAGTCTAACGTACCTAATAGGCGGAATAGAGTAGTCCAATCGACCAAATATGCAAAAATTAAGGCAAGCCTCATGAGTTAACGTACCTTACAGGCGGAATAGAGTAGTCCAGTCGACCAAATATGCAAAAATTAAGGCAAGCCTCATGAGTTAGGGTCCAAATGTACCAGGGCTTCAGAGAAAGGAGGAGACTAACGTACCTTACAGGCGGAATAGAGTAGTCCAGTCGACCAAATATGCAAAAAATAAGTCATGAGTTAGGGTCCAAATGTACCAGGGCTTCAGAGAAAGGAGGAGTCTAACGTACCTTATAGGCGGAATAGAGTAGTCCAGTCGACCAAATATGCAAAAATTAAGGCAAGCCACATGAGTTAGGGTCCAAATGTACCAGGGCTTCAGAGAAAGGAGGAGTCTAACGTACCTTATAGGCGGAATAAAGTAGTCCAGTCGACCAAATATGCAAAAATTAAGGTAAGCCTCATGAGTTAGGGTCCAAATGTACCAGGGCTTCAGAGAAAGGAGGAGTCTAACGTACCTTATAGGCGGAATAGAGTAGTCCAGTCGACCAATGCAAAAATTAAGGCAAGCCTCATGAGTTAGGGTCCAAATGTACCAGGGCTTCAGAGAAAGGAGGAGTCTAACGTACCTTATAGGCGAAATAGAGTAGTCCAGTCGACCAATGCAAAAATTAAGGCAAGCCTCATGAGTTAGGGTCCAAATGTACCAGGGCTTCAGAGAAAAGAGGAGTCTAACGTACCTTATAGGCGGAATAGAGTAGTCCAATCGACCAAATATGCAAAAATTAAGGCAAGCCTCATGAGTTAACGTACCTTACAGGCGGAATAGAGTAGTCCAGTCGACCAAATATGCAAAAATTAAGGCAAGCCTCATGAGTTAGGGTCCAAATGTACCAGGGCTTCAGAGAAAGGAGGAGACTAACGTACCTTACAGGCGGAATAGAGTAGTCCAGTCGACCAAATATGCAAAAAATAAGTCATGAGTTAGGGTCCAAATGTACCAGGGCTTCAGAGAAAGGAGGAGTCTAACGTACCTTATAGGCGGAATAGAGTAGTCCAGTCGACCAATGCAAAAATTAAGGCAAGCCTCATGAGTTAGGGTCCAAATGTACCAGGGCTTCAGAGAAAGGAGGAGTCTAACGTACCTTATAGGCGAAATAAAGTAGTCCAGTCGACCAAATATGCAAAAAATAAGTCATGAGTTAGGGTCCAAATGTACCAGGGCTTCAGAGAAAAGAGGAGTCTAACGTACCTTACAGGCGGAATAGAGTAGTCCAGTCGACCAATGCAAAAATTAAGGCAAGCCACATGAGTTAGGGTCCAAATAAACCAGGGCTTCAGAGAAAGGAGGAGTCTAACGTACCTTATAGGCGGAATAAAGTAGTCCAGTCGACCAAATATGCAAAAAATAAGTCATGAGTTAGGGTCCAAATGTACCAGGGCTTCAGAGAAAGGAGGAGTCTAACGTCGCGGGTATAGCTGGAGGGTCGCGGGTATAGCTGGCGGGTCGCGGCGTGGGTCGCGGGTATAGCTTGCGGGTCGCGGGTATAGCTGGCGGGTCGCGGGTATAGCTGGCGGGTCGCGGCGCAAGTCGCGGGTATAGCTGGCGGGTCGCGGGTATAGCTGGCGGGTCGCGGCATGGGTCGCGGGTATAGCTGGCGGGTCGCGGGTATAGCTGGCGGGTCGCGGGTATAGCTGGCGAGTCGCGGGTATAGCTGGCGGGTCGCGGCGCGGGTCGCGGGTATAGCTGGCGGGTCGCGGGTATAGCTGGCGGGTCGCGGCGTGGGTCGCGGGTATAGCTGGTGGGTCGCGGGTATAGCTGGCGGGTCGCGGGTATAGCTGGCGGGTCGCAGCGCGGGTCGCGGGTATAGCAGGCGGGTCGCGGGTATAGCTGGCGGGTCGCGGCGCGGGTCGCGGCGCGGGTCGCGGGTATAGCTGGCGGGTCGCGGCGCGGGTCGTGGGTTGACAGTCTTACCACAGGCTATGGTCGAGCGGGTCGCGGGTATAGCTGGCGGGTCGCGGTTAAGGCAAGCCTCATGAGTGGGTCCAAATGTACCAGGGCTTCAGAGAAAGGAGGAGTCTAACGTACCTAATAGGCGGAATAGAGTAGTCCAATCGACCAAATATGCAAAAATTAAGGCAAGCCTCATGAGTAAGGGTCCAAATGTACCAGGGCTTCAGAGAAAGGAGGAGTCTAACGTACCTTATAGGCGTAATAGAGTAGTCCAGCTCCAGTCGACCAAATATGCAAAAATTAAGGCAAGCCTCATGATTTAGGGTCCAAATGTAATAGAGTAGTCCAGTCGACCAAATATGCAAAAATTAAGTCATGAGTTAGGGTCCAAATGTACCAGGGCTTCAGAGAAAGGAGGAGTCTAACGTACCTTATAGGCGGAATAGAGAAGTCCAGCTCCAGTCGACCAATAATGCAAAAATTAAGGCAAGCCTCATGATTTTAGGGTCCAAATGTACCAGGGCTTTAGAGAAAGGAGGAGTCTAACGTACCTAATAGGCGGAATAGAGTAGTCCAGTCGACCAATGCAAAAATTAAGGCAAGCCTCATGAGTTAGGGTCCAAATGTACCAGGGCTTCAGAGAAAGGAGGAGTCTAACGTACCTTATAGGCGGAATAGAGTAGTCCAGTCGACCATATATGCAAAAATTAAGTCATGAGTTAGGGTCCAAATGTACCAGGGCTTCAGAGAAAGGAGGAGTCTAACGTACCTTATAGGCGGAATAAAGTAGTCCAGTCGACCAAATATGCAAAAATTAAGGCAAGCCTCATGAGTAAGGGTCCAAATGTACCAGGGCTTCAGAAAAAGGAGGAGTCTAACGTACCTTATAGGCGGAATAGAGTAGTCCAGTCGACCAAATATGCAAAAAATAAGTCATGAGTTAGGGTCCAAATGTACCAGGGCTTCAGAGAAAGGAGGAGTCTAACGTACCTTATAGGCGGAATAAAGTAGTCCAGTCGACCAAATATGCAAAAATTAAGGCAAGCCTCATGAGTAAGGGTCCAAATGTACCAGTGCTTCAGAGAAAGGAGGAGTCCAACGTACCTCATAAGCGGAATAGAGTAGTCCAGTCGATCAAATATGCAAAAATTAAGGCAAGCCTCATGAGTTAGGGTCCAAATGTACCAGGGCTTCAGAGAAAGGAGGAGCCTAACGTACCTTACAGGCGGAATAGAGTAGTCCAGTCGACCATATATGCAAAAATTAAGTCATGAGTTAGGGTCCAAATGTACAAGTGCTTCAGAGAAAGGAGGAGTCTAACGTACCTTATAGGCGGAATAGAGTAGTCCAGTCGACCAAATATGCAAAAATTAAGGCAAGCCTCATGAGTTAGGGTCCAAATGTACCAGAACTTCAGAGAAAGGAGGAGACTAACGTACCTTACAGGCGGAATAGAGTAGTCCAGTCGACCAAATATGCAAAAAATAAGTCATGAGTTAGGGTCCAAATGTACCAGGGCTTCAGAGAAAGGAGGAGTCTAACGTACCTTATAGGCGGAATAGAGTAGTCCAGTCGACCAAATATGCAAAAATTAAGGCAAGCCACATGAGTTAGGGTCCAAATG
Organism: Hypomecis punctinalis; assembly: GCA_949316475.1. Lineage (NCBI taxonomy): Eukaryota > Metazoa > Arthropoda > Insecta > Lepidoptera > Geometridae > Hypomecis > Hypomecis punctinalis. The sequence continues at coordinate 123,729 of CASGGB010000016.1, forward strand.
TACCAGGGCTTCAGAGAAAGGAGGAGTCTAACGTACCTTATAGGCGGAATAAAGTAGTCCAGTCGACCAAATATGCAAAAATTAAGGTAAGCCTCATGAGTTAGGGTCCAAATGTACCAGGGCTTCAGAGAAAGGAGGAGTCTAACGTACCTTATAGGCGGAATAGAGTAGTCCAGTCGACCAATGCAAAAATTAAGGCAAGCCACATGAGTTAGGGTCCAAATAAACCAGGGCTTCAGAGAAAGGAGGAGTCTAACGTACCTTACAGGCGGAATAGAGTAGTCCAGTCGACCAAATATGCAAAAAATAAGTCATAAGTTAGGGTCCAAATGTACCAGGGCTTCAGAGAAAGGAGGAGTCTAACGTACCTTACAGGCGGAATAGAGTAGTCCAGTCGACCAAATATGCAAAAAATAAGTCATGAGTTAGGGTCCAAATGTACCAGGGCTTCAGAGAAAGGAGGAGTCTAACGTACCTTATAGGCGGAATAAAGTAGTCCAGTCGACCAAATATGCAAAAATTAAGGCAAGCCTCATGAGTTAGGGTCCAAACATACCAGGGCTTCAGAGAAAGGAGGAGTCTAACGTACCTAGTCGCGGGTATAGCTGGCGGGTCGCGGCGCGGGTCGCGGGTATAGCTGGCGGGTCGCGGGTATAGCTGGCGGATCGCGCGCGGGTCGCGGGTATAGCTGGCAGGTCGCGGGTATAGCTGGCGGGTCGCGGGTATAGCTGGCGGGTCACGCGCGGGTCGCGGGTATAGCTTGCGGGTCGCGGGTATAGCTGGCGGGTCGCGGGTATAGCTGGCGGGTCGCGGGTATAGCTGGCGGGTCGCGGGTATAGCTGGCGGGTCGCGGCGCGGGTCGCGGGTATAGCTGGCGGGTCGCGGGTATAGCTGGCGGGTCGCGGGTATAGCTGGCGGGTCGCGGCGCGGGTCGCGGGTATAGCTGGCGGGTCGCGTTATAGCTGGCGGGTCGCGGGTATAGCTGGCGGGTCGCGGCGCGGGTCGCGGGTATAGCTGGCGGGTCGCGGCACGGGTCGCGGATATAGCTGGCGGGTCGCGGCGTGGGTCGCGGGTATAGCTGGCGGGTTACGCGCGGGTCGCGGGTATAGCTGGCGGGTCGCGGGTATAGCTGGCGGGTCGCGCGCGGGTCGCGGGTATAGCTGGCGGGTCGCGGCGCGGGTCGCGGGTATAGCTGGCGGGTCGCGGGTATAGCTGGCGGGTCGCGGCGTGGGTCGCGGGTATAGCTGGCGGGTCGCGGCGCGGGTCGCGGGTATAGCTGGCGGGTCGCGGTGCGGGTCGCGGTTATAGCTGGCGGGTCGTGGGTATAGCTGGCGGGTCGCGGCGTGGTTCGCGGGTATAGCTGGCGGGTCGCGGGTAAAGCTGGCTGGTCGCGGGTATAGCTGGCGGGTCGCAGCGCGGGTCGCGGGTATAGCAGGCGGGTCGCGGGTATAGCTGGCGGGTCGCACGCGGGTCGCGGGTATAGCTGGCGGGTCGCGGCGCGGGTCGTGGCGCGGGTCGCGGGTATAGCTGGCGGGTCGCGGCGCGGGTCGCGGGTTGACAGTCTTACCACAGGCTATGGTCGAGCGGGTCGCGGGTATAGCTGGCGGGTCGCGGTTAAGGTTAGCCTCATGAGTGGGTCCAAATGAACCAGGGCTTCAGAGAAAGGAGGAGTCTAACGTACCTTATAGGCGGAATAAAGTAGTCCAGTCGACCAAATATGCAAAAATTAAAGCAAGCCTCATGAGTTAGGGTCCAAATGTACCAGGGCTTCCGAAAAAGGAGGAGCCTAACGTACCTTGTAGGCGGAATAGAGTAGTCCAGTCGACCATATATGCAAAAATTAAGTCATGAGTTATGGTCCAAATGTACCAGTGCTTCAGAGAAAGGAGGAGTCTAACGTACCTTACAGGCGGAATAGAGTAGTCCAGTCGACCAAATATGCAAAAATTAAGTCATGAGTTAGGGTCCAAATGTACCAGGGCTTCAGAGAAAGGAGGAGTCTAACGTACCTTATAGGCGGAATAAAGTAGTCCAGTCGACCAAATATGCAAAAATTAAGGCAAGCCTCATGAGTTAGGGTCCAAATGTACCAGGGCTTCAGAGAAAGGAGGAGTCTAACGTACCTTATAGGCGGAATAGAGTAGTCCAGTCGACCAATGCAAAAATTAAGGAAAGCCACATGAGTTAGGGTCCAAATGTACCAGGGCTTCAGAGAAAGGAGGAGTCTAACGTACCTTACAGGCGGAATAGAGTAGTCCAGTCGACCAAATATGCAAAAAATAAGTCATGAGTTAGGGTCCAAATGTACCAGGGCTTCAGAGAAAGGAGGAGTCTAACGTACCTTATAGGCGGAATAAAGTAGTCCAGTCGACCAAATATGCAAAAATTAAGGCAAGCCTCATAAGTTAGGGTCCAAATGTACCAGGGCTTCAGAGAAAGGAGGAGTCTAACGTACCTTATAGGCGGAATAGAGTAGTCCAGTCGACCAATGCAAAAATTAAGGCAAGCCTCATGAGTTAGGGTCCAAATGTACCAGGGCTTCAGAGAAAGGAGGAGTCTAACGTACCTAGTCGCGGGTATAGCTGGCGGGTCGCGGGTATAGCTGGCGGGTCGCGCGCGGGTCGCGGGTATAGCTGGCAGGTCGCGGGTATAGCTGGCGGGTCGCGGGTATAGCTGGCGGGTCGCGCGCAGGTCGCGGGTATAGCTGGCGGGTCGCGGCGCGGGTCGCGGGTATAGCAGGCGGGTCGCGGGTATAGCTGGTGGGTCGCGGCGCGGGTCGCGGGTATAGCTGGCGGGTCGCGGGTATAGCTGGCGGGTCGCGGGTATAGCTGGCGGGTCGCGGCGTGGGTCGCGGGTATAGCTGGCGGGTCGCGGGTATAGCTGGCGGGTCGCGGCGCGGGTCGCGGGTATAGCTGGCGGGTCGCGGTGCGGGTCGCGGTTATAGCTGGCGGGTCGTGGGTATAGCTGGCGGGTTGCGGCGTGGTTCGCGGGTATAGCTGGCGGGTCGCGGGTATAGCTGGCGGGTCGCGGGTATAGCTGGCGGGTCGCAGCGCGGGTCGCGGGTATAGCAGGCGGGTCGCGGGTATAGCTGGCGGGTCGCACGCGGGTCGCGGGTATAGCTGGCGGGTCGCGGCGCGGGTCGTGGCGCGGGTCGCGGGTATAGCTGGCGGGTCGCGGCGCGGGTCGCAGGTTGACAGTCTTACCACAGGCTATGGTCGAGCGGGTCGCGGGTATAGCTGGCGGGTCGCGGTTAAGGCAAGCCTCATGAGTGGGTCCAAATGTATCAGGGCTTCAGAGAAAGGAGGAGTCTAACGTACCTTATTTTATTTTTATTTTATTTTATTTTATCATCTTTGGGTTGCCAAACGGCCTTCATACAAAAAAGTTTATAAACAATTATAAAAACACTTAGGCCAACGAAGGCTACCGCTTATAGAATAATAATATTGGTGATTAGAAAATGGAAAATTTAAGAAAATTATACAATATAACATAAGTAACGACTACAAACAGAAACTCACAAGTTTAGAATGATTGCTATAACAGAGAATAGGAAGAGATGGAATAAAAAGTTAATAGTTTTATACATTAGAAATTCAACAAGAAGCATGAGATCTGCTACAATTTTAATAAATAATTTAACAGTAACAATTGATACGTATAAATTAACCCACATTAAAATACAGTAAAGCATCCCAATTATTTCATTGCCGTTCATATAGTACCTTTGAAAAACTGACTATTAATTAAGGTTTTAAACATGTTGTGCCTTGATGCAAATAAGTCCACATGCTTTGAAAAATTTGTGTTAAAATTTGTGAAAGTGCGCAAGAAGTAAGAGTTGCCGCGGTAGTTCGTGCGACAGGGCGGGGCAGATAGACGAAGGTATTTTTTCCGTGACGAGTGCAGCGGCGTGACAAGCCTTACCTCCGCCAGCAAGGATGGACAGTCAATTCTACCCGATACTAAATTAAATAAAAAGGATAGATCAGCAGCCTCCCTCCTTTTTAGAAGAGGTAACATGTGGTGATGTCTGCAGCTCACTTCATAATCAAAGTTGAAGTTCGATATTTTTGCCTTGTAATTGATAAATCGCAGAAATTTTCTTTGCGGCTTTTCAAGCAGAGTTATGTATTTGTCGTAGCAGGGGTTCCACACTTGTGAGGCATACTCTAGTTGACTCCGGACCAAGGAACAATACAATATCTTTAAAGTCTTGATCAACTTAAAGTCCTTGGTTACCCGAAAGATGAACCCCAATGTCTTCATTGCCCTTGCCGTAATGTTCTCAATATGTTTGTCGAACAAGAGCTTGGAGTCGAGAGTTACGCCAAGGTCGACCACAGAATCTGTCTTCACAAGAGCTTGCCCATCAATTTTGTAAGTATGATCGTAAGTCATGGTAGATCTACTAAAAGTGATGCAGGAACACTTAAGAATATTGAGCTCGAGTTTATTTAGTAGGCAATAGTTGTGGAGATTATCAAGGTCACCTTGAAGCAAGTCACAATCTCGTTCGTTATGGATAACTTTAAAAATTTTCATGTCATCAGCGTACATTACGAAGTCAGAGTGCTTAAAACATCGACCAATATCATTGATGAAGATAATAAATAGTAAAGGGCCTAAGATTGAACCTTGGGGCACGCCCGAGGGGATAATGGATGGAAGAGATGCATATCCGCCCAAGACAACTGTTTGACATCGACCACCGACATAAGAAGTGAGCCACCTAAACAAGTCGCCCCTGATACCAGACTTATATATTTTCTCAAGTAGAAGGGAGTGATCGATGCGATCAAAGGCTTTGCTGTAATCCGTATAAATTGCATCGACCTGCCCCCCACCCTCCATGCCAGCAGTAACAGTATTGATGAACGAGATAAGATTAGTGGTTGTAGATCTCCCCTTCAGGAAGCCATGTTGCTGCAGTGTAAAACAGTGCCCAAGTGCAGCGTATATTTGATCATGGACTAATTTTTCTAGGATCTTAGCCAGAACACAAAGTTTGGAGATTGGCCTATAATTAGAGATTATATATTATAGGCGGAATAAAGTAGTCCAGTCGACCAAATATGCAAAAATTAAAGCAAGCCTCATGAGTTAGGGTCCAAATGTACCAGGGCTTCAGAAAAAGGAGGAGCCTAACGTACCTTGTAGGCGGAATAGAGTAGTCCAGTCGACCATATATGCAAAAATTAGGTCATGAGTTATGGTCCAAATGTACCAGTGCTTCAGAGAAAGGAGGAGTCTAACGTACCTTACAGGCGGAATAGAGTAGTCCAGTCGACCAAATATGCAAAAATTAAGTCATGAGTTAGGGTCCAAATGTACCAGGGCTTCAGAGAAAGGAGGAGTCTAACGTACCTTATAGGCGGAATAAAGTAGTCCAGTCGACCAAATATGCAAAAATTAAGGCAAGCCTCATGAGTTAGGGTCCAAATGTACCAGGGCTTCAGAGAAAGGAGGAGTCTAACGTACCTTATAGGCGGAATAGAGTAGTCCAGTCGACCAATGCAAAAATTAAGGAAAGCCACATGAGTTAGGGTCCAAATGTACCAGGGCTTCAGAGAAAGGAGGAGTCTAACGTACCTTACAGGCGGAATAGAGTAGTCCAGTCGACCAAATATGCAAAAAATAAGTCATGAGTTAGGGTCAAAATGTACCAGGGCTTCAGAGAAAGGAGGAGTCTAACGTACCTTATAGGCGGAATAAAGTAGTCCAGTCGACCAAATATGCAAAAATTAAGGCAAGCCTCATAAGTTAGGGTCCAAATGTACCAGGGCTTCAGAGAAAGGAGGAGTCTAACGTACCTTATAGGCGGAATAGAGTAGTCCAGTCGACCAATGCAAAAATTAAGGCAAGCCTCATGAGTTAGGGTCCAAATGTACCAGGGCTTCAGAGAAAGGAGGAGTCTAACGTACCTAGTCGCGGGTATAGCTGGCGGGTCGCGGGTATAGCTGGCGGGTCGCGCGCGGGTCGCGGGTATAGCTGGCAGGTCGCGGGTATAGCTGGCGGGTCGCGGGTATAGCTGGCGGGTCGCGGGTATAGCTGGCGGGTCGCGGGTATAGTTGGCGGGTCGCGGCGCGGGTTTTCGGTATAGCTGGCGGGTCGCGGGTATAGCTGGCGGGTCGCGGCGCGGGTCGCGGGTATAGCTGGCGGGTCGCGGCGCGGGTCGCGGGTATAGCTGGCGGGTCGCGGCGTGGGTCGCGGGTATAGCTTGCGGGTCGCGGGTATAGCTGGCGGGTCGCGGGTATAGCTGGCGGGTCGCGGCGCAAGTCGCGGGTATAGCTGGTGGGTCGCGGGTATAGCTGGCGGGTCGCGGGTATAGCTGGCGGATCGCGGGTATAGCTGGCGGGTCGCGGCATGGGTCGCGGGTATAGCAGGCGGGTCGCGGGTATAGCTGGCGGGTCGCGGCGCGGGTCGCGGGTATAGCTGGCGGGTCGCGGGTATAGCTGGCGGATCGCGGCGTGGGTCGCGGGTATAGCTGGCGGGTCGCGGGTATATCTGGCGGGTCGCGGCGCGGGTCGCGGGTATAGCTGGCGGGTCGCGGCGCGGGTCGCGGGTATAGCTGGCGGGTCGCGGCGTGGTTCGCGGGTATAGCTGGCGGGTCACGGGTATAGCTGGCAGGTCGCGGGTATAGCTGGCGGGTCGCAGCGCGGGTCGCGGGTATAGCAGGCGGGTCGCGGGTATAGCTGGCGGGTCGCACGCGGGTCGCGGGTATAGCTGGCGGGTCGCGGCGCGGGTCGTGGCGCGGGTCGCGGGTATAGCTGGCGGGTCGCGGCGCAGGTCGCGGGTTGACAGTCTTACCACAGGCTATGGTCGAGCGGGTCGCGGGTATAGCTGGCGGGTCGCGGTTAAGGCAAGCCTCATGAGTGGGTCCAAATGTACCAGGGCTTCAGAGAAAGGAGGAGTCTAACGTACCTTATAGGCGGAATAGAGTAGTCCAGTCGACCAATGCAAAAATTAAGGCAAGCCTCATGAGTTAGGGTCCAAATGTACCAGGGCTTCAGAGAAAGGAGGAGTCTAACGTACCTTACAGGCGGAATAGAGTAGTCCAGTCGACCAAATATGCAAAAAATAAGTCATGAGTTAGGGTCCAAATGTACCAGGGCTTCAGAGAAAGGAGGAGTCTAACGTACCTTAAATTAAAGGCGGAATAGAGTAGTCCAGTCGACCAATGCAAAATTTAAGGCAAGCCTCATGAGTTAGGGTCCAAACATACCAGGGCTTCAGAGAAAGGAGGAGTCTAACGTACCTAGTCGCGGGTATAGCTGGCGGGTCGCGGCGCGGGTCGCGGGTATAGCTGGCGGGTCGCGGGTATAGCTGGCGGATCGCGCGCGGGTCGCGGGTATAGCTGGCAGGTCGCGGGTATAGCTGGCGGGTCGCGGGTATAGCTGGCGGGTCACGCGCGGGTCGCGGGTATAGCTGGTGGGTCGCGGCGCGGGTCGCGGGTATAGCTGGCGGGTCGCGGCGCGGGTCGCGGGTATAGCTGGCGGGTCGCGGGTATAGCTGGCGGGTCGCGGCGTGGGTCGCGGGTATAGCTTGCGGGTCGCGGGTATAGCTGGCGGGTCGTGGGTATAGCTGGCGGGTCGCGGCGCGGGTCGCGGGTATAGCTGGCGGGTCGCGGGTATAGCTGGCGGGTCGCGGGTATAGCTGGCGGGTCGCGGGTATAGCTGGCGGGTCGCGGGTATAGCAGGCGGGTCGCGGGTATAGCTGGCGGGTCGCGGCGCGGGTCGCGGGTATAGCTGGCGGGTCGCGGCGCGGGTCGCGGGTATAGCTGGCGGGTCACGCGCGGGTCGCGGGTATAGCTGGCGGGTCGCGGGTATAGCTGGCGGGTCGCGCGCGGGTCGCGGGTATAGCTGGCGGGTCGCGGCGCGGGTCGCGGGTATAGCTGGCGGGTCGCGGGTATAGCTGGCGGGTCGCGGCATGGGTCGCGGGTATAGCTTGCGGGTCGCGGGCATAGCTGGCGGGTCGCGGGTATAGCTGGCGGGTCGCGGCGCAAGTCGCGGGTATAGCTGGCGGGTCGCGGGTATAGCTGGCGGGTCGCGGCGTGGGTCGCGGGTATAGATGGCGGGTCGCGGCGCGGGTCGTGGGTTGACAGTCTTACCACAGGCTATGGTCGAGCGGGTCGCGGGTATAGCTGGCGGGTCGCGGTTAAGGCAAGCCTCATGAGTGGGTCCAAATGTACCAGGGCTTCAGAGAAAGGAGGAGTCTAACGTACCTTATAGGCGGAATAAAGTAGTCCAGTCGAGCAAATATGCAAAAATTAAAGCAAGCCTTATGAATTAGGGTCCAAATGTACCAGGGCTTCAGAGAAAGGAGGAGTCTAACGTACCTTATAGGCGTAATAGAGTAGTCCAGCTCCAGTCGACCAAATATGCAAAAATTAAGGCAAGCCTCATGATTTAGGGTCCAAATGTAATAGAGTAGTCCAGTCGACCAAATATGCAAAAATTAAGTCATGAGTTAGGGTCCAAATGTACCAGGGCTTCAGAGAAAGGAGGAGTCTAACGTACCTTATAGGCGGAATAGAGAAGTCCAGCTCCAGTCGACCAAATATGCAAAAATTAAGGCAAGCCTCATGATTTTAGGGTCCAAATGTACCAGGGCTTTAGAGAAAGGAGGAGTCTAACGTACCTAATAGGCGGAATAGAGTAGTCCAGTCGACCAATGCAAAAATTAAGGCAAGCCTCATGAGTTAGGGTCCAAATGTACCAGGGCTTCAGAGAAAGGAGGAGTCTAACGTACCTTATAGGCGGAATAGAGTAGTCCAGTCGACCATATATGCAAAAATTAAGTCATGAGTTAGGGTCCAAATGTACCAGTGCTTCAGAGAAAGGAGGAGTCCAACGTACCTTATAGGCGGAATAGAGTAGTCCAGTCGATCAAATATGCAAAAATTAAGGCAAGCCTCATGAGATAGGGTCCAAATGTACCAGGGCTTCAGAGAAAGGAGGAGCCTAACGTACCTTGTAGGCGGAATAGAGTAGTCCAGTCGACCATATATGCAAAAATTAAGTCATGAGTTAGGGTCCAAATGTACCAGGGCTTCAGAGAAAGGAGGAGTCTAACGTACCTTATAGGCGGAATAAAGTAGTCCAGTCGACCAAATATGCAAAAATTAAGGCAAGCCTCATGAGTTAGGGTCCAAATGTACCAGGGCTTCAGAGAAAGGAGGAGTCTAACGTACCTTATAGGCGGAATAGAGTAGTCCAGTCGACCAAATATGCAAAAAATAAGTCATGAGTTAGGGTCCAAATGTACCAGGGCTTCAGAGAAAGGAGGAGTCTAACGTACCTTATAGGCGGAATAAAGTAGTCCAGTCGACCAAATATGCAAAAATTAAGGCAAGCCTCATGAGTTAGGGTCCAAATGTACCAGTGCTTCAGAGAAAGGAGGAGTCCAACGTACCTCATAAGCGGAATAGAGTAGTCCAGTCGATCAAATATGCAAAAATTAAGGCAAGCCTCATGAGTTAGGGTCCAAATGTACCAGGGCTTCAGAGAAAGGAGGAGCCTAACGTACCTTACAGGCGGAATAGAGTAGTCCAGTCGACCATATATGCAAAAATTAAGTCATGAGTTAGGGTCCAAATGTACAAGTGCTTCAGAGAAAGGAGGAGTCTAACGTACCTTACAGGCGGAATAGAGTAGTCCAGTCGACCAAATATGCAAAAATTAAGGCAAGCCTCATGAGTTAGGGTCCAAATGTACCAGGGCTTCAGAGAAAGGAGGAGACTAACGTACCTTACAGGCGGAATAGAGTAGTCCAGTCGACCAAATATGCAAAAAATAAGTCATGAGTTAGGGTCCAAATGTACCAGGGCTTCAGAGAAAGGAGGAGTCTAACGTACCTTATAGGCGGAATAGAGTAGTCCAGTCGACCAAATATGCAAAAATTAAGGCAAGCCACATGAGTTAGGGTCCAAATGTACCAGGGCTTCAGAGAAAGGAGGAGTCTAACGTACCTTATAGGCGGAATAAAGTAGTCCAGTCGACCAAATATGCAAAAATTAAGGTAAGCCTCATGAGTTAGGGTCCAAATGTACCAGGGCTTCAGAGAAAGGAGGAGTCTAACGTACCTTATAGGCGGAATAGAGTAGTCCAGTCGACCAATGCAAAAATTAAGGCAAGCCTCATGAGTTAGGGTCCAAATGTACCAGGGCTTCAGAGAAAGGAGGAGTCTAACGTACCTTATAGGCGAAATAGAGTAGTCCAGTCGACCAATGCAAAAATTAAGGCAAGCCTCATGAGTTAGGGTCCAAATGTACCAGGGCTTCAGAGAAAAGAGGAGTCTAACGTACCTTATAGGCGGAATAGAGTAGTCCAGTCGACCAATGCAAAAATTAAGGCAAGCCACATGAGTTAGGGTCCAAATAAACCAGGGCTTCAGAGAAAGGAGGAGTCTAACGTACCTTACAGGCGGAATAGAGTAGTCCAGTCGACCAAATATGCAAAAAATAAGTCATGAGTTAGGGTCCAAATGTACCAGGGCTTCAGAGAAAGGAGGAGTCTAACGTACCTTAAATTAAAGGCGGAATAAAGTAGTCCAGTCGACCAAATATGCAAAAATTAAGGCAAGCCTCATGAGTTAGGGTCCAAATGTACCAGGGCTTCAGAGAAAGGAGGAGTCTAACGTACCATATAGGCGGAATAGAGTAGTCCAGTCGACCAATGCAAAAATTAAGGCAAGCCTCATGAGTTAGGGTCCAAATGTACCAGGGCTTCAGAGAAAGGAGGAGTCTAACGTACCTAGTCGCGGGTATAGTGTAGGAAAACTAACCTTTTCCTACGTTTTTAATTGAAACCTCGTTAAATGATTTATCTTTGATCTGAATTCGTTTTACAAATCTGAGTCTTTCAGTTTGTTATTATTCTTCTCACTGACACAGTCAGTCTAGAGCCATCTTTAGTCCAGGATGGATGATTTTGTGTTTTATTGGATTTAATAATTTTCCTCCTCAGGGGAAGTGCCTACGCTGGCCCCCCTTTAAAGTCGGCATGGTCCGAATACGCAGCCTACTCGATGTTTGAATGTTTGTTCTAAATTACACCTTTTCCAGATGTTTTGACGCGCCGCCCTCATCGCGGCCCGAATTACTGCAACTGCTCGCGAGTACGCCTGCGAGCCGGCGATTTGATGAATCGTGGCGCGGGGGCCTTCGCCCGTGTCCGATGAAGCCTTCGCCTGTCAATGAAGCAGTGGTGCTTCGAGAGCTTCGCCCGCCGTGACAAGCTCTCCCTCCCGCTATACATATACTCCGTGATTTTAATTACAACGCGAAACTCAGTGCTATTCTGAACTTTAAGCCTAACCTAAGTATACCTGTCTAGCGTAAGGCCAGTGTCCCTATATCTTTATCTGTCTATTTTTATAACTTCTCTCTGTGTATTTTTATAAACTCTTTGTATTAAACTCTATATCAACTGTATGAAGTGCTTGTTTCCTTGATAGCGGCTAGTCTGGGCAGGTCTAGGACAAGCGTTTCATTACAGTTTGGCGCCCATTTCTTAGCTCACCCACCCCTGAATCTTTCTCTATTGTCTTATTTCGTTGTAAACTATTTAATTTCCCTCTAAATTCTTAATTGTTTTTTGTAATTTTTCTTGGTAATCTCTTTTCTGTTTACTTTGAGTTGTTTAAATTCTTAACTTCTGTTAAATACTCTTCATAGACAATTTATTTCTTTCTTAACTTTGTCAACTCGGTGACATTGTCGATTTGACGACTTCACTTTTGTATGTCATTATTTTTATATTGTGTTTATTGTCGTTTTATATTTAAGTTAAAATAATCTTTTATGTTTTTCAGAATTGTGAAAGATAGCAACTTGAAGGTACATTAAATGCTATTAACCCTAATAATTGTGGAGCTCGTGGTAAGTCTTCTTAAACTGTTTTAAATGCCCTGCTCCACATTAACTCTAAAACCGGATTTTCCTGGCTCTAGACTCATTTAATACGATTTATTACTACTATAATTTCTAAATTTTACTTATTTCACTTTCGTTTACTTGATACCTACCTATTTATCATACCTTTTGGTATTGTTTATATCTTATTTTACTACTTTCTCTATATTTTACCTTACCTTATATTTTTGTTATGCTTATTTTCCTTTTTCTCATATGTTGAGAGTTAATAACGTAACAAACTTACTCTTTTAGCTTCAGCTTGCTCTCTTTAATATGCATAGTTCAAAAAATACTGTAATTTTTTAAAATTTCTGTAATAACATCTACTTAACTATTCTTAACTTGATTACTAGTCTAGCCTATTGTGAAACTGTAAACTAAACTTTAAAATAATGTTCTTGTGTAAACCACTGACGGTTATCACCTTTGCTTTGACTTTTATGTCCATTAACATGGTCATGCTCTCACATTTCTTCACTACTCTCATAAGGTATCTCGGTGCCTTGCGTAGTGATGTTCTTTTGTGTCCAGTAACATGGTCACACCCTCCCATTTCTTTGCTACCGTCTTATGGTACCTTAGTACCTTGCGTAGTGATGTTCTTTTGTGTCCAGTAACATGGTCACGCCTTCTCATTTCTTTACTACTCTATTAAGGTACCTCTGTACCTTGCGTAGTAATGTTCTTTTTGTGGCCATTAGAATGGTCACATCCCTATATTTCTTCACTACTCTCTAAAGGTAGTGCTTTAGTTAGTGCTGCCCACTTGGTAACAACAGTACTATCTACTTGCTTGTACCTACTTGTACTGCTCTAAACAGTACCTTTTACTACCCTCTTAAGGTAGTACCTTTTAGTCAGTCGTGCCTACTAACGGCACAACTGGTTATCTTCTTGCTTGTACCTATCTACTTGTACTGCTCTAAACAGTACCTTTTACTACCCTCTAAAGGTAGTATCTTTTAGTTAGTCCTGCCCTCTTCTACCGGCAGAACTGATTATCTTCTTGCTTATATCTACTTGTACTGCTCTAAACAGTACCCTTTACTACCCTCTAAAGGTAGTACCTTTTAGTTAGTCCTGCCTTCCTTTAACGGCAGAACTGATTATTTACTTGCTTATAACTACTTGTACTACTCTAAACAGTACCTTTTACTACCCTCTAAAGGTAGTACTGATTACCAACGGATCGCTCTAATTTATTCTGGATATGACTAGTAGGGTTTCGACTTCTTACTTGTATCTCTCTTCTTTGTCGATCTTGCTAATACTAGTCATAATCTTTATAGATTATTCATGGGTTTTGTTTTTCGTCTGTGCATATGGTTCTAGCATGAGTAGGGCGCTTAATAAGCTTCCCGTCGAGGTAACAAGTGCGAATGTTGAGGTATGATAGAACAATTGAAAGGTTGTATGGAAGAAATCCTTTACTGTGCTATTAACATGACATAGCGACTTCCGGAACCCAGAGCCTTGATCAAAAATTTTTATTGCGTCTTGGTCAATTATTGATCTTCGGCTATATGCTTCTATCATGACAGCGACTTCTGAACCCAAGATTTCTTATTCAACTGACCTATTACTTTGGTCTTCTTGACTGGTCTTCTTGCCATACTTAGAGACTTTCTGAGTCTTGGGAGTTGTTGCTCTTTTATTTTACGCGGATCTTCTTGAAATGGTTATAGGACCATTAGTTGTCCTGTCCATTTATTTTCTTATTTCTTGACTCTAAAGTAGAGTTTTTGAAAAAATTAAATACTGAGGTACTTAATTTTTTCTCGGGGTTTTTGGGGAAATGTAGGAAAACTAACCTTTTCCTACGTTTTTAATTGAAACCTCGTTAAATGATTTATCTTTGATCTGAATTCGTTTTACAAATCTGAGTCTTTCAGTTTGTTATTATTCTTCTCACTGACACAGTCAGTCTAGAGCCATCTTTAGTCCAGGATGGATGATTTTGTGTTTTATTGGATTTAATAATTTTCCTCCTCAGGGGAAGTGCCTACGCTGGCCCCCCTTTAAAGTCGGCATGGTCCGAATACGCAGCCTACTCGATGTTTGAATGTTTGTTCTAAATTACACCTTTTCCAGATGTTTTGACGCGCCGCCCTCATCGCGGCCCGAATTACTGCAACTGCTCGCGAGTACGCCTGCGAGCCGGCGATTTGATGAATCGTGGCGCGGGGGCCTTCGCCCGTGTCCGATGAAGCCTTCGCCTGTCAATGAAGCAGTGGTGCTTCGAGAGCTTCGCCCGCCGTGACAAGCTCTCCCTCCCGCTATACATATACTCCGTGATTTTAATTACAACGCGAAACTCAGTGCTATTCTGAACTTTAAGCCTAACCTAAGTATACCTGTCTAGCGTAAGGCCAGTGTCCCTATATCTTTATCTGTCTATTTTTATAACTTCTCTCTGTGTATTTTTATAAACTCTTTGTATTAAACTCTATATCAACTGTATGAAGTGCTTGTTTCCTTGATAGCGGCTAGTCTGGGCAGGTCTAGGACAAGCGTTTCATTACAATAGCTGGCGGGTCGCGGGTATAGCTGGCGGGTCGCGCGCGGGTCGCGGGTATAGCTGGCAGGTCGCGGGTATAGCTGGCGGGTCGCGGGTATAGCTGGCGGGTCGCGCGCAGGTCGCGGGTATAGCTGGCGGGTCGCGGCGTGGGTCGCGGGTATAGCAGGCGGGTCGCGGGTATAGCTGGCGGGTCGCGGCGCGGGTCGCGGGTATAGCTGGCGGGTCGCGGCGTGGGTCGCGGGTATAGCTGGCGGGTCGCGGGTATAGCTGGCGGGTCGCGGCGCGGGTCGCGGGTATAGCTGGCGGGTCGCGGTGCGGGTCGCGGTTATAGCTGGCGGGTCGTGGGTATAGCTGGCGGGTCGCGGCGTGGTTCGCGGGTATAGCTGGCGGGTCGCGGGTAAAGCTGGCTGGTCGCGGGTATAGCTGGCGGGTCGCAGCGCGGGTCGCGGGTATAGCAGGCGGGTCGCGGGTATAGCTGGCGGGTCGCACGCGGGTCGCGGGTATAGCTGGCGGGTCGCGGCGCGGGTCGTGGCGCGGGTCGCGGGTATAGCTGGCGGGTCGCGGCGCGGGTCGCGGGTTGACAGTCTTACCACAGGCTATGGTCGAGCGGGTCGCGGGTATAGCTGGCGGGTCGCGGTTAAGGTTAGCCTCATGAGTGGGTCAAAATGTACCAGGGCTTCAGAGAAAGGAGGAGTCTAACGTACCTTATAGGCGGAATAAAGTAGTCCAGTCGACCAAATATGCAAAAATTAAAGCAAGCCTCATGAGTTAGGGTCCAAATGTACCAGGGCTTCAGAGAAAGGAGGAGTCTAACGTACCTTGTAGGCGGAATAGAGTAGTCCAGTCGACCATATATGCAAAAATTAAGTCATGAGTTATGGTCCAAATGTACCAGTGCTTCAGAGAAAGGAGGAGTCTAACGTACCTTACAGGCGGAATAGAGTAGTCCAGTCGACCAAATATGCAAAAATTAAGTCATGAGTTAGGGTCCAAATGTACCAGGGCTTCAGAGAAAGGAGGAGTCTAACGTACCTTATAGGGGAATAAAGTAGTCCAGTCGACCAAATATGCAAAAATTAAGGCAAGCCTCATGAGTTAGGGTCCAAATGTACCAGGGCTTCAGAGAAAGGAGGAGTCTAACGTACCTTATAGGCGGAATAGAGTAGTCCAGTCGACCAATGCAAAAATTAAGGCAAGCCTCATGAGTTAGGGTCCAAATGTACCAGGGCTTCAGAGAAAGGAGGAGTCTAACGTACCTTACAGGCGGAATAGAGTAGTCCAGTCGACCAAATATGCAAAAAATAAGTCATGAGTTAGGGTCCAAATGTACCAGGGCTTCAGAGAAAGGAGGAGTCTAACGTACCTTATAGGCGGAATAAAGTAGTCCAGTCGACCAAATATGCAAAAATTAAGGCAAGCCTCATAAGTTAGGGTCCAAATGTACCAGGGCTTCAGAGAAAGGAGGAGTCTAACGTACCTTATAGGCGGAATAGAGTAGTCCAGTCGACCAATGCAAAAATTAAGGCAAGCCTCATGAGTTAGGGTCCAAATGTACCAGGGCTTCAGAGAAAGGAGGAGTCTAACGTACCTAGTCGCGGGTATAGCTGGCGGGTCGCGGGTGTAGCTGGCGGGTCGCGCGCGGGTCGCGGGTATAGCTGGCAGGTCGCGGGTATAGCTGGCGGGTCGCGGGTATAGCTGGCGGGTCGCGCGCAGGTCGCGGGTATAGCTGGCGGGTCGCGGCGCGGGTCGCGGGTATAGCAGGCGGGTCGCGGGTATAGCTGGCGGGTCGCGGCGCGGGTCGCGGGTATAGCTGGCGGGTCGCGGGTATAGCTGGCGGGTCGCGGCGTGGGTCGCGGGTATAGCTGGCGGGTCGCGGGTATAGCTGGCGGGTCGCGGCGCGGGTCGCGGGTATAGCTGGCGGGTCGCGGTGCGGGTCGCGGTTATAGCTGGCGGGTCGTGGGTATAGCTGGCGGGTTGCGGCGTGGTTCGCGGGTATAGCTGGCGGGTCGCGGGTATAGCTGGCGGGTCGCGGGTATAGCTGGCGGGTCGCGGCGCGGGTCGTGGCGCGGGTCGCGGGTATAGCTGGCGGGTCGCGGCGCGGGTCGCAGGTTGACAGTCTTACCACAGGCTATGGTCGAGCGGGTCGCGGGTATAGCTGGCGGGTCGCGGTTAAGGCAAGCCTCATGAGTGGGTCCAAATGTATCAGGGCTTCAGAGAAAGGAGGAGTCTAACGTACCTTATAGGCGGAATAAAGTAGTCCAGTCGACCAAATATGCAAAAATTAAAGCAAGCCTCATGAGTTAGGGTCCAAATGTACCAGGGCTTCAGAGAAAGGAGGAGTCTAACGTACCTTAAATTAAAGGCGGAATAAAGTAGTCCAGTCGACCAAATATGCAAAAATTAAGGCAAGCCTCATGAGTTAGGGTCCAAATGTACCAGGGCTTCAGAGAAAGGAGGAGTCTAACGTACCTTATAGGCGGAATAGAGTAGTCCAGTCGACCAATGCAAAATTTAAGGCAAGCCTCATGAGTTAGGGTCCAAACATACCAGGGCTTCAGAGAAAGGAGGAGTCTAACGTACCTAGTCGCGGGTATAGCTGGCGGGTCGCGGCGCGGGTCGCGGGTATAGCTGGCGGGTCGCGGGTATAGCTGGCGGGTCGCGGGTATAGCTGGCGGATCGCGCGCGGGTCGCGGGTATAGCTGGCAGGTCGCGGGTATAGCTGGCGGGTCGCGGGTATAGCTGGCGGGTCACGCGCGGGTCGCGGGTATAGCTGGTGGGTCGCGGGTATAGCTGGTGGGTCGCGGGTATAGCTGGCGGGTCGCGGGTATAGCTGGCGGGTCGCGGCGCGGGTCGCGGGTATAGCTGGCGGGTCGCGGGTATAGCTGGCGGGTCGCGGGTATAGCTGGCGGGTCGCGGCGCGGGTCGCGGGTATAGCTGGCGGGTCGCGGCACGGGTCGCGGGTATAGCTGGCGGGTCGCGGCGTGGGTCGCGGGTATAGCTGGCGGGTCGCGGGTATAGCTGGCGGGTCGCGGGTATAGCTGGCGGGTCGCGGGTATAGCTGGCGGGTCGCGGGTATAGCAGGCGGGTCGCGGGTATAGCTGGCGGGTCGCGGCGCGGGTCGCGGGTATAGCTGGCGGGTCGCGGCGCGGGTCGCGGGTATAGCTGGCGGGTCACGCGCGGGTCGCGGGTATAGCTGGCGGGTCGCGGGTATAGCTGGCGGGTCGCGCGCGGGTCGCGGGTATAGCTGGCGGGTCGCGGCGCGGGTCGCGGTTATAGCTGGCGGGTCGCGGGTATAGCTGGCGGGTCGCGGCGTGGGTCGCGGGTATAGCTGGCGGGTCGCGGGTATAGCTGGCGGGTCGCGGCGCGGGTCGCGGGTATAGCTGGCGGGTCGCGGTGCGGGTCGCGGTTATAGCTGGCGGGTCGTGGGTATAGCTGGCGGGTCGCGGCGTGGTTCGCGGGTATAACTGGCGGGTCGCGGGTAAAGCTGGCTGGTCGCGGTTATAGCTGGCGGGTCGCAGCGCGGGTCGCGGGTATAGCAGGCGGGTCGCGGGTATAGCTGGCGGGTCGCACGCGGGTCGCGGGTATAGCTGGCGGGTCGCGGCGCGGGTCGTGGCGCGGGTCGCGGGTATAGCTGGCGGGTCGCGGCGCGGGTCGCGGGTTGACAGTCTTACCACAGGCTATGGTCGAGCGGGTCGCGGGTATAGCTGGCGGGTCGCGGTTAAGGTTAGCCTCATGAGTGGGTCCAAATGTACCAGGGCTTCAGAGAAAGGAGGAGTCTAACGTACCTTATAGGCGAGAGTAGTCCAGTCGACCATATATGCAAAAATTAAGTCATGAGTTAGGGTCCAAATGTACCAGGGCTTCCGAGAAAGGAGGAGTCTAACGTACCTTATAGGCGGAATAAAGTAGTCCAGTCGACCAAATATGCAAAAATTAAGGCAAGCCTCATGAGTTAGGGTCCAAATGTACCAGGGCTTCAGAGAAAGGAGGAGCCTAACGTACCTTGTAGGCGGAATAGAGTAGTCCAGTCGACCATATATGCAAAAATTAAGTCATGAGTTAGGGTCCAAATGTACCAGGGCTTCAGAGAAAGGAGGAGTCTAACGTACCTTATAGGCGGAATAAAGTAGTCCAGTCGACCAAATATGCAAAAATTAAGGCAAGCCTCATGAGTTAGGGTCCAAATGTACCAGGGCTTCAGAGAAAGGAGGAGTCTAACGTACCTTATAGGCGTAGTAGTGTAGTCCAGCTCCAGTCTACCAAATATGCAAAAATTAAGGCAAGCCTCATGATTTAGGGTCCAAATGTAATAGAGTAGTCCAGTCGACCAAATATGCAAAAATTAAGTCATGAGTTAGGGTCCAAATGTACCAGGGCTTCAGAGAAAGGAGGAGTCTAACGTACCTTATAGGCGGAATAGAGTAGTCCAGCTCCAGTCGACCAAATATGCAAAAATTAAGGCAAGCCTCATGATTAAGGGTCCAAATAAACCAGGGCTTTAGAGAAAGGAGGAGTCTAACGTACCTAATAGGCGGAATAGAGTAGTCCAGTCGACCAATGCAAAAATTAAGGCAAGCCTCATGAGTTAGGGTCCAAATGTACCAGGGCTTCAGAGAAAGGAGGAGTCTAACCTACCTTATAGGCATAATAGAGTAGTCCAGCTCCAGTCGACCAAATATGCAAAAATTAAGGCAAGCCTCATGAGTTAGGGTCCAAATGTACCAGGGCTTCAGAGAAAGGAGGAGTCTAACGTATCTTATAGGCGGAATAAAGTAGTCCAGTCGACCAATGCAAAAATTAAGGCAAGCCTCATGAGTTAGGGTCCAAATGTACCAGGGCTTCAGAGAAAGGAGGAGTCTAACGTACCTTATAGGCGGAATAGAGTAGTCCAGTCGACCAAATATGCAAAAATGAAGGCATGAGTTAGGGTCCTAATGTACTAGGGCTTCAGAGAAAGGAGGAGTCTAACGTACCTTATAGGCGGAATAGAGTAGTCCAGTCGACCATATATGCAAAAATTAAGTCATGAGTTAGGGTCCAAATGTACCAGTGCTTCAGAGAAAGGAGGAGTCCAACGTACCATATAGGCGGAATAGAGTAGTCCAGTCGATCAAATATGCAAAAATTAAGGCAAGCCTCATGAGTTAGGGTCAAAATGTACCAGGGCTTCAGAGAAAGGAGGAGCCTAACGTACCTTATAGGCGGAATAGAGTAGTCCAGTCGACCATATATGCAAAAATTAAGTCATGAGTTAGGGTCCAAATGTAGAGTCTAACGTACCTTATAGGCGGAATAAAGTAGTCCAGTCGACCAAATATGCAAAAATTAAGGCAAGCCTCATGAGTTAGGGTCCAAATGTACCAGGGCTTCAGAGAAAGGAGGAGACTAACGTACCTTACAGGCGGAATAGAGTAGTCCAGTCGACCAAATATGCAAAAAATAAGTCATGAGTTAGGGTCCAAATGTACCAGGGCTTCAGAGAAAGGAGGAGTCTAACGTACCTTATAGGCGGAATAGAGTAGTCCAGTCGACCAAATATGCAAAAGTTAAGGCAAGCCACATGAGTTAGGGTCCAAATGTACCAGGGCTTCAGAGAAAGGAGTCTAACGTACCTTATAAGAATAAAGTAGTCCAGTCGACCAAATATGCAAAAATTAAGGCAATCCTCATGAGTTAGGGTCCAAATGTACCAGGGCTTCAGAGAAAGGAGGAGTCTAACGTACCTTATAGGCGGAATAAAGTAGTCCAGTCGACCAAATATGCAAAAATTAAGGCAAGCCTCATGAGTTAGGGTCCAAATGTACCAGGGCTTCAGAGAAAGGAGGAGTCTAACGTACCTTATAGGCGGAATAGAGTAGTCCAGTCGACCAATGCAAAAATTAAGGCAAGCCTCATGAGTTAGGGTCCAAATGTACCAGGGCTTCAGAGAAAGGAGGAGTCTAACGTACCTAGTCGCGGGTGTAGGACCCTATTCGTCAGCTGCGGTCAAGGGTAAATGAAAGAATGATTCGAGATTTCCTGTTTTTATTTCACATCTCTGTCTCTTATATACTATTACTAACCTAATGTAATAATAATAATTATCCTACTATTCTATAACAAACCTTTACCGATTAGAAAACACTTACGTACTAAAATATTGCAATTGCTATAAACCTATACTATTTCATGCCTAACTTCTAGATAACCTAAGGGAAATAAAACTACGGACCTATCTATCTATTTATTTGAACTATTTTACAAAGAATAAAATAAAATATTTACAAAACATTGCTTGCGCCTCGCGCGGCCGTTGTTATAAATATACGCAGAGCCACGCCCCCTTCATTCCACGGCGAGACGGCGGTCGGCGCACACGTCCAGTACGATGCGGTCCACGCTGAATGCCGCGCGTCGCGCGCCGCCACATAATCCCCCCTCAAGCGAAGCGTACTCTCGGTTTCACAATGCGTCCTGATCTCGTGATGTACGGCTTCGCTGACTCAGTTTGATGTGCTGGCGGCGCAGGGTTTTCTTCAATCTTTGAAGCAGGTGCAGACTGGTGGGCAGATTTCGTCGGTTTCATTGTAGTGGGCTCTGATTTGTCTCGCTCGGTGTCGTCGTTAAGAAGGTAGGCAGGTTTCAACCGATCGATCGACACATTTGTTGTTCGGAGTGGAAACTGGATCTTGAAATATTTTTCGCGTCGCTCGAGTACTTCATATGGTCCGTCGTAAGGCGGCTGGAGAGCACCTCTTACTGTGTCGTTGCGCACGAACACGTGCGTGCACGATGATAAGTCTTTGTAAACAAAGGGTTGTTTACATGTGGCCTTCTTCCGCTGGACAGGTACTATTGATGCCATGGTTTCAGTGAGGCGGCGTACGAACTCGGCGTCTTCAACATTTGACTTGGTAGGTACAAAGATATCAGACGGTACGCGTAGCGTTGATCCGTAGGTCATCAGGGCCGGACTCAGGTTCGTGTCTGAACATAATGCTGTTCGTAGACCCAGTAGTACTGTGGGTAGTTCTTCAGTCCACCGCGTACTTGCACCTCTGGCCATTAGAGCTCCTTTGAGAGTCCGGTGCCATCTTTCGATCTTTCCGTTTGAAGAAGGATGATAGGCTGTGGTTTTTATATGTGCGATGCCAAACTTCTTGGTTAGGGCGCTGAATAATGCCGATTGAAACTGCAGGCCTCTGTCCGTTGTGACGCGAAGTGGACAGCCAAATCTTGCTATCCATCCCTCGTATACAGCTCTTGCTACCGTTTCTGCGGTTATATCTCGGACTGGGATCGCTTCTGGCCACCTCGTGCAGCGATCGATCACAGTAACGATGTATCGGCACTCGTTAGAGGGCGCCAGTGGTCCGACAATGTCGAGATTTATGTGCTCCCAGCGATTTGAATCAGGGATCTCGCCCAAAGGACTGGTCACGTGCCGATGTATTTTCGCGCGCTGACATCCAATGCATGATCTTGCCCAAATTCCGACTTCTCTGTTCATTTCAGGCCAAAAATACTTTGATGCCATCATTTTGCGTGTTGCTCGAACGCCCGGGTGACTAATATCGTGTTGCGCTTTGAATGCCGCGTAACGATATTTCACCGGTAGATAAGGTCGTGGCGTGCTGGTTGATGTCTCGCAGGTGATAGCTTTTGTTATGCCGGGCAGGTTAACGTAGGCGAAGTTCAGATTGCCGTTTCTTCTAATATTTTGTAGCTTTTCATCTGCGCTTTGATCCTTAGCTAATTCTTCATAATTTATGATTGAAGTTAGTTGGATCTCTTCAATTTCTTCGAGTCTGCTCATTGCGTCAGCTGCTTGATTTTTTGTTCCATCGATATATTTGATCTTCGAACAAAACTGGCTGATGTAATGTAGTTGGCGTTCTCGCCGCGGGGTGTCACTTGTAGTAGGTGGTTTCAACAGAGCATACGACAATGGTTTGTGATCTGTATATATGGTGATATCGTTGCCTTCTATCAGCCGGCGCAGGTGTTTCACAGCTTCGTACATAGCCAGTAGTTCTCGATCGTAGACGCTATATCTTCGTTGCGTTTCGCTCATCGACTTCGAGAAAAATGCAAGTGGCTTCCAGCTGTTATCTACTTTTTGAAGACAGGCCGCTCCTAAACTTCTGTCACTGGCATCGCAGTACAAACAGAGTGAAGCGTTTGGTACTGGATGTGTCAGCGTAGTCGCATCGATAATGCTTTGGCGGCACTTATCGAACGACTTCTCGGCTTCTGGTGTCCATTGTATCTGTGTCTTGTCATTCTTCTTAGTGTTGTGTAGGTATTTATTTAGCTCGTATTGATTTTCAGCCTGATGTGGTAAACAGTCACGGTAGAAGTTCACCATGCCCAGAAATCTTCTTAGCTCTTGTACCGTCCTAGGTTTTGGATACTTCTTGATAGCTTCGATGCGATCTTCTGTAGGCTTGATACCTTCGGATGTGACTTCGTAGCCGAGGAACTGTATCTTTTCTTTTCCGAATTCGCATTTGTCAATATTCAGTGAAATGCCGTATTTGCTTAGGCGCTCGATGACTTCTTCTACGTGTTTTTTATGCTCTTCTGGATCTCGTGAGTGAATCAACATGTCATCCACGAAACAGAAAACGTGGTCATCCAGCCCCCGCAGTACTTCGTGCATGAATCTTTGGAACGTTTGGCCTGAGTTACGTAGTCCAAACGGCATGCAAGTGAACTCGAACAGACCAAAGGGAGTAATGATGGCTGTCTTCTCTGCGTCTTCTTCTCTGTTAGGGATCCAGAAGTACGCTGTCTTGATGTCCAATTTTGAAAATATGGTCTTGCCGTTTAGTTGGTACGTGAAGCTCTGTATACGAGGAATCGGGTAGCGGTCTGGTTTCGTCACGGCGTTCAGTCTTCGGTAGTCGCCGCATACACGTAGTGATCCGTCTTTCTTTGTAACTACGTGCAACGGACTAGCCCAGGAACTTTTTGAAGGTCGGCATATGCCCATGTCCACCATCTTTTCAAATTCAAGCTTCGCCGCTTTATATTTGTCTGGCGGTAGTGGGCGTGGCCTGGCGAACAGAGGTGGTCCCGTAGTTTCTATGAAGTGCTGCACATTGTGCTTCGGAGGTATCTTCAGCGACATCGGGCGGAGTACGTCTTGGTGCTTCATCAGGATATCGTGGTAGACATGATTACTATTAATCATATAAATTTCAGGATCGTGGTTCTTTATCTTAATCGCGTTCACGTTGATATCCGTGATTTGATCCAGCAACTTTCGGCGATGCAGGTCCACGATCAATTTGTGTCCTCTTAGAAAGTCGGCGCCTAGGATAGAGGTCTTCACGTCGGCGACTATGAAAGTCCATCGGAAACTGCGCCGCAATCCTAGGTTTAGCTCCATTGTTCTTTCGCCGTATGTCCGTATAGGTGTGTTGTTGGCGGCATAAAGTTGGTAGTCTGCAGTAGTTGAAGGTCTTTGGCTTCTGTTTCGTACAGCTAGTACGGAAATGTCAGCTCCGGTGTCAACGAGAAAACGTTCCCTTGTGTTTATGTCGACAACACATAGGCGGTGGCTTACGGCTGGGACATCGACGGCCGCCACGGTCGATGTCAGTGTTAGTTTCCCGCTTTCTTCTGCTTTGCGCATGGTGACTCGCAGCGTCTGGCGTCGTCACCGAACCGGAAATGGTACCGGCATAGCCAGTCTGGGTCACCTGGCTTCCTTCTATTCCCAACTGGAGTCCGAGATCGCGATCTATAGCGCTGGCGAGCCCCAAATCGTTGGTTTGTACGCAGCTCAGCGATTTCGAGTGAGAGTTTCTCTATTTGCTTAGTGAGTAGCTCCAGTTGTGTGCTTTCTAAACTGGTACTGGGGCTGGCCGGAATTGTGGTTACTGCGGCGATTGTTGTTCCTCCAGTGTGTTCCATCATCTTGTCTGCCATGGCCGCCAGAATGTCTAGTGACGATTCAGCATTCACAGATAACACAGCGCGTATCTGTGTGGGCATCTGGTTCATCCACATGACCTTCAGTGCGTCGTCCGGAAACTTTTGACCCCCTAGTTCCCGCATCCGCCGTAGCAGCTGTGTGGGCTTCTGATCACCGAGTTCCAATCCACTGAGCAGTTTTTGAAGTTGGCGATGTTCAGATTCTTGATATACTGATATCAAACGATCCTTTAGCGCTTCGTATTTTCCTGTTAAAGGTGGTTTCAATATGATGTCGCTCACTTGCTCGATGTCCGATCGTTGCAACACGGGAATGACGAGATTATATTTTTGCTCTTCGCCGAGCTTCTGAGGAGAAATTACTGCTTCGAATTGTGCGAACCACAACCGAGGGTTCTCTCGCCAAAAAGGTGGAATTCGCGCTTGCAGCGAGACGGTGGATAACTCGCTCCTCACTTGCGTCAAGTCGGCTTGTGTATTGTCTTGCATATTATCTATAACGTGTTCTTCTTTCGACTGGTCACCAATTGTAGGACCCTATTCGTCAACTGCGGTCAAGGGTAAATGAAAGAATGATTCGAGATTTCCTGTTTTTATTTCACATCTCTGTCTCTTATATACTATTACTAACCTAATGTAATAATAATAATTATCCTACTATTCTATAACAAACCTTTACCGATTAGAAAACACTTACGTACTAAAATATTGCAATTGCTATAAACCTATACTATTTCATGCCTAACTTCTAGATAACCTAAGGGAAATAAAACTACGGACCTATCTATCTATTTATTTGAACTATTTTACAAAGAATAAAATAAAATATTTACAAAACATTGCTTGCGCCTCGCGCGGCCGTTGTTATAAATATACGCAGAGCCACGCCCCCTTCATTCCACGGCGAGACGGCGGTCGGCGCACACGTCCAGTACGATGCGGTCCACGCTGAATGCCGCGCGTCGCGCGCCGCCACACGGGTATAGCTGGCGGGTCGCGGCGCGGGTCGCGGGTATAGCGTGCGGGTCGCGGGTATAGCTGGCGAGTCGCGCGCGGGTCGCGGGTATAGCTGGCAGGTCGCGGGTATAGCTGGCGGGTCGCGGCGCGGGTCGCGGGTATAGCTGGCGGGTCACGCGCGGGTCGCGGGTATAGCTGGCGGGTCGCGGGTATAGCTGGCGGGTCGCGGCGTGGGTCGCGGGTATAGCTGGCGGGTCGCGGGTATAGCTGGCGGGTCGCGGCGCGGGTCGCGGGTATAGCTGGCGGGTCGCGGGTATAGCTGGCGGGTCGCGGCGTAGGTCGCGGGTATAGCTGGCGGGTCGCGGGTATAGCTGGCAGGTCGCGGCGTGGTTCGCGGGTATAGCTGGCGGGTCGCGGGTATAGCTGGCGGGTCGCAGCGCGGGTCGCGGGTATAGCAGGCGGGTCGCGGGTATAGCTGGCGGGTCGCACGCGGGTCGCGGGTATAGCTGGCGGGTCGCGGCGCGGGTCGTGGCGCGGGTCGCGGGTATAGCTGGCGGGTCGCGGCGCGGGTCGCAGGTTGACAGTCTTACCACAGGCTATGGTCGAGCGGGTCGCGGGTATAGCTGGCGGGTCGCGGTTAAGGCAAGCCTCATGAGTGGGTCCAAATGTATCAGGGCTTCAGAGAAAGGAGGAGTCTAACGTACCTTAAAGGCGGAATAAAGTAGTCCAGTCGACCAAATATGCAAAAATTAAAGCAAGCCTTATGAGTTAGGGTCCAAATGTACCAGGGCTTCAGAGAAAGGAGGAGTCTTACGTACCTAATAGGCGGAATAAAGTAGTCCAGTCGACCAAATATGCAAAAATTAAGGCAAGCCTCATGAGTTAGGGTCCAAATGTACCAGGGCTTCAGAGAAACGGAGGAGCTATTTAGCGAAGCGTACACTGTGTGGCGCAGAGACAGAGATTACGTGCGGCTAGGTCAGAGGCGCGGTGGGGGGGTTCTAATCGGTGTTCGTCGTGATCTTGCAGCGTTCGAGCGCCCTAACTGGTATTCTACAGCTGAGGATATATGGATAACTTTAAAATTCAAAGCTATAGCTAATAATCCGCCAGTTAATTTGCATATAGGTTGTGTTTATCTTGTTGCTGAAAATCTAGGATTTTCATTCACAACTCAACTTGAACATTTCTGTGACAAAGTCCAAACAGTCTCGACCCAAGGTATCAATGACAAACTTCTGATTTTAGGGGATTTTAATCAGAGCAGCGTGGCATGGACTTTGTCACCTGATCATACTTACCTATTGCCAACAGTAAACAGTGCTGATATCAACCACTGTGAGGTTCTCGATTTATTGAACTTGAATAATCTCAATCAGTACAATCACGTTCGTAATATGTACGATGGTGGTATTCTAGATCTGGTATTATCCAATGATGATGTGTCTGTGGTTCACTGTTCGGAGCCATTAGTCAAGGAAGACATGTACCACCCTGCGCTCGTTTGCAAACCGCATTTTATACACACAACTATATTAGCCCCCGCTCCTAGACCTAAGTATCTTTATACGAAAGGTGATTACTTAGCAATCAGTAGTGAGCTTGACTCGCAGAATTGGCGCACGTTTCTTTCATGTCCCGGTTTGGATGACGCCGTCGACTTGTTTGTGAAATTACTTTCAGAGCTCAGAAATAAATATATTCCTTGTAAATGGGTGCGGCCAGCGCGGTATCCAGCTTGGTATTCGCCAGCCCTAATCAAAATTTTAAAAGAAAAAAATAAATATCATCGAAAATTTAAAATTTATAAGAATGTTTGCGATAAAAACTCTTACAAAGTCTTGCGCGACAGAGCGAGAAGGGTTGAGCATGAATGTTACTTAATTTATATTGATAAAGTAGAAAAGTCTATTCGCCATAGCCCGAGGACGTTTTGGTCTTATGTGCAATCTAACAAACAAAATAACTCGTATCCATCAACTATGACGTATAGGGACCAACCCATTGAATCAGGTATTGGTATATGCAATGCTTTTTCTGACTTTTTTAACTCAAACTATTTACAGCCGTCTACCCAAGCCTCGGTGTCTAATGAATCTCACCCTGAAATAGTCACGTCTACTGCTGATATACATTCTATCGAAATTTCAACTGATAAAATACTAAAACTACTGAAAAATTTGGATTGCAGTAAGTCAGCTGGACCCGATGGCATACATCCGCACCTTTTGGTAAATTGTGCTGAAAGCTTGGCATTTCCCGTTTCTCTACTATTTAGCCGGTCCACTTCTGAGGGAATAATGCCCTCATTATGGAAAACAGCTATCATAACACCCATTCACAAAAAAGGTCAAAAACGGGAAATTTCAAACTATAGGCCGATTTCTAAACTTTGTGTACTAGCCAAGGTGCTTGAAAAAGTGGTTCACGGTCAGTTGTACGAAGCTCTTAAGCATACATTCTTGCCACAACAGCATGGTTTTCTGAAAGGAAGATCTACCACGACTAATCTGATTTCGTTTATTGAAGCTATTACTGCTAGCATGGAAGGTGGAGGGCAAGTAGATGCTATATATACAGATTACAGTAAGGCTTTTGATCGTATCGACCACCGTAAACTTCTCGAAAAACTCTTTAAATCCGGAATCCGAGGAAATTTGTTCCGGTGGCTTACTTCTTATGTCAATGGCCGTACCCAAACTGTAGCACTGCATGGATACACGTCAGCGCCGTCACTGATACCTTCTGGAGTCCCTCAAGGTTCGATTCTCGGGCCGTTACTGTTTACTATTTTCATAAATGATATTAATCGATGCTTTAAACATTCTCAGTTTCTAATGTTTGCCGACGATATGAAAATTTATAAAGCTATTAACAGTCACAAAGATATGGAGCTGCTACAATTGGATCTAGTTAACTTTCATAACTATTGCCTAAACAATAAGCTTGATTTAAACGTACTCAAATGCTTTTGTATCACCTTCAGTAGATCGACAAACAATCTAGTGTATAACTATAACATTGACGGCCAAAATCTGGTAAGAACCAACCAAATTACTGATCTTGGTATAACTC
Organism: Hypomecis punctinalis; assembly: GCA_949316475.1. Lineage (NCBI taxonomy): Eukaryota > Metazoa > Arthropoda > Insecta > Lepidoptera > Geometridae > Hypomecis > Hypomecis punctinalis. The sequence continues at coordinate 152,117 of CASGGB010000016.1, forward strand.
TTGACTCTAAACTCCTGTTTGATAAACACATTGAATTAGTCTCGGCCAAAGCTATGAAAACCTTGGGGTTCATATTACGTGTTACCAAAGATTTTAAGTCAATTAAAAGTTTGAAGATTCTGTTTTGCTCTTTGGTACGAAGTCAGCTCGAATATGCCTCACAGGTTTGGAATCCATGTTATGATAAATATGTTAGCATTCTAGAGAGGCCACAAAAGAAATTTTTGCGTGCACTAAATTACAAGACTAGGATACCTACATCTAATTTTGAATACGATGAGCACTGTTATCATCATCACATGCTACCTTTAAAGATTAGGAGAGAGGCTGCAGATCTTACATTTTTACATAATATAGTATCAAATGCAATTGATTGCCCATCCTTGTTGGCTATGATTGGCATGGTGACTCCATATCGATCAACCCCGCGCAGAAATGAGCTCCAGCTGCACACACCTCACTGTGATACCAACTATCGCAGAAACTCTTTCATTATCCGTACTTCTTTCAATTTTAATCATAGTTATTCCAGTAATGTTGATTTGTACATGATGAAGCGAAATTCTTTTAAAAAAATAATTAGTAAATACTTTTTTGACAAAACTAAATCTAAATATGAAAACACTTTAAAAAGAATAAGTAAGAAGAAAAGAGATATTAGTAGGAATAAACACCTTGTTAAAGTAGGTACTAAAGGCACGAAGTAATCGACAGGTACAAACTTGTTTCTGGCTCTTATATATAGGTATTCTTGTTGTCATTTTTATAAAGTATAGGAATGCTATTTATTGTGCATAGATAATTTAGTTAAGTCCATATTATCTCTTTATATACATATTCCGTAATGGGCACTTTGCATTTATAAGTGAGAACTGTTTTGGCTTATGTATTGTCATTTAACCTCTTCTTACTGTGTTTGTTAGAAAGCCGTTTGTTTTCCATGTAAAATAAAAATAAAATAAAATAAAATAAAATAGAAAGGAGGAGTCTAACGTACCTTATAGGCGGAATAGAGTAGTCCAGTCGACCAATGCAAAAATTAAGGCAAGCCTCATGAGTTAGGGTCCAAATGTACCAGGGCTTCAGAGAAAGGAGGAGTCTAACGTACCTAGTCGCGGGTATAGCTGGCGGGTCGCGGCGCGGGTCGCGGGTATAGCGTGCGGGTCGCGGGTATAGCTGGCGAGTCGCGCGCGGGTCGCGGGTATAGCTGGCAGGTCGCGGGTATAGCTGGCGGGTCGCGGCGCGGGTCGCGGGTATAGCTGGCGGGTCACGCGCGGGTCGCGGGTATAGCTGGCGGGTCGCGGGTATAGCTGGCGGGTCGCGGCGTGGGTCGCGGGTATAGCTTGCGGGTCGCGGGTATAGCTGGCGGGTCGCGGGTATAGCTGGCGGGTCGCGGCACGGGTCGCGGGTATAGCAGGTGGGTCGCGGGTATAGCTGGCGGGTCGCGGCGCGGGTCGCGGGTATAGCTGGCGGGTCGCGGGTATAGCTGGCGGGTCGCGGCGTGGGTCGCGGGTATAGCTGGCGGGTCGCGGGTATAGCTGGCAGGTCGCGGCGTGGTTCGCGGGTATAGCTGGCGGGTCGCGGGTATAGCTGGCGGGTCGCAGCGCGGGTCGCGGGTATAGCAGGCGGGTCGCGGGTATAGCTGGCGGGTCGCACGCGGGTCGCGGGTATAGCTGGCGGGTCGCGGCGCGGGTCGTGGCGCGGGTCGCGGGTATAGCTGGCGGGTCGCGGCGCGGGTCGCAGGTTGACAGTCTTACCACAGGCTATGGTCGAGCGGGTCGCGGGTATAGCTGGCGGGTCGCGGTTAAGGCAAGCCTCATGAGTGGGTCCAAATGTATCAGGGCTTCAGAGAAAGGAGGAGTCTAACGTACCTTAAAGGCGGAATAAAGTAGTCCAGTCGACCAAATATGCAAAAATTAAAGCAAGCCTTATGAGATAGGGTCCAAATGTACCAGGGCTTCAGAGAAAGGAGGAGTCTTACGTACCTAATAGGCGGAATAAAGTAGTCCAGTCGACCAAATATGCAAAAATTAAGGCAAGCCTCATGAGTTAGGGTCCAAATGTACCAGGGCTTCAGAGAAAGGAGGAGTCTAACGTACCTTATAGGCGGAATAGAGTAGTCCAGCTCCAGTCGACCAAATATGCAAAAATTAAGGCATGAGTTAGGGTCCTAATGTACTAGGGCTTCAGAGAAAGGAGGAGTCTAACGTACCTTATAGGCGGAATAGAGTAGTCCAGTCGACCATATATGCAAAAATTAAGTCATGAGTTAGGGTCCAAATGTACCAGTGCTTCAGAGAAAGGAGGAGTCCAACGTACCTTATAGGCGGAATAGAGTAGTCCAGTCGATCAAATATGCAAAAATTAAGGCAAGCCTCATGAGTTAGGGTCCAAATGTACCAAAGCTTCAGAGAAAGGAGGAGTCTAACGTACCTTATAGGCGGAATAGAGTAGTCCAGTCGACCAATGCAAAAATTAAGGCAAGCCACATGAGTTAGGGTCCAAATGTACCAGGGCTTCAGAGAAAGGAGGAGTCTAACGTACCTTACAGGCGGAATAGAGTAGTTCAGTCGACCAAATATGCAAAAAATAAGTCATGAGTTAGGGTCCAAATGTACCAGGGCTTCAGAGAAAGGAGGAGTCTTACGTACCTAATAGGCGGAATAAAGTAGTCCAGTCGACCAAATATGCAAAAATTAAGGCAAGCCTCATGAGTTAGGGTCCAAATGTACCAGGGCTTCAGAGAAAGGAGGAGTCTAACGTACCTTATAGGCGGAATAGAGTAGTCCAGCTCCAGTCGACCAAATATGCAAAAATTAAGGCATGAGTTAGGGTCCTAATGTACTAGGGCTTCAGAGAAAGGAGGAGTCTAACGTACCTTATAGGCGGAATAGAGTAGTCCAGTCGACCATATATGCAAAAATTAAGTCATGAGTTAGGGTCCAAATGTACCAGTGCTTCAGAGAAAGGAGGAGTCCAACGTACCTTATAGGCGGAATAGAGTAGTCCAGTCGATCAAATATGCAAAAATTAAGGCAAGCCTCATGAGTTAGGGTCCAAATGTACCAAAGCTTCAGAGAAAGGAGGAGTCTAACGTACCTTATAGGCGGAATAGAGTAGTCCAGTCGACCAATGCAAAAATTAAGGCAAGCCACATGAGTTAGGGTCCAAATGTACCAGGGCTTCAGAGAAAGGAGGAGTCTAACGTACCTTACAGGCGGAATAGAGTAGTTCAGTCGACCAAATATGCAAAAAATAAGTCATGAGTTAGGGTCCAAATGTACCAGGGCTTCAGAGAAAGGAGGAGTCTTACGTACCTAATAGGCGGAATAAAGTAGTCCAGTCGACCAAATATGCAAAAATTAAGGCAAGCCTCATGAGTTAGGGTCCAAATGTACCAGGGCTTCAGAGAAAGGAGGAGTCTAACGTACCTTATAGGCGGAATAGAGTAGTCCAGCTCCAGTCGACCAAATATGCAAAAATTAAGGCATGAGTTAGGGTCCTAATGTACTAGGGCTTCAGAGAAAGGAGGAGTCTAACGTACCTTATAGGCGGAATAGAGTAGTCCAGTCGACCATATATGCAAAAATTAAGTCATGAGTTAGGGTCCAAATGTACCAGTGCTTCAGAGAAAGGAGGAGTCCAACGTACCTTATAGGCGGAATAGAGTAGTCCAGTCGATCAAATATGCAAAAATTAAGGCAAGCCTCATGAGTTAGGGTCCAAATGTACCAAAGCTTCAGAGAAAGGAGGAGTCTAACGTACCTTATAGGCGGAATAGAGTAGTCCAGTCGACCAATGCAAAAATTAAGGCAAGCCACATGAGTTAGGGTCCAAATGTACCAGGGCTTCAGAGAAAGGAGGAGTCTAACGTACCTTACAGGCGGAATAGAGTAGTTCAGTCGACCAAATATGCAAAAAATAAGTCATGAGTTAGGGTCCAAATGTACCAGGGCTTCAGAGAAAGGAGGAGTCTTACGTACCTAATAGGCGGAATAAAGTAGTCCAGTCGACCAAATATGCAAAAATTAAGGCAAGCCTCATGAGTTAGGGTCCAAATGTACCAGGGCTTCAGAGAAAGGAGGAGTCTAACGTACCTTATAGGCGGAATAGAGTAGTCCAGCTCCAGTCGACCAAATATGCAAAAATTAAGGCATGAGTTAGGGTCCTAATGTACTAGGGCTTCAGAGAAAGGAGGAGTCTAACGTACCTTATAGGCGGAATAGAGTAGTCCAGTCGACCATATATGCAAAAATTAAGTCATGAGTTAGGGTCCAAATGTACCAGTGCTTCAGAGAAAGGAGGAGTCCAACGTACCTTATAGGCGGAATAGAGTAGTCCAGTCGATCAAATATGCAAAAATTAAGGCAAGCCTCATGAGTTAGGGTCCAAATGTACCAGGGCTTCAGAGAAAGGAGGAGCCTAACGTACCTTGTAGGCGGAATAGAGTAGTCCAGTCGACCATATATGCAAAAATTAAGTCATGAGTTAGGGTCCAAATGTACCAGTGCTTCAGAGAAAAGAGGAGTCTAACGTACCTTACAGGCGGAATAGAGTAGTCCAATCGACCAAATATGCAAAAATTAAGTCATGAGTTAGGGTCCAAATGTACCAGGGCTTCAGAGAAAGGAGGAGTCTAACGTACCTTATAGGCGGAATAAAGTAGTCCAGTCGACCAAATATGCAAAAATTAAGGCAAGCCTCATGAGTTAGGGTCCAAATGTACCAAAGCTTCAGAGAAAGGAGGAGTCTAACGTACCTTATAGGCGGAATAAAGTAGTCCAGTCGACCAAATATGCAAAAATTAAGGCAAGCCTCATGAGTTAGGGTCCAAATGTACCAAAACTTCAGAGAAAGGAGGAGTCTAACGTACCTTATAGGCGGAATAGAGTAGTCCAGTCGACCAATGCAAAAATTAAGGCAAGCCACATGAGTTAGGGTCCAAATGTACCAGGGCTTCAGAGAAAGGAGGAGTCTAACGTACCTTACAGGCGGAATAGAGTAGTTCAGTCGACCAAATATGCAAAAAATAAGTCATGAGTTAGGGTCCAAATGTACCAGGGCTTCAGAGAAAGGAGGAGTCTTACGTACCTAATAGGCGGAATAAAGTAGTCCAGTCGACCAAATATGCAAAAATTAAGGCAAGCCTCATGAGTTAGGGTCCAAATGTACCAGGGCTTCAGAGAAAGGAGGAGTCTAACGTACCTTATAGGCGGAATAGAGTAGTCCAGCTCCAGTCGACCAAATATGCAAAAATTAAGGCATGAGTTAGGGTCCTAATGTACTAGGGCTTCAGAGAAAGGAGGAGTCTAACGTACCTTATAGGCGGAATAGAGTAGTCCAGTCGACCATATATGCAAAAATTAAGTCATGAGTTAGGGTCCAAATGTACCAGTGCTTCAGAGAAAGGAGGAGTCCAACGTACCTTATAGGCGGAATAGAGTAGTCCAGTCGATCAAATATGCAAAAATTAAGGCAAGCCTCATGAGTTAGGGTCCAAATGTACCAGGGCTTCAGAGAAAGGAGGAGCCTAACGTACCTTGTAGGCGGAATAGAGTAGTCCAGTCGACCATATATGCAAAAATTAAGTCATGAGTTATGGTCCAAATGTACCAGTGCTTCAGAGAAAAGAGGAGTCTAACGTACCTTACAGGCGGAATAGAGTAGTCCAGTCGACCAAATATGCAAAAATTAAGTCATGAGTTAGGGTCCAAATGTACCAGGGCTTCAGAGAAAGGAGGAGTCTAACGTACCTTATAGGCGGAATAAAGTAGTCCAGTCGACCAAATATGCAAAAATTAAGGCAAGCCTCATGAGTTAGGGTCCAAATGTACCAAAGCTTCAGAGAAAGGAGGAGTCTAACGTACCTTATAGGCGGAATAGAGTAGTCCAGTCGACCAATGCAAAAATTAAGGCAAGCCACATGAGTTAGGGTCCAAATGTACCAGGGCTTCAGAGAAAGGAGGAGTCTAACGTACCTTACAGGCGGAATAGAGTAGTTCAGTCGACCAAATATGCAAAAAATAAGTCATGAGTTAGGGTCCAAATGTACCAGGGCTTCAGAGAAAGGAGGAGTCTAACGTACCTAGTCGCGGGTATAGCTGGCGGGTCGCGGCGCGGGTCGCGGGTATAGCTGGCGGGTCGCGGGTATAGCTGGCGGGTCGCGCGCGGGTCGCCGGTATAGCTGGCGGGTCGCGGGTATAGCTGGCGGGTCGCGGCACGGGTCGCGGGTATAGCAGGCGGGTCGCGGGTATAGCTGGCGGGTCGCGGCGCGGGTCGCGGGTATAGCTGGCGGGTCGCGGGTATAGCTGGCGGGTCGCGGCGTGGGTCGCGGGTATAGCTGGCGGGTCGCGGGTATAGCTGGCGGGTCGCGGCGCGGGTCGCGGGTTTAGCTGGCGGGTCGCGGCGCGGGTCGCGGGTATAGCTGGCGGGTCGCGGGTATAGCTGGCGGGTCGCGGCGTGGTTCGCGGGTATAGCTGGCGGGTCGCGGGTATAGCTGGCGGGTCGCGGGTATAGCTGGCGGGTCGCAGCGCGGGTCGCGGGTATAGCAGGCGGGTCGCGGGTATAGCTGGCGAGTCGCACGCGGGTCATTGGTATAGCTGGCGGGTCGCGGCGCGGGTCGTGGAGCGGGTCGCGGGTATAGCTGGCGGGTCGCGGCGCGGGTCGCGGGTTGACAGTCTTACCACAGGCTATGGTCGAGCGGGTCGCGGGTATAGCTGGAGGGTCGCGGTTAAGGCAAGCCTCATGAGTGGGTCCAAATGTACCAGGGCTTCAGAGAAAGGAGGAGTCTAACGTACCTTAAAGGCGGAATAAAGTAGTCCAGTCGACCAAATATGCAAAAATTAAAGCAAGCCTTATGAGTTAGGGTCCAAATGTACCAGGGCTTCAGAGAAAGGAGGAGTCTAACGTACCTTATAGGCGGAATAAAGTAGTCCAGTCGACCAAATATGCAAAAATTAAAGCAAGCCTTATGAGTTAGGGTTCAAATGTACCAGGGCTTCAGAGAAAGGAGGAGTCTAACGTACCTTATAGGCGTTGTAATGTTGCACACGGGGTAGCCGTTTGCAGCACCACAAGTTAAGAGAGGATTAGAGAGGAACCTGTAATGTGGCAAGCGGGGGAGCCGGTTGCAGCACCACAGGTAAAGAGTATCGGAGTAAGAACCGGTAATGTTGCAAGCGGGGGAGCCGGTTGCAACACCACAAGTTACGAGACTTCAGAGAACCTACCCCAAGAGTCCTGCCTGGTGGTTAGGATTCCTAACGGTTCGAAGAAAGGAGATTAATATAGAAAACTAACCATACTGTTTACACATTTATTCATTTCACCATATAAATAACACTGCACTTATAGTCTATATGTTTTTCTTGAAGCGAATAGAGAGAGAATTTTGAAAAGAGTCCGTGGAATGTTAGCCTAACAGGGGAGGGGTAGCACGCAAAGAAAACACACTGGAGGCCGGCCGAGGTTGGAGCGTAGACAAGCTGGACCCGCCGATAGACGTAGCGCCAGCAGGGCGCTGGAGATAGAAGCGCCTGTAGCGCCAGCTGTGCGTTAGCGTGTATACGCCCGTGGTGTTGTGGCGCTTGAGGTGGAGGCGCCTGTAGCGCTAGCTCGGTACACCAAGATAAGTGGCAAGGTCAGTGGCCCCAGAAGATGAGGTCCTCCTGTAACAAGGCCAAAGAGACCGAAGCCTCGCGAAGAAAATTTACCAGACGCTCATGCTGTCTTCTCTGCAGGACCCGTCACCACGTTCAAAGATCACCCGTTAACATGAACTAACACCACATATACTTTCATAAAAATACCACAAGACATGCACCATCTTTCGTGTCTACTTGATGACTTCTCTCATTGAAGTATAATACACTAAACATCATTGACTTCTCTCCCTAGACTGACTCAATTTTAAAACAAAGATCGCTGATCCTGTCAAAAGCAATTTAACAAATTTCATAATTAGAATTGTTAGTTGGCAGTGTTATCGTTAAAAGAGTTTGAATGTAGAGAAGCTAACAAAAAGGTTAGTTTCTCTACAGCGTAATAGAGTAGTCCAGCTCCAGTCGACCAAATATGCAAAAATTAAGTCATGAGTTAGGGTCCAAATGTACCAGGGCTTCAGAGAAAGGAGGAGTCTAACGTACCTTATAGGCGGAATAGAGTAGTCCAGCTCCAGTCGACCAAATATGCAAAAATTAAGGCAAGCCTCATGATTAAGGGTCCAAATGTACCAGGGCTTTAGAGCAAGGAGGAGTCTAACGTACCTAATAGGCGGAATAGAGTAGTCCAGTCGACCAATGCAAAAATTAAGGCAAGCCTCATGATTTAGGGTCCAAATGTACCAGGGCTTTAGAGAAAGGAGGAGTCTAACGTACCCAATAGGCGGAATAGAGTAGTCCAGTCGACCAATGCAAAAATTAAGGCAAGCCTCATGAGTTAGGGTCCAAATGTACCAGGGCTTCAGAGAAAGGAGGAGTCTAACGTACCTTATAGGCGGAATAGAGTAGTCCAGCTCCAGTCGACCAAATATGCAAAAATTAAGGCAAGCCTCATGATTAAGGGTCCAAATGTACCAGGGCTTTAGAGCAAGGAGGAGTCTAACGTACCTAATAGGCGGAATAGAGTAGTCCAGTCGACCAATGCAAAAATTAAGGCAAGCCTCATGAGTTAGGGTCCAAATGTACCAGGGCTTCAGAGAAAGAAAGAGTCTAACGTACCTTATAGGCGTAATAGAGTAGTCCAGCTCCAGTCGACCAAATATGCAAAAATTAAGGCAAGCCTCATGAGTTAGGATCCAAATGTAATAGAGTAGTCCAGTCGACCAAATATGCAAAAATTAAGTCATGAGTTAGGGTCCAAATGTACCAGTGCTTCAGAGAAAGGAGGAGTCTTACGTACCTTATAGGCGGAATAAAGTAGTCCAGTCGACCAAATATGCAAAAATTAAGGCAAGCCTCATGAGTTAGGGTCCAAATGTACCAGGGCTTCAGAGAAAGGAGGAGTCTAACGTACCTTATAGGCGGAATAGAGTAGTCCAGTCGACCAAATATGCAAAAATTAAGGCATGAGTTAGGGTCCTAATGTACTAGGGCTTCAGAGAAAGGAGGAGTCTAACGTACCTTATAGGCGGAATAGAGTAGTCCAGTCGACCATATATGCAAAAATTAAGTCATGAGTTAGGGTCCAAATGTACCAGTGCTTCAGAGAAAGGAGGAGTCCAACGTACCTTATAGGCGGAATAGAGTAGTCCAGTCGATCAAATATGCAAAAATTAAGGCAAGCCTCATGAGTTAGGGTCCAAATGTACCAGGGCTTCAGAGAAAGGAGGAGCCTAACGTACCTTGTAGGCGGAATAGAGTAGTCCAGTCGACCATTTATGCAAAAATTAAGTCATGAGTTAGGGTCCTAATGTACTAGGGCTTCAGAGAAAGGAGGAGTCTAACGTACCTTATAGGCGGAATAGAGTAGTCCAGTCGACCATATATGCAAAAATTAAGTCATGAGTTAGGGTCCAAATGTACCAGTGCTTCAGAGAAAGGAGGAGTCCAACGTACCTTATAGGCGGAATAGAGTAGTCCAGTCGATCAAATATGCAAAAATTAAGGCAAGCCTCATGAGTTAGGGTCCAAATGTACCAGGGCTTCAGAGAAAGGAGGAGTCTAACGTACCTTATAGGCGGAATAAAGTAGTCCAGTCGACCAAATATGCAAAAATTAAGGCAAGCCTCATGAGTTAGGGTCCAAATGTACCAGGGCTTCAGAGAAAGGAGGAGTCTAACGTACCTTATAGGCGGAATAGAGTAGTCCAGTCGACCATATATGCAAAAATTAAGTCATGAGTTAGGGTCCAAATGTACCAGTGCTTCAGAGAAAGGAGGAGTCCAACGTACCTTATAGGCGGAATAGAGTAGTCCAGTCGATCAAATATGCAAAAATTAAGGCAAGCCTCATGAGTTAGGGTCCAAATGTACCAGGGCTTCAGAGAAAGGAGGAGTCTAACGTACCTTATAGGCGGAATAAAGTAGTCCAGTCGACCAAATATGCAAAAATTAAGGCAAGCCTCATGAGTTAGGGTCCAAATGTACCAGGGCTTCAGAGAAAGGAGGAGCCTAACGTACCTTGTAGGCGGAATAGAGTAGTCCAGTCGACCATTTATGCAAAAATTAAGTCATGAGTTAGGGTCCTAATGTACTAGGGCTTCAGAGAAAGGAGGAGTCTAACGTACCTTATAGGCGGAATAGAGTAGTCCAGTCGACCATATATGCAAAAATTAAGTCATGAGTTAGGGTCCAAATGTACCAGTGCTTCAGAGAAAGGAGGAGTCCAACGTACCTTATAGGCGGAATAGAGTAGTCCAGTCGATCAAATATGCAAAAATTAAGGCAAGCCTCATGAGTTAGGGTCCAAATGTACCAGGGCTTCAGAGAAAGGAGGAGTCTAACGTACCTTATAGGCGGAATAAAGTAGTCCAGTCGACCAAATATGCAAAAATTAAGGCAAGCCTCATGAGTTAGGGTCCAAATGTACCAGGGCTTCAGAGAAAGGAGGAGTCTAACGTACCTTATAGGCGGAATAGAGTAGTCCAGTCGACCTGTAACGAACCCTACCTGCCTGACTAATTAACCTAATTATAAACCTAAGAAGAGTAGAACCTATTTTAAGAAACCTGTCTAATATAAAATGTCAAATTGTTGAAACTTGACTTGCTCTTATTGTTCCTAGTGTTATGTCAAACTAGCTATGCATCCTGGTTTTACTTAATTATAAAGAAATTATAAAAATGAACCTCATGAAAGAATTTTCTAAGATATTAAGAACGCCCTATATATCGCAATAGACATCCAATAAGACCCCAGCTTACAAATTGTATTGATGAATAATAAGAAATTTAATACTTAACTGTGAACCTCCCAGGTTCATATCATAATCAGGTACTACTAGCGCCATCTGCTTCTGGTTCACTTGAAAAGAGACTGCCTACCTTTTGATACTAGTATTCTGCAGTGAGATTCCTATCATAAATATCTAACCTATTTACCTACTTGTACGTTAGTTTGGCCAGTGTTCGTCTAGTAGTAGATCCTGCATTATAGACCGCATAAGCCCTAGGTAAAGGTGATTCGAAAGACCTATCTGCCTATAGATTTCCTAAGTTCAGGAAGAAAACCCTATGTTTTACCTACTTTAATCTTTTATGAACCTGTAAGTATTTTACTAATCTCAAAGTGAACTGAAGTATCTAACTAATGCCTCAAGAGCTAAATAGAAATACTGATTTAGAGCTTCTCTGTTTTACGCGGAGATTATTGGAATATTTTTGTTTTAAATGTAATGTAGCTCTATAAAGCTATGCAGATTCTAGATTAAGAAAATATAAGATATGTGTTGAGAAAGAAATTCCAGAGATTCCAAAACTTGAACTCATGATAACAAAGAAACTCTAACATTGAATTAATATTAATTGTCAAACTACGATTAATAAAAGAGTTAATTACGTGTCAGGAGAATAGTATTAATTTATTTCTGACAGTTAGTTAATATTAAAGTTATTAATTTTTATTTATCAGAGATTATTTTGATTTTATGTTTATCTCTGTTTATTTCCCTAGTCATGGCGCTCGAGGAAGCTGAAGACCATGAAACAAAGACTCTACCAAGCTTTCAAAAATCTAACGCAATCCTGGAAAAGAAAGCTCGGAAATAAAAACCAGGAGTCGCGAGTGTCTTGTCAGTCTGATCTCGGTTATTTCGTCCACTTAATAAGTCTTGCATGAATTCCAGAGTGTTCACAAGAAAGGCTCCAAGATTACTAAAGATAAAGGTTTGAGAATCGACTTCGCCATATAAAATAAAATATAATCATTATGTTATCAATAACTTTACTTCATAGTGAGCGGAATTTACACTCTTTAATACGGACACGGGTTATTCCTCCTTTACGGAAATGAGAAACACAGGCCCAAGCTCTATCTGGCTTCAAGAGTTCTGCACACTGATGAAAATACAGCATTGATCAAGTAGCACTAACGGCTGGCATTCAAATAAAGTGTTGTAGAATATAATAAAATATAGCAATAGACGACTCTGCGATCCTCTTAATTAATATGAAATATAAATTACAATTAATCTATGTCAAATGAACACCCTGTACTTCACAAGTAGCTATAACGTTTCGTCTAGTAATTATATTCGGTGGTTATATTCTCAAAATGCAAGGAATAGGTTTCTTTATAAGGTTTCATTTTCGCATTTAGTCGAAGCTGAAAAAGACAAATCATTAAGACATCTGTAAATACATAGAAATCATAGCGGGCGAGTGTTAGTAACGACTATCTCCCACTTGTGAAGGAATGTCCAGAGCTTGGTCTTACTCCTTTGATTCCATAACATTAAATGTTTGGACTGTAAGATCATTGCCGTTTCAATGAAGGAAAGCATCGTGATTCGGTAGCATATGACTGTAAAGATGGTTAAAGTGGTCCTTCCTCTGTAGTGTTAGGAAACATTGAAAAACAATCCTATTCTAAACCATTTCAGGATCTTGAAGTTTAAATTCCCCATACTGCTCTAAATCAGCAAGATTCAAATAATCTTGTCACTCTTCCTACCCAACTTAGAGAAACATCGTGATGCAATTTGTTCATACTCGCATTATATGTAGAGTTGGTACGTATTAGAATTCATACGACATCTTGCCAGCGAGGCGGACATAGGCTTATCTTTCATTTGCAGATCTTAATTTGACAGTAAGTCATTTACATCATAAATGCAGAACTGAACTGTCCGAAACATTAACTGCTGAACATATTCTATACCTATATATGTATATTAATTTAAAAAGGAATAAGATTATACGAAACCAAATCCTCTAGGAACATCTTCGTCCTCCGATAGAAAACATCCTGCTTCCAACTTCATATTCTAAGGCATGGAACTGATTTTTCGTCGTAATAGCTCATGATTAACCGCATTTCCTTTTCTGCTCATGATCCTCGCTGTTTTATATCACTTTGTAAGCTAAAATCACTGAAATATCTTGAAAATCTGCAAAATTAATCCTATTTTTTCCGCAGTGAAGTCCTAACTGACAATCCCCGTCAACCCCCGTTCTCTTCCTAATTCTCTTGTTTTAATCATAACTTTTTCTTTACTAAGCGTACTGCAAAGAGTTGATATACCTAGATTGTAGTTTTGTTGCTTTTTTAAAATGTATTTATTTAACCTGTTTGTTTGAATATTATTTGAATGAAAAGTTTCTTTGAATAATATTAGAAAATATGATAAATTCATATGTGAGACTCCTGACCTACAAAAATGCCTACTTCTTATGCCTAATTACTCAGGTGTGAACGACAAACCACCTGAGGTTTGTTACAGCAACCCCCAAATTTACGAAGATTGATAGATGTTGGTAAACATCTTAATCAGAGTAAATTTCCCCAAAATATTTACAATAACTTCAAATTTAATCAAGTGCAAAATCGTATTTATCAAAATTCGAATTCTAACAATAAAATTATATGTTTCGAATGTAAATGAATCCCTAATACAATATGCGAAAGTGTTTTTAAACCAGTCTACTGATAATCGTCATAAAATCTCGTCCTCTCAGTTTGATAACATATCTTCCATGAAGAAAAATCGCCTTCCCCACTAAATTGTTAAAATCTGCAAGGAAGTTCTGGTTCGGTATCAGAAACGGAGCCCTCGTAAGGGAATTCTGAGTGAGGTAGAACCGACCCTAGTGGTCGCATGTTGAGTAGTCCCAGAACCAATCTTCCGTTCGAAGATTTTCCCAACACACCCCTTCCAAATTCTACGAATTGTCCATGAAAAAGGACAATAAATCCGCATGGCATCAATGTCCCGCCAAGAGTGAAGAATTAAATTCTTACTATCTATAGACTGGAGCATGTGCAGTGTATCAATTCAGAGTTTCATACCTTGTAGAGTAAAAGATCTTTATGAAATCAACTTATGTTGATGAATTGCCTTCTGGCCTACTCCTAGCACCACACTCCTTCATAAAGATCAAATTGTTTAAGTGATTGCCAAAACTCGAACCCTGACAAACCGCTTCAAATCCCAACAATGCTAATGTCGTAGTCAAAGTCAATGTCACAGTAGTAATTATATCAGTAATTTCCCAATATCTTCACGCCAACCTAGCATCGCCTTACGAACTCAAAGCGAGCCAATGTTTGCACATTCCCCATTAATATCCAAAGAAAAATATTAAACATGCATCCACACCTTCGCAATTGACTACTACCTCACTGTCCTTACTAAAATATTAACAAGTTAATAGTTAATTATTATTTCAACCTCGGTTAAATTTTTCAATTATAATTTGAACCTGATTTTTTTTTGTAATAAATATTCAGGCTCATGCTTTCCTACTCGCATTTATCTACCTAAGAAGCTCTCACGTATCCTCATTTAATTTAACGATAAGCAAAAGTCAAAATGTTCACTAAAGAAATTCAATTTCTGTTTTTTATTAATATACTTTTAAATTATAGCTAATAGAATGGCTTCGCCCATGAAGAAAATTAACCAAATAAGAATATGTCAAGATGCCTAAGTTTTCAAGTAAGTAAAATTTATACTCTACTAGTGGAAAGGATCTCTTCCATATGGTTAGAGAAACCAATTCCTGGCGCGGCATTGCTTGGCCATGAGAGTTCTACCTACTCGTAACCCGACATATCTCCACCCGTATAATTTTTGAATACTAAGTGTATCTTTGAAACATAAGTTCAGCCAATCTATCGAGCTCACATTCTTCTTCCATCACTAGCAAATCAATTTAAATTCTTTAATGAACACTTGAAATTACTTTTCAAAATATGAAGAATTGATAACTAAATCATCTGATAAATATGCGATTGAATTTTAATGTAACTCGTGATAAAGAAAACTATGTATTGATTTATTTAGTTTAGCTTTCAGTATCATATTGTTCACTGTACCGATTAACGATACGGTTTTCTACTTTTATTTTATTTAATTTTTGTAGTAGTATTAAATATTTTGCTTTTCCTACCTATTAAGATGTAAAACATTACCTTAAGATTTGACTAACACTCGGTTATATTAAATTTAACTTACGTGAGAGAATAAGAACAAGTTTTACCTACTATCTAAAAATAAATGAACAAATGTCCCAACCCCCCGACTAGAAATACCTTACTCTAATGTTTGCTTTATTATTCTTGTCATTTACTCATCCGCTTTAACCCTTTTTTTAGAATCGCGAAAAGTTTGCATTTGACCGCCATCTCTCCTGATGACAAACATCCTCGTGAACGCAGATGATGCTCCCCGAACTAGTAGATACCTATTTGCACTAAATCCAGATAATGTGACTACTTTTATTTGCCTTCATTTTGTATTATATAGTAGGGTTTAGTTTATTTGATTAATTTAATTTACTAAACCCAACTTTGTTTTTTTTTAAACCACAAATTATTTCATAATCCAACCCCCTCTTTAGAATTCTCATATTTATTTCCCTTACGCAATTTATATAGAATTTAGTAAATCGGCTGATTTACTAATCGCTTGTTCAACTAAATCATTAAATTTATCTACTTGGTCTCCCTGTTAAAAATAGTAGAACAAATGTCCTATAATTTAAAACTTACTAACCACATCTTTTCTATCAATAAAAAGAATTTACATTTAATAGCGTTGATTTACAATATCAATATGATATTAAGTATACTCAACCCCCGGTTTTCTTGACTAAATAAAATAAAATAACCGAGTCAGACTCACAGACTTTCCTGTTATATAATATTAGTACCATTCTCTGCCTTGTCTGTACAGTCACTAATCATATCTTTTATAAATTGGAAATATTAACTATCTAAAATTATTGAAGCTATATTAATACATGAATAAAATATATTATAAATACTAAACTAGAACACTACATTTACAATATACAAACTACATAAATGTCGAATAAGATAAAATAAATGAATTTATGAACATGAAAAATTATGAACGTAACTGAAGATTCCATCTTTGGCTTCATCCCTTTTTTTGTAACCTGGGTGACATATTACTTATGATACAATATGCTTGATATTGCCTGCTTATTTTTTTAAACCAAATCAACCCCCATTGTTTTAATCTGTTAATACCCTAAGATAATGATTAACCTGAAATAAATAAGATATTCGTTACCTTCTCTAATGAACTCGCGACTGAAATTATTACGCAAACCTAGTTATCACTGTCCTATAAATTTCGAATCACCATCGTCTCCATTTCACGGCAACAAATTGTGTTCAGGTAGTCTAACTACTGAACATAGTCCTATAATAACCTGAATCGGTCTGCCTAAGCAAAGTTCTAAGAAATTAAAACTTACGAGCTGCAACTATATCCTACTGTGACAAAATCTATTCTAAGCATATTTTACGGATAAAACAATTCGATTTTATCGCTAATTCTCGTAATCCTGGTCACGCTAACCAAATTGTAACGAACCCTACCTGCCTGACTAATTAACCTAATTATAAACCTAAGAAGAGTAGAACCTATTTTAAGAAACCTGTCTAATATAAAATGTCAAATTGTTGAAACTTGACTTGCTCTTATTGTTCCTAGTGTTATGTCAAACTAGCTATGCATCCTGGTTTTACTTAATTATAAAGAAATTATAAAAATGAACCTCATGAAAGAATTTTCTAAGATATTAAGAACGCCCTATATATCGCAATAGACATCCAATAAGACCCCAGCTTACAAATTGTATTGATGAATAATAAGAAATTTAATACTTAACTGTGAACCTCCCAGGTTCATATCATAATCAGGTACTACTAGCGCCATCTGCTTCTGGTTCACTTGAAAAGAGACTGCCTACCTTTTGATACTAGTATTCTGCAGTGAGATTCCTATCATAAATATCTAACCTATTTACCTACTTGTACGTTAGTTTGGCCAGTGTTCGTCTAGTAGTAGATCCTGCATTATAGACCGCATAAGCCCTAGGTAAAGGTGATTCGAAAGACCTATCTGCCTATAGATTTCCTAAGTTCAGGAAGAAAACCCTATGTTTTACCTACTTTAATCTTTTATGAACCTGTAAGTATTTTACTAATCTCAAAGTGAACTGAAGTATCTAACTAATGCCTCAAGAGCTAAATAGAAATACTGATTTAGAGCTTCTCTGTTTTACGCGGAGATTATTGGAATATTTTTGTTTTAAATGTAATGTAGCTCTATAAAGCTATGCAGATTCTAGATTAAGAAAATATAAGATACTAGCTTAAAACCCGCGGCTTCGCCCGCGTTGTCTTAGTACATAGGTACTTACTTAAAATGAAAAGAGCCCGCGGTTTGATCTACGTTGTCTTTGTACATGCTTATAATAATATCTAATAGTCCGCAATTTGGCCCGCGTTGTCTTAATCCTTGCTTAAAATTACTTGCAAGGATAATGCCCACGGTTTGGTCAAAATTGTAACAGTATTTGCCTATAATGATAATAGATCACGGTTGGCCCGCGTATTGTTAGTACATGCTTAAGATGGTTATTTATAGCACGCAGCATGAACTGCGATGTCTTAATACTTGCTTAAAATTATAAAAGCTCGCCGTTTGGCCTGCATTGTCGTATTACTTACAATGATAATAGCCCGTGGTCTGGCCCGTATTGTCTTAGTACTTGCTCAAAATGATAAAAGCCCGCGGTTTAGCTCGCGTTGTGTTAATAATTAGGTACTTACAAAGATAATAACCCACAGTTTGGCCCACGTTGTTTTAATACTTACTTAATTAAAATAACAGCCCGCGGTTCAACCCGCGTTATCTTGGCATTTGCTTATAATAATATCTAATAGTTCGCGGTCTGGCCCGTGTTGTCTTAATAAATCCTTAAAATTATAATAGCATGCCGTTAGCCTGCGTTTTTGTATTGCTTGTAATGATAATAGCCCACGGTCTGGCCCGCGTTATTTTCGTAACTGCTTAAAATGATAAAAACCCACAGTTAGGCCCACGTTTTCTTGGCACTTACTTAAAATAATAGTAGCTCGTGGTTAAGCCCGCATTAGGCTCGATTATGAAGGCGCCATCGTAATTATAATAGCTAATTATCATAATTATATCTGTTTCATTTTCACTTTAAGCATTCGATAGAGAGAACACTTTTTATGTTGTTGTTGGGCCTATTATTGTATTACTTGCAAAATAATGCCTACGGTTTAGCCTGAATTGTCTCAGTATTTGGTTATTTAATTTACTTGTATCTAAAGCTTATTACAGAGTACATACGTGAACTTTTGGATGATAAATTGCCGAATTTCTGAAATTAACTCAATAATAAATAAATATATAAAATAAATATTGGAGGACATCTCACACACGGTCTCTGATCCCTAACTAAGCAAAGTTTGTGATTTGGCTGGCAGAGACTGATATATTACACATGTATTTCAATGTATGTACTGTATTGTATACACCACCGACCATACTCCTATTTTTAGAATAATTCCAGTCCATCCAAAGATTGCCTGGTAGAAATCGCCAAAGGCGATAAGGCCGCCATTGTACAGCATATTGTATAGTTTCTGTACTGTGTTTCTGTGTACAATAAAGATATATTTATTTATTTATTTATACATGTAGGTTGACTGGCAGATAATGCTGTTTAGCGTTAAGTCCTCCTTTTGTACAAATAGTGTGCAATAAAGTGTTAAATAAATAAATAAAAATACATCAATAACACTCAGACACAGAGCAAACACATATGAACAGCACATAAATATTTGCCCTGGGAATCAAACCCACGCCTCTTTGACCCAGGAGTCAGGGTCAACCACTGAGCCACCGAGGGAGCCAATAATAATAATTGTATAAGTAACTATGTAAGAAATTTCACTTTTCTTTGCTGGAAAACATTGAGGCAACCTGTACGTACGTAGAAAAAATCAATGTCGTATGTGAATTCAGCAACCCATGCTTGGCCGGCGTGATGGATATGGCCCAATTACCCTTCGCGGATAGGCCTATTTTCAGTCATCCATCAGCCGCAGGACGTCCACTGCTGGACATAGGCCTTCCCTATGGATCTCCAATAAGACCGGTTGGAAGCGGCTTGTATCCAGCGCGATCCTGCGGCCTTAATGAGGTCATCCGTCCACCTTGTGGGTGGACGTCCTACGCTGCGCTTGCCGGTACATGGTCTCCACTCGAAAACTTTTCGACCCCAACGGTCATCAGCCCTCCGCGCTATGTGCCCTGCCCATTGCCATTTCAACTTTCCAATCCGTTGGGCTATGTCGGTAACTTTGGTTCTTCTACGGATCTCCTCATTAATGATTCAATCTCGCAGAGAGACTCCAAGCATAGCCCTCTCCATAGCTCGTTGGGCTACTTGGAGCTTACTAATAAGGCCCATAGTGAGAGACCACGTTTCTGTGCCATAAGTCATCACTGGCAACACACACTGGTCGAAAACTTTTGACTTGAGGCACTGAGGTATGTCGGACGAGAAGACACTACGCACTGAACGCTGCCAGCCGAGTTGAATTCGTCGATTGGCCTCTTTGTTGAAGTCGGACCTCCCTAACTGGACTACTTGTCCTAGGTAGACGTACGAGTCAACGACTTCAAGAACCGAGTTTCCAACAGAAATCGGGGTAGGTAAAACATGGGAATTACACATGACTTTCGTCTTGTCCATGTTCATCTTAAGACCCACCTGTTTCTATTATCCGTAGTGCTATCCGTAGTACCTATTTTCAGTAGTGCACTATTAATTAAGGCCGGTACAGGTATTCGACATGTTTCATTAAGTCATTAGAAATTTAATTTTCCAGGCAAATGAAAAAATGACACACAAGTCGTAATTCTAGTCAGGCATATTCTAGGATGCTATTATACTCATAATTTGATTAACTTTTACAATGGTACCAACCCCAAAAGCACGTGAATAAAATCAGCTGTTCAACACAAAAAGTTCATCGACCCGCGACAAAATGTATGGAAATGTAGGTAATTTTCGCTTGTCAGGGTTGATCCCATAGTAAAATACCTATATTGATCCATATCTGCGCTAAGCTTAAGACTATTGGCTCACAAAATAAAAAAAAATCGAAAACTTTTGGGGACCCATTTTGCCCCATTTAAAGATAAACAATCATTATCATAATCCTAGATACTACATTATTTAAAAAAGCGCATTGAAGTTTTCGGACGTATCTGACCCCTAAGGATTTTTTTAAGGAAAATTTAGAAAACAGGTACTTAGTCTCAAAAGCATCTATACAAAGTTTCATGTCAATCGGTACAGGGAATAAGAAGTTACATGCAAACAAAAAGGGCCCGTTTTACCCCGTAAGTTAGAGTTGGGTACGTTTTTCATCCTTAGTGCTTCATTATGTCGTACGATGTACGTATATTCCAAATTTCAAGCTCGTATCTACAGCGGTTTGGGCTGTAGCCTAAACTTATTAATTTTGCGTATCCCTAAGGAACCTTATAGATTTTCCTGGATTTTATTAATTTCTGTATTAAAACATGCTGTGTGCTTCCTTCATACCAATTTTCAACCATAACCGTTCAGCTGGTTCGATGTAATTGACGCTTTTTTCACCAACTTTGGGACCTTATTTGACCCCTTAGATGAGGAAAATTCGGAAAAACAGGAAAAAACGTGACTTTTATTTTGTTTGGAAAGCATGTCTACAAAGTTTCAAGTCAATCGGTACAGGGAATAAAAAGTTACATACAAACGAAAAGGGCCCATTTTACCCCCTTAGAGGTCGAAAGTTCAAAATTTTCGTCCTTAGTGCTCCATTACGTCGTTCAATGTACCTATATCCCAAATTTCAAGCTCATATCTTCAGCGGTTTGGGCTGTAGCCTAAACTTATTAATTTTGCGTATCCCTAAGGAACATTATAGATTTTCCTGGATTCTATTAGTTACTCTATTAAAACATGCTGAGTGCTTCCTTCATACCAATTTTCAACCATAACCGTTCAGCTGGTTCGATGTAATTGACGCTTTTTTCACCAACTTTGGGACCTTATTTGACCCCTTAGATGAGGAAAATTCGGAGAAACAGGAAAAAACGTGACTTTTATTTTGTTTGGAAAGCATGTCTACAAAGTTTCAAGTCAATCGGTACAGGGAATAAAAAGTTACATACAAACGAAAAGGGCCCATTTTACCCCCTTAGAGGTCGAAAGTTCAAAATTTTCGTCCTTAGTGCTCCATTACGTCGTTCAATGTACCTATATCCCAAATTTCAAGCTCATATCTTCAGCGGTTTGGGCTGTAGCCTAAACTAATTAATTTTGCGTATCCCTAAGGAACATTATAGATTTTCCTGGATTCTATTAGTTACTCTATTAAAACATGCTGAGTGCTTCCTTCATACCAATTTTCAACCATAACCGTTCAGCTGGTTCGATGTAATTGACGCTTTTTTCACCAACTTTGGGACCTTATTTGACCCCTTAGATGAGGAAAATTCGGAGAAACAGGAAAAAACGTGACTTTTATTTTGTTTGGAAAGCATGTCTACAAAGTTTCAAGTCAATCGGTACAGGGAATAAAAAGTTACATACAAACGAAAAGGGCCCATTTTACCCCCTTAGAGGTCGAAAGTTCAAAATTTTCGTCCTTAGTGCTCCATTACGTCGTTCAATGTACCTATATCCCAAATTTCAAGCTCATATCTTCAGCGGTTTGGGCTGTAGCCTAAACTTATTAATTTTGCGTATCCCTAAGGAACCTTATAGATTTTTCTGGATTCTATTAGTTACTCTATTAAAACATGCTGAGTGCTTCCTTCATACCAATTTTCAACCATAACCGTTCAGCTGGTTCGATGTAATTGACGCTTTTTTCACCAACTTTGGGACCTTATTTGACCCCTTAGATGAGGAAAATTCGGAAAAACAGGAAAAAACGTAACTTTTATTTTGTTTGAAAAGCATGTATACAAAGTTTTAAGTCAATCGGTACAGGGAATAAAAAGTTACATACAAACGAAAAGGGCCCATTTTACCCCCTTAGAGGTCGAAAGTTCAAAATTTTCGTCCTTAGTGCTCCATTACGTCGTTCAATGTACCTATATTCCAAATTTCAAGCTCATATCTTAAGCAGTTTGGGCTGTAGGCTGTCTGTCAGTCAGTCACTCAGGGAAGCCTTTTATATGGCTGGCATTCAAATAAAGTGTTGTAGAATATAATAAAATATAGCAATAGACGACTCTGCGATCCTCTTAATTAATATGAAATATAAATTACAATTAATCTATGTCAAATGAACACCCTGTACTTCACAAGTAGCTATAACGTTTCGTCTAGTAATTATATTCGGTGGTTATATTCTCAAAATGCAAGGAATAGGTTTCTTTATAAGGTTTCATTTTCGCATTTAGTCGAAGCTGAAATAGACAAATCATTAAGACATCTGTAAATACATAGAAATCATAGCGGGCGAGTGTTAGTAACGACTATCTCCCACTTGTGAAGGAATGTCCAGAGCTTGGTCTTACTCCTTTGATTCCATAACATTAAATGTTTGGACTGTAAGATCATTGCCGTTTCAATGAAGGAAAGCATCGTGATTCGGTAGCATATGACTGTAAAGATGGTTAAAGTGGTCCTTCCTCTGTAGTGTTAGGAAACATTGAAAAACAATCCTATTCTAAACCATTTCAGGATCTTGAAGTTTAAATTCCCCATACTGCTCTAAATCAGCAAGATTCAAATAATCTTGTCACTCTTCCTACCCAACTTAGAGAAACATCGTGATGCAATTTGTTCATACTCGCATTATATGTAGAGTTGGTACGTATTAGAATTCATACGACATCTTGCCAGCGAGGCGGACATAGGCTTATCTTTCATTTGCAGATCTTAATTTGACAGTAAGTCATTTACATCATAAATGCAGAACTGAACTGTCCGAAACATTAACTGCTGAACATATTCTATACCTATATATGTATATTAATTTAAAAAGGAATAAGATTATACGAAACCAAATCCTCTAGGAACATCTTCGTCCTCCGATAGAAAACATCCTGCTTCCAACTTCATATTCTAAGGCATGGAACTGATTTTTCGTCGTAATAGCTCATGATTAACCGCATTTCCTTTTCTGCTCATGATCCTCGCTGTTTTATATCACTTTGTAAGCTAAAATCACTGAAATATCTTGAAAATCTGCAAAATTAATCCTATTTTTTCCGCAGTGAAGTCCTAACTGACAATCCCCGTCAACCCCCGTTCTCTTCCTAATTCTCTTGTTTTAGTCATAACTTTTTCTTTACTAAGCGTACTGCAAAGAGTTGATATACCTAGATTGTAGTTTTGTTGCTTTTTTAAAATGTATTTATTTAACCTGTTTGTTTGAATATTATTTGAATGAAAAGTTTCTTTGAATAATATTAGAAAATATGATAAATTCATATGTGAGACTCCTGACCTACAAAAATGCCTACTTCTTATGCCTAATTACTCAGGTGTGAACGACAAACCACCTGAGGTTTGTTACAGACCAATGCAAAAATTAAGGCAAGCCACATGAGTTAGGGTCCAAATGTACCAGGGCTTCAGAGAAAGGAGGAGTCTAACGTACCTTATAGGCGGAATAGAGTAGTCCAGGCGACCAAATATGCAAAAAATAAGTCATGAGTTAGGGTCCAAATGTACCAGGGCTTCAGAGAAAGGAGGAGTCTAACGTACCTTATAGGCGGAATAAAGTAGTCCAGTCGACCAAATATGCAAAAATTAAGGCAAGCCTCATGAGTTAGGGTCCAAATGTACCAGTGCTTCAGAGAAAGGAGGAGTCCAACGTACCTCATAGGCGGAATAGAGTAGTCCATTCGATCAAATATGCAAAAATTAAGGCAAGCCTCATGAGTTAGGGTCCAAATGTACCAGGGCTTCAGAGAAAGGAGGAGCCTAACGTACCTTGTAGGCGGAATAGAGTAGTCCAGTCGACCATATATGCAAAAATTAAGTCATGAGTTAGGGTCCAAATGTACCAGTGCTTCAGAGAAAGGAGGAGTCTTACGTACCTTACAGGCGGAATAGAGTAGTCCAGTCGACCAAATATGCAAAAATTAAGTCATGAGTTAGGGTCCAAATGTACCAGGGCTTCAGAGAAAGGAGGAGTCTAACGTACCTTATAGGCGGAATAAAGTAGTCCAGTCGACCAAATATGCAAAAATTAAGGCAAGCCTCATGAGTTAGGGTCCAAATGTACCAGCGGGGCAATTCTGTTAACCGATCTCTTTACTGAAGTGATACGTTCTTGATCCTCCCTAGTTTTTCTGACAGGTCTGATAGCTCAAAATTGTCAGAAAAACGAGAAAGGTTCAAGAACGTGTCACCTCAGTAACGAGATCGGTTAACAGAATTTTCCTACAGGGCTTCAGAGAAAGGAGGAGACTAACGTACCTTACAGGCGGAATAGAGTAGTCCAGTCGACCAAATATGCAAAAAATAAGTCATGAGTTAGGGTCCAAATGTACCAGGGCTTCAGAGAAAGGAGGAGTCTAACGTACCTTATAGGCGGAATAGAGTAGTCCAGTCGACCAAATATGCAAAAGTTAAGGCAAGCCACATGAGTTAGGGTCCAAATGTACCAGGGCTTCAGAGAAAGGAGGAGTCTAACGTACCTTATAGGCGGAATAAAGTAGTCCAGTCGACCAAATATGCAAAAATTAAGGCAAGCCTCATGAGTTAGGGTCCAAATGTACCAGGGCTTCAGAGAAAGGAGGAGTCTAACGTACCTTATAGGCGGAATAGAGTAGTCCAGTCGACCAATGCAAAAATTAAGGCAAGCCTCATGAGTTAGGGTCCAAATGTACCAGGGCTTCAGAGAAAGGAGGAGTCTAACGTACCTAGTCGCGGGTATAGCTGGCGGGTCGCGGCGCGGGTCGCGGGTATAGCTGGCGGGTCACGGGTATAGCTGGCGGGTCGCGCGCGGGTCGCGGGTATAGCTGGCAGGTCGCGGGTATAGCTGGCGGGTCGCGGGTATAGCTGGCGGGTCACGCGCGGGTCGCGGGTATAGCTGGCGGTGTCGTGCGTCTTATGATGTAACTAACAATATCCCGCCTAGGTTATTGTCACCGTCGTTTGCACGACAAATATAGCCTGGGGATGGAACAATGAGTCGACCGCAGTCACTGCGTGGTAAGTTAGAGCTGTACAAGTAGGCTTAGCCTTTCCTGGGGTCTGGCTACGCCCAGACCCCTGCGACCGGCTACAGGGTTCCAGATACCGCTGGACATGGGGCTTTTGCCCCACGGGGACCTCCACCTGTTCCCCATAGTCCCACCCAAACCTCCAACTGTAGCCGATCGCCGCGTGGCGATCCCAGCCTCGTACCAGCAACGCCTGGTATCTGTCCGTGGGATGTCTGCGCACGCTGTTCACAGTGCCGGATGCCTGCTAGAGCGTGCGCACACGAATCGCCCTACAGTAGCCTATCATCGATCCCAGCCTTGTATCAGCAACGCCTGATATATGTCCGTGGCCCCACACCTGTACCGCCGTTCGGGTATACTACTTGGGGAGTATGCGCACGTTGTCAACAGTGCCGGCCGACTGCTGGAACGGGCGCACACCGATCGTCCTAACTACTGCCTGTCCAATGTCCAGTACAAGGTACATAAAATTGGACTATTTAGTCACGTCTTTACGACACCATCCCATACATTGCCACGGTCTTCCCGTTGTTCCATCCCATAATCCGCGCATACAGGATACATAAATATCTCAATAAGCACTCACCAGACTTCGTAGTCTCACAAAGGTCTTCTCCTCAGACCGTACCGGAGTCACCACCACGCTCCAGTTCCCGTGCTTACCCTCCGCCGCGCCGTTGTGTCTGTCGCCCACACATTTTTTTTCTTATGTCCAACCTACCGACATTGCCATTGTCAAAAAGCTACCCTCTATGTTGCCACAGTGTAAGCCAAGCTTTATCTATAATGACAGTGACACTTACCAAATTGTTCACGGTGACTCGCGTGAAACGCGACAGGCGGGTCGCGGCGCGGGTCGCGGCGCGGGTCGCGGGTATAGCTGGCGGGTCGCGGCGCGGGTCGCGGCGCGGGTCGCGGGTATAGCTGGCGGGTCGCGCGCGGGTCACGGGTATAGTTGGCGGGTCGCGGCGCGGGTTTTCGGTATAGCTGGCGGGTCGCGGGTATAGCTGGCGGGTCGCGGCGCGGGTCGCGGGTATAGCTGGCGGGTCGCGGGTATAGCTGGCGGGTCGCGGGTATAGCTGGCGGGTCGCGGCGTGGGTCGCGGGTATAGCTTGCGGGTCGCGGGTATAGCTGGCGGGTCGCGGGTATAGCTGGCGGGTCGCGGCGCGGGTCGCGGGTATAGCTGGCGGGTCGCGGGTATAGCTGGCGGGTCGCGGGTATAGCTGGCGGGTCGCGGCGCGGGTCGCGGGTATAGCTAGCGGGTCGCGGCGCGGGTCGCGGGTATAGCTGGCGGGTCGCGGGTATAGCTGGCGGGTCGCGGGTATAGCTGGTGGGTCGCGGGTATAGCTGGCGGGTCGCGGCGCGGGTCGCGGGTATAGCAGGCGGGTCGCGGGTATAGCTGGCGGGTCGCGGGTATAGCGTAGGTAGTATATATTGGTTTTCTATTCCCTTAATTAATTCGCTCAGGGAGAAGGCCAAATTTCATAACAAGTACAAAAAATACAATAATTTGCAGGATAAATTGGCTTTCCAAGCATGCAGAAAAAGGTGTGATAAGTTTTTGTTAGACTGCTATTCTAAGTTTAAAAAATCCTCTTCAACTTTGCTTAAAACCAACCCCAAACATATCTGGCGTTATGTGAACAATCTAAAAACCAATAATAGCTCTCTGCCTGATCAGATGTTTCTTGGCAATAGGACGGCGATGGGAGGGCAGGAAATATGTGACCTGTTCCTTGAGCAGTTCAACTCGGTGTATAGGTTGAACGGAATAAAGTATTCCAGTCGACCAAATATGCAAAAATTAAAGCAAGCCTCATGAGTTAGGGTCCAAATGTACCAGGGCTTCAGAGAAAGGAGGAGTCTAACGAACCTTATAGGCGGAATAGAGTAGTCCAGTCGACCAATGCAAAAATTAAGGCAAGCCTCATGAGTTAGGGTCCAAATGTACCAGGGCTTCAGAGAAAGGAGGAGTCTAACGTACCTTATAGGCGGAATAGAGTAGTCCAGCTCCAGTCGACCAAATATGCAAAAATTAAGGCAAGCCTCATGATTTAGGGTCCAAATGTACCAGGGCTTCCGAGAAAGGAGGAGTCTAACGTACCTTATAGGCGGAATAAAGTAGTCCAGTCGACCAAATATGCAAAAATTAAGGCAAGCCTCATGAGTTAGGGTCCAAATGTACCAGGGCTTCAGAGAAAGGAGGAGTCTAACGTACCTTATAGGCGGAATAGAGTAGTCCAGCTCCAGTCGACCAAATATGCAAAAATTAAGGCAAGCCTCATGATTTAGGGTCCAAATGTACCAGGGCTTTAGAGAAAGGAGGAGTCTAACGCACCTAATAGGCGGAATAGAGTAGTCCAGTCGACCAATGCAAAAATTAAGGCAAGCCTCATGAGTTAGGGTCCAAATGTACCAGGGCTTCAGAGAAAGGAGGAGTCTAACGTACCTTATAGGCGTAATAGAGTAGTCCAGCTCTAGTCAACCAAATATGCAAAAATTAAGGCAAGCCTCATGATTTAGGGTCCAAATGTACCAGGGCTTTAGAGAAAGGAGGAGTCTAACGCACCTAATAGGCGGAATAGAGTAGTCCAGTCGACCAATGCAAAAATTAAGGCAAGCCTCATGAGTTAGGGTCCAAATGTACTAGGGCTTCAGAGAAAGGAGGAGACTAACGTACCTTATAGGCAGAATAGAGTAGTCCAGTCGACCAAATATGCAAAAATTAAGGCAAGCCTCATGAGTTAGGGTCCAAATGTACCAGGGCTTCAGAGAAAGGAGGAGCCTAACGTACCTTATAGGCGGAATAGAGTATTCCAGTCGACCATATATGCAAAAATTAAGTCATGAGTTAGGGTCCAAATGTACCAGGGCTTCAGAGAAAGGAGGAGTCTAACGTACCTTATAGGCGGAATAGAGTAGTCCAGTCGACCAATGCAAAAATTAAGGCAAGCCTCATGATTTAGGGTCCAAATGTACCAGGGCTTTAGAGAAAGGAGGAGTCTAACGTACCCAATAGGCGGAATAGAGTAGTCCAGTCGACCAATGCAAAAATTAAGGCAAGCCTCATGAGTTAGGGTCCAAATGTACCAGGGCTTCAGAGAAAGGAGGAGTCTAACGTACCTTACAGGCGGAATAGAGTAGTCCAGTCGACCAAATATGCAAAAATTAAGGCAAGCCTCATGAGTTAGGGTCCAAATGTACCAGGGTTTCAGAGAAAGGAGGAGTCTAACGTACCTTATAGGCGGAATAGAGTAGTCCAGCTCCAGTCGACCAAATATGCAAAAGTTAAGGCAAGCCTCATGATTTAGGGTCCAAATGTACCAGGGCTTTAGAGAAAGGAGGAGTCTAACGTACCTTATAGGCGGAATAGAGTAGTCCAGTCGACCAATGCAAAAATTAAGGCAAGCCTCATGAGTTAGGGTCCAAATGTACCAGGGCTTCAGAGAAAGGAGGAGTCTAACGTACCTTATAGGCGGAATAAAGTAGTCCAGTCGACCAATGCAAAAATTAAGGCAAGCCTCATGAGTTAGGGTCCAAATGTACCAGGGCTTCAGAGAAAGGAGGAGTCTAACGTACCTTACAGGCTGTACAATGGGGTGAGAATTCCTTGTTCTAAATGAGACACATTACGTGTTGGGTAGGAATCTGAATTTATTTGCCATACTATTAGTTCGTACACATTTCGCAAATACAATGATTGTGCGTTTTAAGGCGATACTAACGCCATCTAGTTTGGTTTATACAAAACTGTTCTTATATGAATTAAACATGTCGCCCACCAAGGACATCTGTAGAGGTCCTTCATAATTGTACAGTGATCTAACAATGGGTTTGTAAAAGTGAATGATCTCATACGAAATACTGAAAATTTACTTAAAGACTAATCTGTAACTGGTAAAATGCACAATTTTGAAACTGGGCGTTTGATTATAGAACCATTGCATTGGAGAGTGACGACTCGAGTGAAATTGTCGTTGCCTGTGTGTTTCGTTACAATTTTACCTAAAAGCCACCGTGCAGGAGGCAAACCATCCTCCTTTACTAAAACTACATCTCCTATGCTAGGCTCCGGGAGTTTTCTGTTCCATTTGTAACGATGGAGAAGATGTAGTAAGTACTCATCAGACCATCTTCGCCAGAACTCCTGTACCATTCGCTGCGTCAGTTGCCATCGCTTTAGACAACTGATGTGACTGATTTCTTCGTAATTTTTATCAGGCACCGTTATGAGAGGCTCCCCTATCAGAAAATGACCCGGGGTTAAGGGAGTGGGTTCATCTGGAGTTCCAGGCACCATTGACAACGGCCGTGAATTAAGACACGCTTCAACTTGAGTCAAAACAGTCGATATTTTCTCATAAGTGAGAGTGGAGTTACCTATGACACGCCGTAGATGAAATTTTGTGGACTTGACACCAGCTTCCCACAAACCACCAAAATTTGGCGCATGTGGCGGGATGAAATGCCAGGAAGTGCCCTTGTTACCTAACCATTGACGTATCTCAACAGCGACTGAAGATTGTTCTGCGGCTACTAAATGCCGAAGCTCTTTAGATGCACCTACAAAATTGGTACCGTTATCACTCCACATTTCACTTACGTGACCTCGTCGAGATACAAATCTCTTAAATCCTGCGATAAACGTTTGAGATGTCAAATCACTAATGGCCTCTAAATGTATACATTTCGTGACCATACATACAAATATCGAAATGTAGCCCTTGTAAGATTGATAGCCGCGCCCTTTTGAGGCTCTTATATTAATGGGACCCGAAAAATCCACGCCACTGTGAAAGAATGGTCTTGCTGGTCTTACTCTGCAAGATGGAAGCTGACCCATTAACTGTTTATGTGCTGCAGCTGAATATCGCTTGCAAGTGACACATCTGCGTACGTAAGCTCTAACTAAGGTTTTGGCTGATATTATCCAGTATTTGGTTCGCAGACAACTCAGCATCAACGCTGAGCCTCCATGTAGAGTTCTCTTATGAGCGTCGTCAATCACTAGGTTGGTGAAGTGATTGTTATGAGGCAAAATAATGGGATGTTTGGAGTCTTCCTCCAAATCGGCTCTTTCTATGCGACCATTTATGCGTAGAATCCCATCATCGTCTATAATGTGGCAAAGGGATTTCAATTTACTTCGTGATTTTACTTGCCCTGTGCTTCGTAACTCCGTAATGTCTTCACTAAACTCCTGTTCTTGTGCCTTTCTGATGCACACCTTTAATGCCGTTTCTATCTCTTCTTTTTCTAAATATATTAGATATCCCCTTTTTTTAATTTCCTGGTTTCTCCATTTCAGAACTCTACGACAATACGCTATCACTCTAACTAACTTCTGTAATGTTGAATACTTTGTCCAGACAGGATGATTTTGCTTAGTTTCAGTTACAACATGAGACTTGATCGTTCGTTGTTCCATGGTTGTGGCCAATGATTTAGGTCTAGAATAAATAATTGATTCATTTGTCAGCCAATGTGGTCCCTGATTCCATAAGGCACTGCTGGATAGTTCTTGTGGTTTTAATCCTCTTGATGCGATGTCTCCTGGATTTTCAGAGGATTGAACATGAGCCCAATGAGCGGTTTCAAAGTGCGACAAAATAGTGGACACTCTGTTTCCAACAAAGGTGCTCCAGCGACTTGGATGACTGCTGAGCCATGCTAACACGACGGTGGAGTCGGTCCAAAGATGAATGCTGTCCTTTGAAATCTTCATAACTTCAGCCACTTCAGCTGTCAACTCAGCTAACAACACTGCCCCCATCAATTCGAGTCGTGGTATTGATTGCTGTTTTACTGGTGCGACTCTCGTACGAGATTTGATTAAACTAATCTTTATTTCTCCGTTCTTTGATTTTGTTCTCAGATACACCACTGCTGCGTATGCTGAGACTGATGCATCGGAAAATCAATGCAATTCTACAGAATCATCATCATCGTAAGTATTAACCCATCTAGGAACACGGAAATTGCATGTTTCTGTTAAGTTTTCGCGATAAATCTGCCACTCAGACATCAACTCTGGTGTGAGTTCCTCATCCCAATCAATGCCAGAAAGCCACATTTTTTGAATAAAGATTTTTGACAAAATGATGCACGGTGACGCCCATCCTAAAGGGTCGAAAAAACGTGCTATGTCTGAAATGACTCTCCTCTTTGTTACTGGGATTTGTTGTGGCGGCAGGTTGACTGAATATTGGAATTCGTCCCGTTTACGATTCCAAGAAATTCCAAGAATTTTCATGACTTCATCTTCCTTAATTCTTTTACCATCTGTATCCTGTCCGTTTTCATTCTTTTTCTCTGCTCCCTTTGAATATATTTCATTCAACTCATTACAGCTACTCACCCATTTCTGCAGATGGAATCCACCTTTGGCAAGTAAATCTGTCAGTTTTTCACTAATCATTTTTCCCTCTTCTATTGTTTGACAGCCTGTCATGAGGTCATCCACGAAGAAGTCAGTTTTTACTCTGTCAGCAACTTCAGGATAACTTGTACCTTCATCGACTACAAGTTGCTGTAAAGTCTTCACTGCAAGGTAAGGTGCTGATGCTGTTCCAAAGGTTACTCGAACTAACTTATATTCTTCCATTTCAGAATCCGGACTATCGCGCCATATCACTCTCTGAAATTCAGCGTCTTCAGGAGCCACTTTCACCTGCCTATACATCTTGACGATGTCCGCACAGATGCTTATGGGGTGCATTCTCCACCTCATGACGATATGACGTAATGGCTGTTGTAATATAGGACCAACCAATAGATCGTCATTAAGTGACGATGAATTTGAGCTCTTCATTGAAGCATCGAACACAATTCTAACCGTACTTGTTGTTTTGTCCTCGCGTACAACAGCATGATGCGGTAAGTAAACTGCTGTCGACAAATTACGATCCTCTTCTGGTACGCGCTCAACATGACCAAGGTCGATATACTCATTGAATACCTCTGAATAACGTATTGCCAACTCTTGATTCTTCTTAAACTTATTTTCTAGAAGTTGGAATCTCTTGATAGCAAGCTCTTTGCTATTCCCGTATTGACATTGCGGATCTTCGTCGCGAAATGGAAGTTTGACAACGTAGCGACTGTCTTCGTCACGATAAGTTGTTCTTTCATATATCTCTTCGCAACGCTGTTCTTCTTCTGAAAGACTCTTTTTTTGAACTCCAGGAATAACTGTCTCAATCTCCCAAAATTTCTTTAGAAGTTCATTGTCGTAAGTTTGATTTTGTAAACTGACAACAACATGATTACAAGAGATAGTGTCACCAGTTGATGATATTTTTCCTGATAAAATCCAGCCGAAGGCTGTGTTCTGAGCTACTGGTCGTACAGAAGATCCTTGTATTAAGCCTTCTCTTAATACTTGACCATAAGCTTCAGCCCCGAGCAAAATGTTAATTTTGTTTGGTGTGTGAAATTCTGGGTCAGCTAGGCTGATTACTCCTAGCTCAGGCCAGTTGCAAGAAATAACCTTTGCCGCAGGCAATAGTGATGTGATATTGCTAAGTACATACGCTTGTACCTGCATACTAAAGTTAGGATCTAGGCGAGAGTTAATTGTTACCATGATGCCTGGGATCCCTGATCCAATAACACTCTCAGCAGTTGTGTTGAACCATGGTTTGTCTGTGCTTCGACAAGTGCCGTGGCTTACAAAACTTGTGTACCCGCTGATGACTCCTTTGAAAAGTATGACGTCACATTTGACGTGGATTGTGGACCTTCCGATAACGTTGCGTGAATATTAGACACTGCTGACTTTACGTTGGCAGATTCATTGACAGTGCCTACTGCTGCTAATGCAGAACTTGTATGGAGCAACGAGTGATGACGTCTCTTGCAGACGTGGCATGAAGTGCTCTGGCGGCAATGTTTGACGGAGTGGTTTGAACCTAAACAATTAAAACATAGACCCTTTTTTGCAACGAAATTCTTACGCGAATCGTAACTTTCCCTTGCAAATGGTTTACAGTAAGCAATTTTATGATTTTCGTTACAAAATGGACAAGGGTTGATTACATTTTCTTTTGAATTGTTGTGATTGCTCACAACATGATGCACATGGTGCCGAGATGGTATTTGCTTGCTATTCAAGTTCTTAGGTTTGTTGGATTTGGATTCATTCAAAAACTCGAGTGCTCTGAACCTGGCCTCCAAAAATTCTTCGAATTGCGCTAGGGTGGGCATGTCATCGCTAGTGCTTATTTGAGTTTCCCATAGCTTACGTGATTCCTGATCTAGTTTTCCGCTTGCTAGGTAAATGATGATGACATCCCAGGAAGACACATCAATTCCAAGATTTTTGAGGCCATTTAAACACTCCATAGTGGTATCCAACAAGCCTTTAATACCATCTGAGCTCTCAACAACATTTGTTTGAGTTAAAAACCGTTTAAGTAGTGAGTTTGACAAAAACCTCTTATTATTATAGCGACTGACTATTAATTCCCAACACTCCTTATAATTGGATGACGTCACAGGAATGTGGCGAACAAGTTGTTCGGCTTCACCCGATAGCAAACCCTTTAAATAGTGCATTCGCTGTACGTCACTCAATGAATTGTTGTCGTGAATCAACGCAAGAAATAAATCTTTGAAAGTGGGCCATTCCGAATACAAACCAGAAAACTTTGGAATTTGAATTCTCGGTAATTTGACATTATTATTATTGTACGTGATTGACTGGTCTACTACAAGCTGCACAGATTTTAATTTATCTAAAACATCTACCAAGTCGCACTTATGATTTAGATATAATTCTTCGGTCAATTCAAAGACATTTTCTGTAAAATACAAATGGTTTTCGTCTGTGGCAACTTGAAATATAGAACTATGAGTAGACACGAAATCATTCCAAACTGTTTCTAGTTGATCTAATCGTGTTTGAACGTAAGTCCGTGTGATACGTTCCCTAGGTGACTTCTTATAATTAATTACATGACGTTCTATAGTTGATTTTCTGTTAACTTGTAACCTGTACAAAGGATCCATTTTTATACACAAAAACTTTTAATTTTACCAATACAAATGTAAATTCAAATAATCTATTATCTTTAGAATTTACCAAACTAAATCTCAAACAAACCAGAAAATTTTACAAGTGTGCGGAACTCTGTCGCAGTTAAAATGATGAAATAAGCCAAGTCTTAAATTCAAACAGAAATTTTACAAGTCCGTGGAACCTTATCACAATGTAATTTTTGCGATGAAATTATTATAAGTTGAAGATTGATGTTGAAAATTTTACAAGTGTATAGAACCTTGTCGAAGTGAACAATTTTGAAATTGGCCGTAGGTTCTCCGTTTATCCAACTTATTTCTAACTATGCTAAGTCCTTAATTATCATGCAATAATTACAAGTCCCAAAGTTATGTCAACTTCAAATTTTACCGATCACTTCACTTGAATGCTTGAACTTGAACACTTTATGAATGAATGAAATTGTACTCACGATTTATAATTTCACAAACTTCACTTTGATTTTCGATTGCAGCGCCCCCTGGCGCCAAGTAGTTGAACTCCGTTTGGGTTTGAATCTCCGGTTGAAATATTCGCCTCTGCTCCGCCGTTGAGATTATTCCGACTACTACTGCCCTCTGTCGGCGAGTAGTGGAACTAATCTTGACCTGTGGATTACCGAACTTTGCCCCCGGTGTAAGAGGCTGGAAATCCTCCGACGTTGCGATACTAGCGCCAGCCAAAAGGTGCCGGTAGACTCCCTTAAAAAATCGCCAGGAACAAAACACGACGTGTTTCATCCGGCTCGATATGTACAATGGGGTGAGAATTCCTTGTTCTAAATGAGATACATTACGTGTTGGGTAGGAATCTGAATTTATTTGCCATACTATTAGTTCGTACACATTTCGCAAATACAATGATTGTGCGTTTTAAGGCGATACTAACGCCATCTAGTTTGGTTTATACAAAACTGTTCTTATATGAATTAAACACAGGCGGAATAGAGTAGTCCAGTCGACCAAATATGCAAAAATTAAGGCAAGCCTCATGAGTTAGGGTCCAAATGTACCAGGGCTTCAGAGAAAGGAGGAGTCTAACGTACCTTACAGGCGGAATAGAGTAGTCCAGTCGACCAAATATGCAAATATTAAGGCAAGCCTCATGAGTTAGGGTCCAAATGTACCAGGGCTTCAGAGAAAGGAGGAGTCTAACGTACCTTATAGGCGAAATAGAGTAGTCCAGTCGACCAATGCAAAAATTAAGGCAAGCCTCATGAGTTAGGGTCCAAATGTACCAGGGCTTCAGAGAAAGGAGGAGTCTAACGTACCTTATAGGCGGAATAAAGTAGTCCAGTCGACCAAATATGCAAAAATTAAAGCAAGCCTCATGAGTTAGGGTCCAAATGTACCAGGGCATCAGAGAAAGGAGGAGTCTAACGTACCTTATAGGCGTAATAGAGTAGTCCAGCTCCAGTCGACCAAATATGCAAAAATTAAGGCAAGCCTCATGATTTAGGGTCCAAATGTACTAGGGCTTCAGAGAAAGGAGGAGACTAACGTACCTTATAGGCGGAATAGAGTAGTCCAGTCGACCAAATATGCAAAAATTAAGGCAAGCCTCATGAGTTAGGGTCCAAATGTACCAGGGCTTCAGAGAAAGGAGGAGTCTAACGTACCTTATAGGCGGAATAGAGTAGTCCAGTCGACCAATGCAAAAATTAAGGCAAGCCACATGAGTTAGGGTCCAAATGTACCAGGGCTTCAGAGAAAGGAGGAGTCTAACGTACCTTACAGGCGGAATAGAGTAGTCCAGTCGAACAAATATGCAAAAATTAAGTCATGAGTTAGGGTCCAAATGTACCAGGGCTTCAGAGAAAGGAGGAGTCTAACGTACCTAGTCGCGGGTATAGCTGGCGGGTCGCGGCGCGGGTCGCGGGTATAGCTGGCGGGTCACGCGCGGGTCGCGGGTATAGCTGGCGGGTCACGCGCGGGTCGCGGGTATAGCTGGCGGGTCGCGGGTATAGCTGGCGGGTCGCGCGCGGGTCGCGGGTATAGCTGGCGGGTCGCGGCGCGGGTCGCGGGTATAGCTGGCGGGTCGCGGGTATAGCTGGCGGGTCGCGACGCGGGTCGCGGGTATAGCTGGCGGGTCGCGGGTATAGCTGGCGGGTCGCGGCGTGGGTCGCGGGTATAGCTGGCGGGTTGCGGGTATAGCTGGCGGGTCGCGGCGCGGGTCGCGGGTATAGCAGGCGGGTCGCGGGTATAGCTGGCGGGTTGCACGCGGGTCGCGGGTATAGCTGGCGGGTCGCGGCGCGGGTCGCGGGTATAGCTGGCGGGTCGCGGGTATAGCTGGCGGGTCGCGGGTATAGCTGGCGGGTCACGCGCGGGTCGCGGGTATAGCTGGCGGGTCACGCGCGGGTCGCGGGTATAGCTGGCGGGTCGCGGGTATAGCTGGCGGGTCGCGCGCGGGTCGCGGGTATAGCTGGCGGGTCGCGGCGCGGGTCGCGGGTATAGCTGGCGGGTCGCGGCGCGGGTCGCGGGTATAGCTGGCGGGTCGCGACGCGGGTCGCGGGTATAGCTGGCGGGTCGCGGGTATAGCTGGCGGGTCGCGGCGTGGGTCGCGGGTATAGCTGGCGGGTCGCGGGTATAGCTGGCGGGTCGCGGGTATAGCTGGCGGGTCGCGGCGCGGGTCGCGGGTATAGCAGGCGGGTCGCGGGTATAGCTGGCGGGTCGCGGGTATAGCTGGCGGGTCGCGGCGCGGGTCGCGGGTATAGCTGGCGGGTCGCGGCGCGGGTCGCGGGTTGACAGTCTTACCACAGGCTATGGTCGTGCGGGTCGCGGGTATAGCTGGCGGGTCGCGGTTAAGGCAAGCCTCATGAGTGGGTCCAAATGTACCAGGGCTTCAAACAAGGGCTTAAAACAATTTCAAGTGTTCTTTAAAGAATTTAAGTTGATTTGCTAGATTGAAGGAATCAGAATTTGAGCTCGATAGATTGGCTGAACTTATGTTTTAAAAACTTACTCAACATCAAAGATTATATGGGTGGAGATATGTCGGGTTGCGAGTAGGTAGAACTCTCATGGCCAAGCAATGCCGCGCCAGGAACTGGTTTCTCTAACCATATGGAAGAGATCCTTTCCACTAGTAGAGTATAAATTTTACTTACTTGAAAACTTGGGCATGTTGACACATTCTTAATTGGTTAATTTTGTTTTGGGATGAAGCCATTCTATAAGCTATATCTATTAAGTAAATTAAAAAATATATATAAATTGAATTTCTTTAGTGAACATTTTGACATTTGCTTATCGTTAAATTAAATGAGGATACGTGAGAGATTCTTAGGTAGGTAAATGCAAGTAGGAAAGCAAGAGCCTGAATATTTATTACAAAAAATTAGGTTCACATTATAATTGAAAATGTTAATCGAGGTTCAAATTATAATTAACTATTAACTTGTTAGTATTTTAGTTAGGATAGTGAGGTAGAAGTCAATTGCGAAGGTGTGGATGCATTTTTAATATTTTTCTTTAGATATTAATGGGGAATGTGCAAATATTGGCTCGCTTTGAGTTTTTAAGGCGATGCTATGTCGAGAAATTGGCGTGAATATACTGGAAACAAATATTACTTTGACATTGACTTTGACTAATAAAATAAATAACGACAATAGCATTGTTGGGATTTAAAGCGGTTTGTCAGGGTTCGAGTTTTGGCAATCACTTAAACAAATTGATCTTTATGAAGGAGTGTGGTGTTAGGAGTAGGCCAGCAGGCAATTCATCAACATAAGTTGATTTCATAAAGATCTTTTACTCTACAAGGTAGGAAACTCTGAATTGATACACTGCACATGCTCCAGTCTATAGATAGTAAGAATTTAATTGTTCACTCTTGGCGGGATATTGATGCCATGATTTATTTTCCTTTTTCATGGACAATTCGTAGAATTTGGAAGGGGTATGTTGGGAAAATCTTCGAACGAAAGATTGGTTCTGGGACAACTCAACATACGACCACTAAGGGCGGTTCTACCTCACTCAGAATTCCCTTACGAGGGCTCCGTTTCTGATACCGAACCAGAACTTTCTTGCAGATTGTAACAATTTAGTGGGGAAGGCGATTTTTCTTCATGATAGATGTGTAATCAAACTGAGAGGGGGAGATTTTATGACGATTATCAGTAGACTGGTTTAAAAACACTTTTGCATATTGTATTAGGGATTCATTTACATTCGAAACATATAATTTTATTGTTAAAACTCGAATTTTGATAAATACGATTTTGCACTTGATTAAATTTAAAGTTATTTTAAATTTTTTTTTGGAAAATTTACTCTGATTAAGATGTTTACCAACATCTGTCAATCTTCGTAAATTTGGGGGTTGCTGTAACAAACCTCAGGTGGTTTGTCGTTCACACCTGAGTAATTAGACATAGAAAGAAGGCATTATTGTAGATTAGGAGTCTCTCAAATGAATATATCATATTTTCTAATATTATTCAAAGAAACTTTTATTCAAATAATATTCAAACAAACAGGTTAAATAAATACATTTTGAAAAAGCAACAAAACTACAATCTAGGTATATTAACTCTTTGCAGGACGCTTAGTAAAAAAAAGTCAGGATTAAAATAAGAAAATTAGAAAGAGAACGGGGGTTGACGGGGATTGACAGTTAGGACTTCACTGCGGAAAAATTAGGATTAATTTTGCAGATTTTCAAGATATTTCAGTGATTTTATCTTACAAAGTGATATAAAACAGCAAGGATCATGTGCAGAAAAGGAAATTCGGTTGATCATGACCTATTGCGATGAAAAATCAGTTCCAGACCTTAAAATCTAAAGACCGAAGAAGGACGTTTCCAGCCCAAAGAAGACAATGTTCTAAATGTATACGGTATCCATTTTCCTCTCTTTAAATTACGCGAAAAGATATTATAAAGTAAGTAAGTTCGTAAGGGCCGAGTGGCTAGTCCTGGAGTTCAGCTAGTTCAGTACTGGATTGTCATCTTGGATGTTTAACTGTCAAGTTAAGATATTCAAGGAGGATAAGCCTATGTTCGCCTCGCAGGCACGATGTGGTATGAATGCTCATACGTATTTATTCTCATACAACTATGTACGAGTACGAGATGCTTTCGATGCAGCGCTCCACTATAGATACAATACCATATTATCTACAATGATCCGTTGAGGGTTGATAAATATACATACGTCTACAGATTCTTATGGCGGTCTTTTAATGAGTTGTCTTACGATGTTTCCAGAAGAAGTAGAACATCTATAGAACTAGAATCATATCATCATCCGTTCTATGGTCGTATGCTGCCGAATTACGATGCTTTCCTTCATTGAAACGACAATGATCTTACAGTCCAAACATTTAATGTTATAGAATCAATGGAGTAAGACCAAGCTCTGGACATTCCCTCACAAGTGGGAGATAGTCGTTACTAACACTCGCCCGCTATGATTCCTATGTATTTACAGATGTCTTAATGATTTGTCTTTTTCAGCTCCGACTAAATGCGAAAATGAAACCTTATAATGAAATCTATTCCTTGCATTTTGAGAATATAACTACCGAATATAATTACTAGATGAAACGTTATAGATACTTGTGAAGTACAGGGTGTTCATTTGACATAGACAATAGTAATTTATATTTCATATTAATTAAGAGGATCGCAGAGTCGTCTATTGCTATATTTTATTATATTCTAAAACACTTTATTTGAATGCCAGCCGTTAGTGCTACTTGATCAATGCTGTATTTTCATCAGTGTGCAGAACTCTTGAAGCCAGGTAGAGCTTGGGCCAGTGTTTCTCATTTCCGTAAAGGAGGGATAACCCGTGTCCGTATTAAAGAGTGTAAATTCCGCTCACTATGAAGTAAAGTTATTGATGACGTATTATAATTTTGATTTACACATTATTTTATATGGCGAAGTCGATTTTCGAACCTTTACCTATAGTATTCTTGGAGCCTTTCTTGTGAACACTCTGGAATTCATGCAAGACTTATTAAGTGGACGAAATAACCGAGATCAGACTGACAAGACACTCGCGACTCCTGGTTTTTATTTCGAGCTTTCTTTTCCAGGATTGCCTTAGATTTTCGAAAGCTTGGTAGAGTCATTTTTTCGTGGTTTTCAGCTCTCGCGAGCGCCATGACTAGGGAAATAATCAGAGATAAACATAAAATCAAAATAATCTCTGACAAATAAAAATAAAGAACTTTAATATTAACTAACAGTCAGAAATAAATTAATACTAATAATTCTGACAAATTTAATCTTTTATTACCTGTAGTTTGACAACTAATATTAGTTCAATGATAGAGTTTCTTTGTTAACCTAGAGTTCAAGTTTTGGAATCTCTGGAATTTCTTTTCAACACATTTCTTATACTTTCATTAGCTAATCTGCATAGCTTTATAGAGCTACATTACATATAAAACAAAAATATACCAATTATCTCCGCGTAAAACAGAGAAGCTCTAATATCAGTATTTCTATATAGATCTTGAGGCATTAGCTAGATACTTCAGTTCACTTTGAAATTAGTAAATTACTCACAGGTTCATAAAAGGTTAAAGTAGGTAAAACATAGGGTTTTCTTTCTGAACTTCGATATTCTATTAGATAGATAGCTCGTTCGAATCACCTTTACCTAGGGCTTATGCGGTCTACAATGCAGGATCTACCACTAGACGAACACTGGCCAAACTAACGTACAAGTAGGAAATAGATTAGATAATTAGGATAGGTGTCTTACTGCAGAAAGCTAATATCAAAATGTAGGCAGTCTCTTATCAAGTGAACCGGAAGCAGATGGCGCTAGTTGTGCCTGATTATAGAATGAACCTGGGAGGTTCACAGTTAAGTATTAATATTTCTTATTATTAATCAATACGATTTGTAAGCTGGGGTCTTATTGGATGTCTATTGCAATATATAAGGCGTTCTTAATATCTTAGGAAATTCCTTCATGAGGTTCAATTTATAATTTCTTTATAATTAAGTGAAACCAGGAAGCATAAGCTAGTTTGACATAAAGCTAGGACCAATAGTAAGCAGGTCAAGATTCTAAAATTAGTTTATTTGACATTTTATTTTAGACAGATTTTTTTTAAATAGTTTCTACACTTATGAGGTTTATAAATTAGGCTATTTAGGCAGGCTAGGCAGGTAGGGTTCGTTACACCAAATGTACCAGGGCTTCAGAGAAAGGAGGAGTCTAACGTACCTTATAGGCGGAATAGAGTAGTCCAGTCGACCAAATATGCAAAAATTAAGGCAAGCCGCATTAAGGCAAGCCTCATGAGTTAGGGTCCAAATGTACCAGGGCTTCAGAGAAAGGAGGAGTCTAACGTACCTTATAGGCGGAATAGAGTAGTCCAGTCGACCAATGCAAAAATTAAGGCAAGCCTCATGAGTTAGGGTCCAAATGTACCAGGGCTTCAGAGAAAGGAGGAGTCTAACGTACTGTAACGCAGTAGACGCCCGTTGTAGGTATGGAGTGCGGTGTTTACGTAATCCGGTTCTGGGAAGCCCTATTGTTCTGTGAAGCTTTATTGTGTTTTTATTGGTGCCTTTTGTATTCGGTTTTATGGCTTTATGACTCGAGTTTATTTGTTTGGTGTTTACGTATTTGAAAAACAATAGGGATTCTCGAACTTTCAAGTTGTTTACTTGTTAACACAATGGCGTTTATTGAGATCGAGTAATGTTGCGAAATATCTCGTAGGTTCGAGACTGTAGGAAATAACAGATATAAATACGCCGGCCGACTCTTGGGGATCAGTTTTTATTCGTTTACCGTCGAAGCGATAACTACTCGGGTTAGAGTGCGATACCAGTGATTGTGAAGTGACTAGCTTGTGTCAATATCAGTGCCAGTGTAAAGTGTTTGTGCGAACCAGTTGTGTCGTGTGTTTTTGTGATTTTTGTGAAGTGATTGTGTGCAATAAAGTGCAAAGTGAATAATCGGCGTTTTAACTGACTATCCAAGAACCCATCTCGTAACATTTGGTGTCAGAAGGGTGGATATCTGAAAATGCCGGTAACACCATACGACGATGAAACGCCGCGCACAAGGAGTCAGCGCCGACAGGAGGAAGCGCGCCGACAAGAAGAGCAGGAGCGCCGCCAGGAAGAGATTGACCAAAGGCGCTTCGGACACAATTCGCTGTTAATGGAAGCCAGCGAGTCCGAGGCAACCAACGACGACTCCAGGAACCCGGGAGCGCCTGCTGCGGCACTTTCTGCAGCACCTACTGTGGCACCTGCTGCGATACCTGTTGCAGCACCAGCCATCCCTGTGGCATTTGATATGGCTGCAATAATGTCCATGATGCAGTCAATGTTCGATCGCAACAAAGAAGACCAGGCTCGTCTGCTGGAAGAACAGGCCCGCAGCAACAGAGAAGAACAGGCTCGTCTGCTGGAAGAACAGGCTCGTCTAATGGAAGAACAGGCCCGCAACAACGAAAGACAGACTCGCCAGCTAGAAGAAAAATTAGACCGCAACAGAGAAGAACAGGCTCGTCAAAAAGAAGAGCTGCTTTCAAGCTTGCAGATGACTTTGGGCAAAGAGATTAAAGAGGTCAAGGACACGGTCGATCAGCACGACGCCAGCATAAAGGAGCATGAATCCCGTATTGTCGAGGCGGAAACACAAATCGCCGACGTGAGAAAGGCCCTGAATGTTATCAAATATGGAAGCGGAGCCGCTGCATCTACAACCTTCTCGCCAGCCTCACAAAAGATTAAAGTGACGCCTTTCGACGGAACATCATCATGGTCAGCCTACAAAATTCAATTCGACGCCGCCGTCAAAACCAATGGATGGAACAAGGACCAAGCCATGAACGCCCTCATAATGAGCCTTCGCGACGAAGCCCTGAGTATTCTGGATGCTGTGGGTAAGGAAGTGACCTACGATAAATTAATGGAAACGCTGGAGAGCCGCTATGGTGATGAGCACCTGGAACGTGTGTACCGAGCGCAGTTGAAGAACAGGGTGCAACGTCGAAATGAAAGTCTTCAACAGTGGGCCGTTGAGGTCGAGAAACTATTCCGGAAGGCTTATCAGTCCGCGCCATTACCCAACGACGAACATCTAGTGGAATCGTTTGCTAACGGGATAGCTGACTTCGAAGTAAGAACTGCAGTAAAACTCGGGCATCATAAAACACTAAAGGAAGCGTTGGCTCAAGCTTTAGAAGTCGAGGCTGTACGAAATCCAGCGAAGGGTATCCAACATATAAGGGAGGTAAAGGACGCATCACTTCGTACAAGGTTTGGCCCTAGATGCTACAACTGCGACGAAAGAGGCCATTTATGGCGGAATTGCCCAAAGCCATGCCGAACCAGGGACGATCGACTATTGGAAGAACGGACGGATCGTGAGGCGACGCATTCACTATGGAGGAATAAACGACCTGCTGAAGAAAGCAGAAATTGGCGAGTGTTAACCGGGTCAGAAAAGCCAAAGATTTTGATATCACAAGCTCACGATGGGAACAGCCTGATCATCAATGGTGCCATCAACGGAACTTCGTGCAAGCTGACATTGGATACTGGAGCTTCTCGCACTATCATCAGTTCCCGTTTGGCTAAGCGCTTTCTTCCGAACCATGAAAGCTGCAAAACAGTTCAACTTCTGACAGCGACCGGTCAGCACATATCCGTCCAAGGAGAGAAGCTGGTGGAGTTAAAGTTGGGTGAGAAAACCTTCCAACATAAAGTCATTGTGGCAGATATAGTTGACGATTGCATTCTGGGTCTTGACTTCATGCGAGAACATCATTGTGAGATTGACGTCAACCAAGGAATCTTGAAGTGTGGAAGAGAAGAAATCTTTATGGAAGGCGCCATATCAGGAAAGGTTTATTGTCTGCAGAGAACAGTCCTTCCACCTAGATCGGAAACCATTGTGGCAGTTAGATTACCGCCAAAGTTGGGACATCAACAACGATGTGTTCTAATAGAACAATCGGAAGGTGATCAACCATGGTTAGTGGCCCGAACTTTGGTGAGGACTACTAATACTGCTGTGGTGCGTGTGCTCAACACAAGTAACGAGGAACAACTCATCAAAGGAGGAACCCCGATTGGTACATGCGAAGAAGTAGACTGGATGCGCAGATGCCAAGAACAACCAAAGGAGGAATACAACTGTGCTGGGAGTTGCAACG
Source organism: Hypomecis punctinalis (assembly GCA_949316475.1). Taxonomy (NCBI): domain Eukaryota; kingdom Metazoa; phylum Arthropoda; class Insecta; order Lepidoptera; family Geometridae; genus Hypomecis; species Hypomecis punctinalis. Next base: position 196,492 of record CASGGB010000016.1, read on the forward strand.
TGTCAACACTATTGGAAGATTCCCGGAAAGATCTCTCTGAAAAAGAACTTCTGATGGCGAAGAAGATGCTACAGCGCTTTACCGACATATTTGCCCTCGATGATGCCGTCAACGGGAAGACTGGCTTAGTGAAGCACACGATAAATACAGGAAACGTGCCACCGATACGACAGCGGCCAAGAAGGATACCAGTGGCTCGAGAAAAAGAAGTTGAGTCAATGATTGAAGACATGGCGCTAAATGGTGTGATAGAACCTTCATCCAGTCCGTGGTGTTCGCCAGTGGTTCTAGTGAAAAAGAAGGACGGCAGTATGCGGTTTTGCGTTGATTATCGACGACTCAATGACGTAACGAAGAAGGATAGCTACCCTTTGCCGAGGATTGATGACACGTTGGATACACTGACGGGCATGAAGTGGTTCACTACGCTAGACTTGAAGAGCGGGTACTGGCAAGTGGAAATAGACCCTAAAGATAAGGAGAAGACCGCATTTTCTACGGGAAAAGGCCTGTGGCAATTTAAAGTGATGCCGTTTGGTCTGTGCAACGCCCCCGCTACGTTTGAAAGGCTAATGGAGTTAGTGCTCGCTGGATTGATCGGAGATGCATGCCTTGTCTATTTGGACGACATCATAATTGTGGGAAAATCCTTCGAAGACCACCTGCAAAACCTGGAACGAGTCCTAACAAAAATACGTGCTGCCAATCTTAAGCTGAGTCCGAAGAAATGTTCCTTCTTCAAGAGGCAAGTGAATTTCTTGGGACATGTGATTTCCGAAGCTGGTGTACAGACGGATCCTGGTAAAGTCAGTGCTGTGAAGGATTGGCCTGTGCCAAAAGACAAGACGGAAGTCAGAGCATTCTTGGGATTATGCTCCTATTACAGGCGATTCGTGAAGAACTTTGCTGACATCGCTAAGCCATTGCATAGACTGACTGAAGAAAAACGGCCCTTCCTCTGGGATGAAAACTGCGACGCAGCTTTTCGAGGATTAAAGGAGCGGCTTTGTAATACGCCTATTCTCGGCTTTCCGGACACCGAGAACGAGTTTATCGTGGACACTGACGCCAGCAACACCGGCATTGGAGGGGTATTGTCGCAAAGAAAAGGAGACCAAGAAGTGGTGATTGCGTATTTCAGCAAATCCCTGTCCAAGCCAGAAAGGAACTACTGTGTGACAAGAAAGGAGCTACTTGCAGTGGTGAAGACATTGCGTCACTTTAGCAAATACCTGCTCGGGCGAAAATTCCATCTGAGGACCGACCACGCTGCTCTAAAGTGGCTACTGCAGTTTAAGGATCCCGAAGGCCAAGTGGCAAGATGGATTGAGCAACTACAAGAGTTCGACTTCACCACGGAGCATCGCAGTGGAAAATCTCATGGCAACGCAGATGCACTGTCAAGAAGGCCATGCTCAGAGGACTGCAAGCATTGCTCGAGACAAGAGTCGAAAGATCCAGTACCTGTCAGAATGCTCAAAGCTGACATCGGCGACGAATGGAAAGAAACCCTTCAGGCTGCACAAAAAGAAGACGTCGACATCAAGCCGATTCTTGAATGGATGGAATCAGATGCCCGTAAGCCTGACTGGAGTGCTATTGCTTCACTGAGTGTTACGACAAAGAGCTATTGGGCGCAATGGGATAGCCTGGTGCTTCAAGAGGGAGTGCTGTGCCGAAAATGGGAAAATGCTCGAGGCAACCAGTGCCATCTCCAAATGGTTGTACCCAGAACAAAAGTTCCCGAAGTTTTGAAGTTGTACCACGAAGGGTTTTCGGGAGGACATCTGGGTGTGAAACGGACCCTGTTGAAGATTCGAGAAAGGTTTTACTGGATCAACTGCAGAGATGACGTAGAAGACTGGGTACGGAAATGCACGAGCTGTGCATCAGTGAAAGGTCCGCATACCCGCAGCAGAGGAGCACTAAAGCTGTATAATGTTGGAGCACCATGGGAGCGAATCGCACTGGATGTGGCCGGACCATTTCCTGTGAGCGAAAGTGGCAACAAGTACTTCCTTGTCGTCATGGATTACTTCACCAAGTGGCCGGAAGTCTTCGCAATTCCAAACCAAGAGGCATCGACGATAGCAGACAAATTGGTCCATGAAGTATTCTGTCGTTTTGGAGTACCATTGGAAATCCATAGTGACCAAGGAAGAAATTTTGAATCTCAACTGTTTCAAGAGACGTGTCGGCTAATGGGTGCACACAAAACAAGGACAACGTCATACCACCCGCAATCAGATGGAATGGTGGAGCGATTCAACCAAACTCTGGAGAGATACCTGGCAAAAGTAGTCGAAAGCAAACAACGGGATTGGGACAAGCATATCCAGCCATTTTTGCTGTCATACCGAAGTGCTGTTCATGAGAGCACCAATGTCACTCCTGCTTTTGCCAATTTTGGACGCGAATTACGGCTACCCGCCGACTTAATAACTGGTGTCCCACCGGATTCTCCACAACCCATAACTGAGTACGCCAGTGACCTCCGGAACAAGATGAACGACATCTATGAGATTTAGACATTAGAGAGTATGGCCAGCAAACATCAGAAAGAATGAAGACTAGATACGACAGAAGGACTAACAACCCTGGGTTCGAGGAAGGCTCGCTAGTATGGCTACACAACCCTATACGCAAAAAAGGGAAATCTCCAAAGCTACAAGCCAAATGGGATGGACCATACCGTGTGGTGACCAAGATCAACGACGTGACGTTCCGCATACAGAAGGGACATCGAGGTGCTCCCAAGATAGTTCATGTGGATCGATTGGCGCGATATTACGGGTGCAACGATGCTCGGGACGAGCATGTCTTAGGAGGGGGTAGTGTAACGCAGTAGACGCCCGTTGTAGGTATGGAGTGCGGTGTTTACGTAATCCGGTTCTGGGAAGCCCTATTGTTCTGTGAAGCTTTATTGTGTTTTTATTGGTGCCTTTTGTATTCGGTTTTATGGCTTTATGACTCGAGTTTATTTGTTTGGTGTTTACGTATTTGAAAAACAATAGGGATTCTCGAACTTTCAAGTTGTTTACTTGTTAACACAATGGCGTTTATTGAGATCGAGTAATGTTGCGAAATATCTCGTAGGTTCGAGACTGTAGGAAATAACAGATATAAATACGCCGGCCGACCCTTGGGGATCAGTTTTTATTCGTTTACCGTCGAAGCGATAACTACTCGGGTTAGAGTGCGATACCAGTGATTGTGAAGTGACTAGCTTGTGTCAATATCAGTGCCAGTGTAAAGTGTTTGTGCGAACCAGTTGTGTCGTGTGTTTTTGTGATTTTTGTGAAGTGATTGTGTGCAATAAAGTGCAAAGTGAATAATCGGCGTTTTAACTGACTATCCAAGAACCCATCTCGTAACAGTACCTTATAGGCGGAATAGAGTAGTCCAGCTCCAGTCGACCAAATATGCAAAAATTAAGGCAAGCCTCATGATTTAGGGTCCAAATGTACCAGGGCTTCAGAGAAAGGAGGAGTCTAACGTACCTTATAGGCGGAATAGAGTAGTCCAGTCGACCAAATATGCAAAAATTAAGTCATGAGTTAGGGTCCAAATGTACCAGGGCTTCAGAGAAAGGAGGAGTCTAACGTACCTTATAGGCGGAATAAAGTAGTCCAGTCGACCAAATATGCAAAAATTAAGGCAAGCCTCATGAGTTAGGGTCCAAATGTACCAGGGCTTCAGAGAAAGGAGGAGTCTAACGTACCTTATAGGCGGAATAGAGTAGTCCAGTCGACCAAATATGCAAAAATTAAGTCATGAGTTAGGGTCCAAATGTACCAGGGCTTCAGAGAAAGGAGGAGTCTAACGTACCTTATAGGCGGAATAAAGTAGTCCAGTCGACCAAATATGCAAAAATTAAGGCAAGCCTCATGAGTTAGGGTCCAAATGTACCAGGGCTTCAGAGAAAGGAGGAGCCTAACGTACCTTATAGGCGGAATAGAGTAGTCCAGTCGACCAAATATGCAAAAATTAAGGCATGAGTTAGGGTCCAAATGTACCAGGGCTTCAGAGAAAGGAGGAGCCTAACGTACCTTATAGGCGGAATAGAGTAGTCCAGTCGACCATATATGCAAAAATTAAGTCATGAGTTAGGGTCCAAATGTACCAGTGCTTCAGAGAAAGGAGGAGTCTAACGTACCTTATAGGCGGAATAGAGTAGTCCAGTCGACCAAATATGCAAAAATTAAGGCAAGCCTCATGAGTTAGGGTCCAAATGTACCAGGGCTTCAGAGAAAGGAGGAGTCTAACGTACCTTATAGGCGGAATAAAGTAGTCCAGTCGACCAAATATGCAAAAATTAAGGCAAGCCTCATGAGTTAGGGTCCAAATGTACCAGGGCTTCAGAGAAAGGAGGAGTCTAACGTACTCGTACCTTATAGGCGGAATAGAGTAGTCCAGCTCCAGTCGACCAAATATGCAAAAATTAAGGCAAGCCTCATGATTTAGGGTCCAAATGTACCAGGGCTTCAGAGAAAGGAGGAGTCTAACGTACCTTATAGGCGGAATAGAGTAGTCCAGTCGACCAAATATTCAAAAATTAACTCTCCTAAAAAATTAAGACTCCTCCTTTCTCTGAAGCCCTGGTACATTTGGACCCTAACTCATGAGGCTTGCCTTAATTTTTGCATATTTGGTCGACTGGACTACTTTATTCTGATACATACTGGGTCAACCATAACTGGTCGCGGCGCGGGTCGCGGGTATAGCTGGCGGGTCGCGCGCGGGTCGCGGGTATAGCTGGCGGGTCGCGGTTATAGCTGGCGGGTCGCGGGTTGACAGTCTTACCACAGGCTATGGTCGAGCGGGTCGCGGGTATAGCTGGCGGGTCGCGGTTAAGGCAAGCCTCATGAGTTAGGGTCCAAATGTACCAGGGCTTCAGAGAAAGGAGGAGTCTAACGTACCTTATAGGCGGAATAGAGTAGTCCAGTCGACCAAATATTCAAAAATTAAGGCAAGCCTCATGAGTTAGGGTCCAAATGTACCAGGGCTTCAGAGAAAGGAGGAGTCTAACGTACCTAGTCGCGGGTATAGCTGGCGGGTCGCGGCGCGGGTCGCGGGTATAGCTGGCGGGTCGCGGGTATAGCTGGCGGGTCACGCGCGGGTCGCGGGTATAGCTGGCGGGTCACGGCGCGGGTCGCGGGTATAGCTGGCGGGTCGCGGGTATAGCTGGCGGGTCGCGGCGCGGGTCGCGGGTATAGCTGGCGGGTCGCGGGTATAGCTGGCGGGTCGCGGGTATAGCTGGCGGGTCGCGGGTATAGCTGGCGGGTCGCGGAGCGGGTCGCGGGTATAGCTGGCGGGTCGCGGCGCGGGTCGCGGGTATAGCTGGCGGGTCGCGGCGCGGGTCGCGGGTATAGCTGGCGGGTCGCGGCGCGGGTCGCGGGTATAGCTGTCGGGTCGCGAGTATAGCTGGCGGGTCGCGGGTATAGCTGGCGGGTCGCGCGCCGGTCGCGGGTATAGCTGGCGGGTCGCGGCGCGGGTCGCGGGTATAGCTGGCGGGTCGCGGCGCGGGTCGCGGGTATAGCTGGCGGGTCGCGGGTATAGCTGGCGGGTCGCGGGTATAGCTGGCGGGTCGCGGCGCGGGTCGCGGGTATAGCTGGCGGGTCGCGGCGCGGGTCGCGGGTATAGCTGGCGGGTCGCGCGCGGGTCGCGGGTATAGCTGGCGGGTCGCGGCGCGGGTCGCGGCGCGGGTCACGGGTATAGCTGGCGGGTCGCGGGTATAGCTGGTGGGTCGCGGGTATAGGTGGCGGGTCGCGGGTATAGCTGGCGGGTCGCGGCGCGGGTCGCGTGTTGACAGTCTTACCACAGGCTAGAGGTGCGCTGCGCGACTTGCCGCCGCTTTGGTAGGGAGAGTGGTCACCCCACGGCATCGCGTGACTGCCCGGCCCGCAAATTCGCCGAGGACCGTCTTATTAGCACGACCCAATATGGATCGTAGGCCCTCCACAAAAGTGGGCCAGCTTAACTTGGGTGGTGCGGAAGCCGCGACGCGTGAGCTTCCCTCTATCGCGAGGGATCTTGCCCTGGATATTGTCCTGGTTCAGGAACAATACTCTGGGGTGGACTCCCAGCGACGCCGACGGCCGTGAAGCCACAGCGTGTTGTAACAAACCTCAGGTGGTTTGTCGTCCACACCTGAGTAATTAGGCATAGGAAGAAGGCATCGTTGTAGGTCAAGAGTCTCTCATATTAATTTATCAAATTTTCTAATATGATTCAAAGATACTTTCCATTCAAATAAAATTCAAACAAACAAGTAAATAAATACATTTTAAAAAGGCATCAATACTACAATCTAGGTATATTAACTCTTTGCAGGACGCTTAGTAAAGAAAAAGTCAAGATTAAATAAAAGAATTGGAAAGAGAACGGGGGATGACGGGGATTGTCAGTTAGGACTTCACTCGGGAAAAATTATAATCATTTTTGCAGATTTTCAAGATATTTCAGTGATTTTAGCTTACAAAGTGATATAAAACAGCGAGAATTATGTGCAGAAAAGGAAATGCGGTCAAACTTGAGCTATTACGATGAAAAATCAGTTCCAGACCTTAAATTCTAAAGACCGAAGAAGGACGTTTCCAGCCCAAAGAAGACAATGATCTAAATGTATACGGTATCCATTTTCCTCTCTTTAAATTACGCGAAAAGCTATTATAAAGTAAGTTAGTTCGTATGGGCCGAGTGGCTAGTCCTGGAGTTCAGCTAGTTCAGTATTGGATTGTCATCTTGGATGTTTAACTGTCAAGTTAAGATATTCAAGGAGGATAAGCCTATGTTCGCCTCGCAGGCACGATGTGGTATGAATGCTCATACGTATTTATTCTCATACAACTATGTACCAGTACGAGATGCTTTCGATGCAGCGCTCCACTATAGATACAATACAATATTGTCTACACTGACCCGTTGCGGGTTGATAAATATACATTTACAATACAATAACATAATGGCGGTGTTGCATAAATTGTCTTACGATGTTTCCTGAAGAAGTATTAAGGTCTGCTCAAGTAAGATAGGCCTATGTCCGTTATGCTGACTTGATGCGGTATGGATTCTTATGCGTAATTATTCTCTTACGAGTATGAGCGTGTTGCTACGAAGTTACGTCATATTATAGAAGCAAGACAATATTGTCTACGCTGACCCGTTGCGGGTTGATAAATATACATAGGTTCTTATGGCGGTCTTGCATGAGTTGTCTTACGATGTTTCCTGAAGGGGCAGAATATCTATAGGAAATAGAACCATGTGAATACAGTGGTCTAATGCAAGATGAAGGATTTATATGTCATTGCATCTGCTCTATGGAAATATGCTACCGATATACGACGTTGTCCTTCTTACAAGCTGCAATGATGGTATAGTCCAAATACTGAATGGAATGGATTCATTGAAGTGTAATCAAAATCTGAATACTTTCTAGATTATGAGTCGAGACTATCAACCCTATAATATCTATCTACCTCTTTATCTTCCTCTTTGGAGTTCCACATGTTATTTACACATATAATAATGTATTTACTGTTTCAGCTCTAATCATATGTGAACATGAAACCTATTTAAGGAAGTCCACGATACTCGAGTCTAAATCCAGTAACGCGATATTATAACCAGACTTAACAATATAGAAACTTGTGAAGGACAGAGTATTCTTTAGATTGATTATATTTTATTTACATATGGTATGAGGATCGCAGAGTCGGCTGTCGCTATACGACATTATTGCTTCGTCACATTATTTGAATATCAGCCGTTAGAGCTACTTGATCAATGCTGTAATTTCATTAGTGTGCAGAACTCTTGAAGCCAGGTAGAGCTTGGGCCAGTGTTTCTCATTTCCGTAATGGAGGGATAACCCGTGTCCGTATTAAGAGTGTAAATTCCGCTCACTATGAAGTTATTGATAACATAATGACTAATAATATTTTAAATGGCGAAGTCGATTCTCAAACCTTTACCTATAGTAATCTTGTAACCTTTCTTGTGAACACTCTGGAATTCATGCAAGACTTATGATTTTCTTAACATTATGAAATAAAATAGATAAGTGGACGAAATAACCGAGCGCAGACTGACAAGACACACGCGACTCCTGGTTTTCTTGTGTCTTCTTTTGCCAGGAATGCGTTAGTTTACGAAGACACGCTAGAATCATTTTTTCGTGGTTTTCAGCTCTCGCGAGCGCCATGACTAGGGAAATAATCAGAGATAAACATAAAACCATACAAATCTCTGATAAATAAAAATTAATAACTTTAAAATTAACTAACAGTCAGAAATAAATTAATTCAATACCTACTGACTTATTAACTCTTTTATTAATCGTAGTTTGACAATTAATATTAGTTCAATGATAGAGTTTCTTTGTTATCCTAGAGTTCAGAGAGATTCAAGTTTTAGAATCTCTGATATTCTCCATAATGATGTCTTATACTTTCTCAACACATATCTTTATTTTCAAAATCAAAAATCTGCGTAACTTAATAAAGCTACATTACATTTAGAACAAAAATATTCCAATGATCTCCGCGTAAAACAAAGAAGCTCTAAAATCAGTATTTCTATATATATCTCTTGAGGCATTAGTTAGATACTTCAGTTCACTTTGAGATTAGTAAAATACATACAGGTTCATAGAAGGTTAAAGTAGGTAAAACATAGGGTTTTCTTCCTGAACTTAGGTATTCTATAGACAGATAGGTCTTTCGAATCACCTTTACCTAGGGTTTATGCGGTCTATAACGCAGGATCTACCACTAGACGAACACTGGCCAAACTAACGTACAAGTAGGTAAATAGATTAGATAATTATGATAGGAATGTCACTGCAGAATACTAGTATCATAATGTAGGCAGTCTCTTTTTAAGTGAACCGGAAGCAGATGGCGCTAGTAGTACCTGATTATAGAATGAACCTGGGAGGTTCACAGTTAAGTATTGGTATTTCTTATTAGTTGTCAATACGATTTGTAAGCTGGGGTCTTATTGGATGTCTATTGCGATATATAGGGCGTTCTATTTATCTTAGGGAATTCCTTCATGAGGTTCAATTTATAATTTCTTCATAATTTAATGAAACCAAGCTGCATAGCTAGTATGTCGTAAAGCTAGGATTCATTGAAAGCAAATGAAGTTTCAAAAATCATTTCATCTGACATTTTATTTTAGACAGGTTTTCTTAAATTAGGTTCTACATTTCTTAGGTTCATAATTTAGGTTATTTAGGCAGGCAGGGTCTTTTACAGTGTCAGTCCGAAGACCTCACTAAATCATTCAATCAGTAGTAGCGACGGGCGGTGTGTACAAAGGGCAGGGACGTAATCAACGCGAGCTTATGCAGGCTTAGCAGGCTAGAGTCTCGTTCGTTACCGGAATTAACCAGACAAATCGCTCCACCAACTAAGAACGGTCATGCACCACCACCCACCAAATCAAGAAAGAGCTGTTAATCTGTCAATCCTTCCGGTTGTAACGGACCCTAACCTACCCTAGCCTACCCTACCTAATTAACCTAATTTATCAACCTAAGAAAAGTAGAAACTATTTTTAAAAAACTGTAAACTAAAAAGTCAATTGAAATGATTTTAAGAAACGTCAATTGCTTTCGATGGTTCCTAGTCTAATGTCATTCTAGCTATGTAACCTGTTTTCACTCACTTATCAAGAAATTATAAATTGAACCTCATGAAGGAATTTCCTAAGATATTAAGAACGCCTTAAATATTGCAATAAACATCCAATTCCCCCCCAGCTTACAATTCGTATTGATGAATAATAAGAAATATTAATACTTAACTGTGAACCTCCCAGGTTCATTCTATAATCAGGAACTACTAGCGCCATCTGCTTCCAGTTCACTTGAAAAGAGACTACCTACCTTTTGATACTAGTATTCTGCAGTGAGATTCCTATCATAAATATCTAATCTATTTACCTACTTGTATGTTAGTTTGGCCAGTGTTCGTCTAGTGGTAGATCCTGCGTTATAGACCGCATAAGCCCTAGGTAAAGGTGATTCGGAAGACCTATCTGCCTAGTAGAATATCTAAGTTCAGAAAGAAAATCCTATGTTTTACCTACTTTAACCTTTTATGAGCGTGCAAGTATTTTACTAATCTCAAAGTGAACTGAAGTATCTAACTAATGCCTCAAGAGATATATAGAAATACTGATTTTAGAGCTTCTCTGTTTTACGCGGAGATCATTGGAATATTTTTGTTCTAAATGTAATGTAGCTTTATAAAGTTACGCAGATTTTAGATATTGAAAATATAAGATATGTGTTGAGAAAGTATAAGACATCATTATGGAGAATATCAGAGATTCTAAAACTTGAATCTCTCTGAACTCTAGGATAACAAAGAAACTCTATCATTGAACTAATATTAATTGTCAAACTACGATTAATAAAAGAGTTAATTAGTCAGTAGGTATTGAATTAATTTATTTCTGACTGTTAGTTAATTTTAAAGTTATTAATTTTTATTTATCAGAGATTTGTATGGTTTTATGTTTATCTCTGATTATTTCCCTAGTCATGGCGCTCGCGAGAGCTGAAAACCACGAAAAATGACTCTACCAAGCTTTCGAAAATCTAAGGCAATCCTGGAAAAGAAAGCTCGAAATAAAAACCAGGAGTCGCGAGTGTCTTGTCAGTCTGATCTCGGTTATTTCGTCCACTTAATAAGTCTTGCATGAATTCCAGAGTGTTCACAAGAAAGGCTCCAAGAATACTATAGGTAAAGGTTCGAGAATCGACTTCGCCATATAAAGTAATGTGTAAATCAAAATTATAATAAGTCATCAATTACTTTACTTCATAGTGAGCGGAATTTACACTCTTTAATACGGACACGGGTTATCCCTCCATTACGGAAATGAGAAACACTGGCCCAAGCTCTACCTGGCTTCAAGAGTTCTGCACACTGATGAAAATACAGCATTGATCAAGTAGCACTAACGGCTAATATTCAAATTATGTGATGTAGTAAACAATGAAATATAGCAAGAGGCGACTCTGCAATCCTCTAATTAAATGTAAAGAAAATATAATCAATCTAAAAGAACACTCTGTCCTTCACAAGTTTCTATATTGTCAAGTCTGGTTATAATATCGCGTTACTATAGGATTTAGACTCGAGTATCGTGGACTTCGTTAAATCGGTTGCATATTCACATAATATGATTAGAGCTGAAACAGTAAAAAAGTTATTAAATCTGTAAATCACTTGTGGAACTCCTAAGAGATTATAGGGTTGAAAGACTCGACTCATAATCTAGAAAGTATTCAGATCTTGATTACACTTCAATGAATCCATTCCATTCAGTATTTGGACTATACCATCATTGTAGCTTTGAAGAAGGGAAACAATGTATAACGGTAACATAATTCCATAGAGCAGATGCAACGACATATAAATCCATCTTCTCGCATTAGTCCAATGTATTAAAATGACTGTACCTCCTTAGAGAAGGAAACATCGCAAGGTAACCCATTCAAGACCGCCATAGGAACTCGTAGCCGTATGTATATTTGTCAACCCGCAACGGGTCAACGTAGACAATATTGTCTTGCTTCTATAATGTGACGTAACTTCGTAGCAACACGCTCATACTCGTAAGATAATATTTATGCATAAGAATTCATATCGCATTGAGTCAGCATGACGGACGTAGGCCTTCTTACTTGAGCAGACCTTAATACTTCTTCAGGAAACATCGCAAGACAACTTATGCAAGACCGCCATTATGTTATTGTATTGTAAATGTATATTTATCAACCCGCAACGAGTCAGTGTAGACAATATGGTATTGTATCTATAGTGGAGCGCTGCATCGAAAGCATCTCGTACTCGTACATAGTTCTATGAGAAAAATACGTATGAGCATTCATACCACATCGTGCCTGCGAGACGGACATAGGCTTATCCTCCTTGAATATCTTAACTTGACAGTTAAACATCCAAAATACCATTACAGTACTGAGCTGGACATAGCATTAACTGCTGAACATATTCAGAACTTCTTCATGCAATTTATAGAAAGAAATACGATACCAAAATTAAATTGTAACCATTTTCGTCCTTCGATAGAAAACTTCCTGCTTCCAACTTCATATTCTAAGGCCGTCTGATTTTCCGTCGCTCTAACAGAAGAACACAACCTTCTTTACTTTCCAGCGCGGGATTTTCTTCGTCGTTTTATCATTTTAAGCTAGAATAACTGGAATATTTCAATAAAAACTGCAAAAATAATTATAATTTTTTCCAAGTCCTAACTGACAATCCCCGTCAACCCACGTACTCTTTCTCCTTCTCTTGTTTTCATCATGATTTTTTTTACTAAGCGCCCTGCAAAGAGTTAATATACCTAGATTGTAGTTTTGTTGCTTTTTAAAATGTATTTATTTAACCTGTTTGTTTAAATATTATTTGAATGAAAAGTTACTTTGAATAATATTAGAAAATATGATAAATTCATATGAGAGACTCCTGACCTACAACAATGCCTTCTTCCTATGCCTAATCACTCAGGTGTGGACGACAAACCACCTGAGGTTTGTTACACGGTGTCCGGGCCTGGTGAGATTTCCCGTGTTGAGTCAAATTAAGCCGCAGGCTCCACTCCTGGTGGTGCCCTTCCGTCAATTCCTTTAAGTTTCAGCTTTGCAACCATACTCCCCCCGGAGTCCAAAATCTTTGGTTTCCCGGAAGCCGCTCGCCGAGCCATTGTAGTAACGTCGGCGGATTGCTAGACGACATATTTACGGTTAGAACTAGGGCGGTATCTAATCGCCTTCGAACCTCTAACTTTCGTTCTTGATTGATGAAAACACCTTTGGCAAATGCTTTCGCTGATGTTCGTCTTGCGACCGCCAGTGTGTGCAAGGTCGGGAACGCGGGGGTGGTCGTCCAGACCACCTCGGCGGCGTCGGCCGAGAAGATGCGCCAGGCGGCACCTGCGAGCCTCCGTGTGGCGGAGTCGAAGCTTCGCCAGCCGCTGGTGGCGCTTCAGAACGTGGACGGCGACCCCTCCTTCGAAGAGGTCATGGAATGCCTGGCACGGCAGAATTTGGATGAGTCCATTTGGCCCCTCGACAAGTTAAAGGCCGAAATGCAGGGTGCCTTTAAAAAGGGCCGGCGGCAGCAGAACACTACCACGGTAGTGTTCAGCGTCACCTCGCGACTTCGGGACTTACTTCTGGCCAAGGGTACAGTGTACATCGGCTGGATGGCGGTCGAAGTCGTGGATTACGTGCGGGTGACCTGCTGCATCAAATGCCAGCAGTATGGACATCCCGAAAAGTTCTGCCGGGCTAAGGAGGAGACCTGCGGGCGCTGCGGCGAGACCGGCCACAGAGCCGAGGCCTGCAAAGCGAAAGAGGTGCGCTGCGCGACTTGCCGCCGCTTTGGTAGGGAGAGTGGTCACCCCACGGCATCGCGTGACTGCCCGGCCCGCAAATTCGCCGAGGACCGCCTTATTAGCACGACCCAATATGGATCGTAGGCCCTCCATAAAAGTGGGCCAGCTTAACTTGGGTGGTGCAGAAGCCGCGACGCGTGAGCTTCCCTCTATCGCGAGGGAGCTTGCCCTGGATATTGTCCTGGTTCAGGAACAATACTCTGGGGTGGACTTCCTCGCCCAATGCGGAAAGGACCCCAAAGTGGGTGTATACTTCCGCAACAGGGAGCTACCGTGCGCGGTTCTGCACCACCTAAGTGATAGCCACGTCATGGTCGCCCACGTCCGCAGCCTGGACATATACCTGGTGACCGCATACTTCCAGTACAGCGACCCCATTGACCCATACCTGCACCGGCTTGGACTTATCCTCGACCGGTTGCGGGGGGCCAGGGTGGTCATATGCGCGGATGTGAATGCACACTCACCGATGTGGCATTCCCTCCCGCGCCACTGTACTGGAAGGGGTCAGGTAGCTGCGGACCGTCGTGCTAAGATGGAGGATTTTATCGGCGCGCGGCGATTGGTCGTGCGAAACGAGGTCGGCCAGCCGGCGACCTTTAGCACGGCCAACGGTGAGTCAAACATCGACGTCACGCTAACCACGAGAGGCGCCCGCGTCTCGGAGTGGAACGTGACGGAGGCGTCCTCAAGCGACGAGTCAGGCTAAATATTACCGCGAGACCGATAGCGAACAAGTACCGTGAGGGAAAGTTGAAAAGAACTTTGAAGAGAGAGTTCAACAGTACGTGAAACCGTCCAGGGGTAAACCTGCGAAACTCGAATGAACGAACGAGGAGATTCATCGTCATTCCTCGGCGCACGGGCGCAGGTTAGATGTTCGCGGTCTCGGCCGCGGGCACTGCCCGCGTACGTAGCGCTCCGGGGACGGCGTGCACTTCTCCCTTGGTAATACATTGTAACAAACCTCAGGTGGTTTGTCATTCACACCTGAATAATTAGGCATAAGAATAAGGCATTATTGTAGATTAGGAGTCTCTCATATGAATTTATCATTTTTTCTAATATTATTCAAAGAAACTTTTCATTCAAATAATATTCAAATAAACAGGTAAAAAAATACATTTGAAAAAGCAACAAAACTACAATCTAGGTATATTAACTCTTTGCAGGGCGCTTAGTAAAGAAAAAGTCAGGATTTAAACAAGAGAATGAAAAAGAGAACGGAGGTTGACGGAGATTGGCAGTTAGGACTTCACTGCGGAAAAATTAGGATTAATTTTGCAGTTTTTCAAGATATTTCAGTGATTTTAGCTTACAAAGTGATATAAAACAGCGAGGATCATGTGCAGAAAAGGAAATGCGGTCGATTTTGAGCTATTACGACGAAGAATCAGTTCCAGACCTTAAAATCAATAGACGGAAGTTTTCAACCCAAAGAAGACAATGTTCCATGTGGTATCTTTTTCCTTTCCTTAAATTACGCGAAAAGCTATTAGAAAGTAAGTAAGTTCGTATGGGCCGAGTGGCTAGCCTTGGCGTCAGCTAGTTCAGTTTTGAATTGACATCTTGGATGTTTAACTATCAAATTAAGATATACTCAAGGAGGAGAAGCCTATGTTCGCCTCGCAGGCACGATGTGGTATGAATGCTCATACGTATTTATTCTCATACAACTATGTACGAGTACGAGATGCTTTCGATGCAGCGCTCCACTATAGATACAATACCATATTGTCTACGCTGACCCGTTGCGGGTTGATAAATATACATTTACAATACAATTACATAATGGCGGTCTTGCATAAGTTGTCGATCGAAGTTACGATGTTTCCTGAAGAAGTATTAAGGTCTGCTCAAGTAAGATAGGCCTATGTCCGTTATGCTGACCCGATGCGGTATAATTCTTATGCATAACTATTATCATACGAGTATGAGTGTGTTGCTACGAAGTTACGTCACATTATAGAAGCAAGACAATATTGTCTATGCTGACCCGTTGCGGGTTGATAAATATACAGACATCTACAGGTTCTTATGGTGGTCTTACTTGGGTTGTCTTACGAAGTTTCCTGAAGGGGCGAAATATCTATAGAAATAGAACCATGTGACAGTATACAGTGGTCTAATGCAAGATGAAGGATTTGTATGTCATTGCATCTGCTCCATAGAAATATGTTACCGATATACGACGTCTTCCTTCTTCCAAGCTACAATGATGGTATAGTCCTAATACTGAATGGAATGGATTCATTGAAGTGTAATCAAGAACTGAATACTTTCTAGATTATGAGTCGAGTCTTTCAACCCTACAATCTTTTAGGAGTTCCACATGTGATTTACAGATATAATAATGTTTTACTGTTTCAGCTCTAATCATATTATGTGAACATGCAACCGATTTAAGGAAGTCCACGATACTCGAGTCTAACTCCTATAGTAACGCGATATTATAACCAGACTTAACAATATAGAAACTTGAGAAGGACAGAGTGTTCTTTTAGACTGATTACCTATATTTTATTTACATTTAATTAGAGGAATGCAGAGTCGTCTAATGCTATTTCTTATTATTTACTACAACACAATATTTGAATACCAGCCGTTAGTGCTACTTGATCAATGCTGTATTTTCATCAGTGTGCAGAACTCTTGAAGCCAGGTAGAGCTTGGGCCAGTGTTTCTCATTTCCGTAATGGAGGGATAACCCGTGTCCGTATTAAAGAGTGTAAATTCCGCTCACTATGAAGTAAAGTTATTGATAACATAATGACTAATAATATTTTATATGGCGAAGTCGATTCTCGAACCTTTATCTTTAGTAATCTTGGAGCCTTTCTTGTGAACACTCTGGAATTCATGCAAGTCTTATGATTTTCTTAACATTATGAAATAAAATAGTTAAGTGGACGAAATAACCGAGCTCAGACTGACAAGACACTCGCGACTCCTGGTTTTCTTGTGTCTTCTTTTTCCAGGAATGCGTTAGTTTACGAAGACACGTAGAGTCATTTTTTCGTGGTTTTCAGCTCTCGCGAGCGCCATGACTAGGGAAATAAACAGAGATAACCATAAAATCAAAACTATCTCTGACATATAAAAATTAATAACTTTAATATTAACTAACTGTCAGAAATAAATTAATACTATCCTTCTGACACAATATTAACTCTTTCTTTTATTATTTGTAGTTTGACAATTAATATTAGTTCAATGATAGAGTTTCTTTGTTATCCTAGAGTTCAAGTTTTGGAATCTCTGGAATTTCTTTCTCAACACATATCTTATATTTTCATAATTTAGAATCTGCATAGCTATATAAAGTTACATTACATTTAAAACAAAAATATTCCAATAATCTCCACGTAAAACAGAGAAGCTCTAAAATCAGTATTTCTATTTATCTCTTGAGGCATTAGTTAGATACTTCAGTTCACTTTGAGATTAGTAAAATACTTACAGGTTCATAAAAGCTTAAGTGGGTAAAATATAGGGTTTTCTTCCTGAACTTAGGTAATCTAAAGGCAGATAGGTCATTCAAATCACCTTTACCTAGGTTATGCGGTTTATAACGCAGGATCTACCACTAGACGAACACTGGCCAAACTAACGTACAAGTAGGTAAATAGATTAGATATTTATGATAGGAATCTCACTGCAGAATACTAGTATCGAAAGGTAGGCAGTCTCTTTTCAAGTGAACCAGAAGCAGATGGCGCTAGTAGTACCTGATTATGATATGAACCTGGGAGGTTCTCAGTTAAGTATTAATATTTCTTATTATTCAACAATACGAATTGTAAGTTGGGGTCTTATTGGATGTCTATTGCAATATATAAGGCGTCCTTAATATCTTAGGAAATTCCTTCATGAGGTTCAATTTATAATTTCTTCATAATTGAGTAAAACCAGGTTGCATAGTTAGTATGTCGTAAAGCTAGGAACAATAGAGAGCAAGGTGAAGTTTCAAAAATCATTTCATTTGAAGTTTTAGTTGAGACAGATTTTCTTTAAATAGTTTCGGCTCTTTTAGGTTTCATAATAAGGTTAATTAGGTTAGGCAGGTAGGGTTGTTACAACATCGCGACCCGTTAGATGTCGGTCTAAGTGCCCCCCGGGAGTCTTCACGCCGTTCGCGGCGGGTAGACCGGGGCGGGTGCACCGACCGGCCGTCTGACGGTAGTCATCAAGAAACGCTCACGCGCTCGCGCGCGTCCGGCCCGACGCAAGGCAACGTCGTATCCTCAGTCCTGCCCGAGTGCGGACCGGGGTGCGGCGCGCCTGTCGTCGCAGCCGTGCTGTCTCGGACTGTGTGCGTATCCGTCTGCGATGATTCAGTTTCGGGCACTCGCAGGACCCGTCTTGAAACACGGACCAAGGAGTCTAGCATGTGTGCGAGTCATTGAGATCGTAAACTGAAAGGCTTAACGAAAGTGAAGGTGGTCGCTCGCCGACCGCTCAGGGAGGATGGCGCGTGGATCTCGGTCCGCCGCTCGCACTCCCGAGGCGTCTCGTTTCCAATCCGCGAATGCAGGCGCGCTATGAGCACAGATGCTGGGACCCGAAAGATGGTGAACTATGCCTGGTCAGGTCGAAGTCAGGGGAAACCCTGATGGAGGACCGTAGCGATTCTGACGAGCAAATCGATCGTCGGAACTGGGTATAGGGGCGAAAGACTAATCGAACCATCTAGTAGCTGGTTCCGTCTGAAGTTTCCCTCAGGATAGCTGGCGTCGATTCGAACAGTCTCATCCGGTAAAGCGAATGATTAGAGGCATTGGGGCCGAAACGACTTCAACCTTATCAGCCGCGGGTCGCGGCGCGGGTCGCGGGTATAGCTGGCGGGTCGCGGGTATAGCTGGCGGGTCGCGGCGCGGGTCGCGGGTATAGCTGGCGGGTCGCGGGTATAGCTGGCGGGTCGCGGGTATAGCTGGCGGGTCGCGCGCGGGTTGCGGGTATAGCTGGCGGGTCGCGGCGCGGGTCGCGGGTATAGCTGGCGGGTCGCGGGTATAGCTGGCGGGTCGCGGGTATAGCTGGCGGGTCGCGCGCGGGTCGCGGGTATAGCTGGCGGGTCGAGGCGCGGGTCGCGGGTATAGCTGGCGGGTCGCGGCGCGGGTCGCGGGTATAGCTGGCGGGTCGCGGTTAAGGCAAGCCTCATGAGTTAGGGTCCAAATGTACTAGGGCTTCAGAGAAAGGAGGAGTCTAACGTACCTAGTCGCGGGTATAGCTGGCGGGTCGCGGCGCGGGTCGCGGGTATAGCTGGCGGGTCGCGGGTATAGCTGGCGGGTCGCGGCGCGGGTCGCGGGTATAGCTGGCGGGTCGCGGGTATAGCTGGCGGGTCGCGCGCGGGTCGCGGATATAGCTGGCGGGTCGCGGCGCGGGTCGCGGGTATAGCTGGCGGGTCGCGGGTATAGCTGGCGGGTCGCGGGTATAGCTGACGGGTCGCGGCGCGGGTCGCGGGTATAGCTGGCAGGTCGCGGCGCGGGTCGCGGGTATAGCTGGCGGGTCGCGGCGCGGGTCGCGGGTATAGCTGGCGGGTCGCGGCGCGGGTCGCGGGTATAGCTGGCGGGTCGCGGTTAAGGCAAGCCTCATGAGTTAGGGTCCAAATGTACCAGGGCTTCAGAGAAAGGAGAAGTCTAACGTACCTTATAGGCGGAATAAAGTAGTCCAGTCGACCAAAATTAAGGCAAGCCTCATGAGTTAGGGTCCAAATGTACCAGGGCTTCAGAGAAAGGAGGAGTCTAACGTACCTAGTCGCGGGTATAGCTGGCGGGTCGCGGCGCGGGTCGCGGGTATAGCTGGCGGGTCCCGGGTATAGCTGGCGGGTCGCGGGTATAGCTGGCGGGTCGCGGGTATAGCTGGCGGGTCGCGCGCGGGTCGCGGGTATAGCTGGCGGATCGCGGCGCGGGTCGCGGCGCGGGTCGCGGGTATAGCTGGCGGGTCGCGGCGCGGGTCGCGGGTATAGCTGGCGGGTCGCGGGTATAGCTGGCGGGTCGCGGCGCGGGTCGCGGGTTTAGCTGGCGGGTCGCGGCGCGGGTCGCGGGTATATCTGGCGGGTCGCGGGTATAGCTGGCGGGTCGCGGGTATAGCTGGCGGGTCGCGGCGTGGGTCGCGGGTATAGCTGGCGGGTCGCGGGTATAGCTGGCGGGTCGCGGGTATAGCTGGCGGGTCGCGGCGCGGGTCGCGGGTATAGCTGGCGGGTCGCGGTTAAGGCAAGCCTCATGAGTTAGGGTCCAAATGTACTAGGGCTTCAGAGAAAGGAGGAGTCTAACGTACCTAGTCGCGGGTATAGCTGGCGGGTCGCGGCGCGGGTCGCGGGTATAGCTGGCGGGTCGCGGGTATAGCTGGCGGGTCGCGGCGCGGGTCGCGGGTATAGCTGGCGGGTCGCGGGTATAGCTGGCGGGTCGCGCGCGGGTCGCGGATATAGCTGGCGGGTCGCGGCGCGGGTCGCGGGTATAGCTGGCGGGTCGCGGGTATAGCTGACGGGTCGCGGCGCGGGTCGCGGGTATAGCTGGCAGGTCGCGGCGCGGGTCGCGGGTATAGCTGGCGGGTCGCGGCGCGGGTCGCGGGTATAGCTGGCGGGTCGCGGCGCGGGTCGCGGGTATAGCTGGCGGGTCGCGGTTAAGGCAAGCCTCATGAGTTAGGGTCCAAATGTACCAGGGCTTCAGAGAAAGGAGGAGTCTAACGTACCTTATAGGCGGAATAGAGTAGTCCAGTCGACCAAATATGCAAAAATTAAGTCATGATTTAGGGTCCAAATGTACTAGGGCTTCAGAGAAAGGAGAAGTCTAACGTACCTTATAGGCGGAATAAAGTAGTCCAGTCGACCAAAATTAAGGCAAGCCTCATGAGTTAGGGTCCAAATGTACCAGGGCTTCAGAGAAAGTGTAACAAACCTACCTGCCTGCCTAAATAACCTAAGTTATAAAACCTAAAAGAGAGAACCTATTTTAAGAAACCTACCTAAAATAAAACGTCAGATGAAATGATTTTTGAAACTTCATTTGCTCTCTATTGTTCCTAGTGTTATGTCAAACTAGCTATGCATCCTGGTTACACTTAAATATAAAGAAATTATAAATTGAACCTCATGAAAGGAATTTCCTAAGATATTAAGAACGCCTCATATATTGCAATAGATATTCAATAATACCCCAGCTTACAAATCGTATTGATTAATAATAAGAAATATTAATACTTAACTGTGAACCTCCCAGGTTCATACTATAATCAGGTACTACTAGCGCCATCTGCTTCCGGTTCACTTCTTAAAAGTAATCCTACATTTTGATATCAGCTTTCTGCAGTAAGACACCTATCCTAATTATCTAATCCATTTACCTACTTGTACGTTAGTTTGGCCAGTGTTCGTCTAGTGGTAGATCCTGCATTGTAGACCGCAAAAGCCTAGGTAAAGGTGATTCGAAAGACCTATCTGCCTAATAGAATACCTAAGTTCAACGATTACCCTGTTTGCATGTTTTTCCTACTTTGACCTTTAATGAACCTGTAAGTATTTTACTAATCTCAAAGTGAACTGAAGTATCTAACTAATGCCTCAAGAGCTATATAGTAATACTGATTTTAGAGCTTCTCTGTTTTACGTGGAGATTATTTGAATATTTTTGTTTTAAATATAATGTAGCTCTATAAAGCTATGCAGATTCTAGATTAAGAAAATATAAGATATGTGTAGAGAAAGAAATTCCAGATATTCCAAAACTTGAACTCTAGGTTAACAAAGAAACTCTATCATTGAACTAATATTAGTTGTCAAACTACAGGTAATAAAAGATTAAATTTGTCAGAATTATTAGTATTAATTTATTTCTGACTGTTAGTTAATATTAAAGTTCTTTATTTTTATTTGTCAGAGATTATTTTGATTTTATGTTTATCTCTGATTATTTCCCTAGTCATGGCGCTCGCGAGAGCTGAAAACCACGAAAAAAGACTCTACCAAGCTTTCGAAAATCTAACGCAATCCTGGAAAAGAAAGCTCGAAATAAAAACCAGGAGTCGCGAGTGTCTTGTCAGTCTGATCTCGGTTATTTCGTTCACTTAATAGTCTTGCATGAATTCCAGAGTGTTCACAAGAAAGGCTCCAAGAGTACTATAGCTAAAGGTTTGAGAATCGACTTCGCCATATAAAACATTATTAGTCATTATAATCGTATTATCAATAACTTTACTTCATAGTGAGCGGAATTTACACTCTTTAATACGGACACGGGTTATCCCTCCTTTACGGAAATGAGAAACACTGGCCCAAGCTCTACCTGGCTTCAAGAGTTCTGCACACTGATGAAAATACAGCATTGATCAAGTAGCACTAACGGCTAATATTCAAATAATGTTATGGAGTAAATAATGAAATATAGCATTAGACGACTCCGCAATCCTCTAATTAAATGTAAATAAAATATAATCAATCTAAAAGAACACTCTGTCTTTCACAAGTTTCTATATTGTCAAGTCTGGTTATAATATCGCGTTACTATAGGATTTTGACTCGAGTATCGTGGACTTCCTTAAATCGGTTGCATGTTCACATAATATGATTAGAGCTGAAAAAGACAAATCATTAAAACATCTGCATTTCTTACATAAAATACGCAATAGGGTGTAGTTGAAACTTCCATCTCCCACTCGTGAGGAAATGTTCTGTGCTTGGTCATACTTTAATGAATTTCAATGTTTGGACTAAAAAATCATTGACGTCTCGATGAAGGAAAACATCGTATTTCGGTAACATATTCCCAAAGCGCAGATGCAACAACATATAAATCCTTCATCTTGCATTAGATCACTGAATTCATATGGTTCTATTTCTATAGATATTCCGCTCCTTCAGGAAACATCGTAAGACAACCCAAGCAAGACCGCCATTATGTTATTGTATTGTAAATGTATATTTATCAACCCGCAACGGGTCAGTGTAGATATATGGTATTGTATCTATAGTGGAGCGCTGCATCGAAAGCATCTCGTACTCGTACATAGTTGTATGAGAATAAATACGTATGAGCATTCATACCACACCGTGCCTGCGAGGCGGACATAGGCTTATCCTCGTTTGCAGATCTTAAATTGACAGTTAGTCATTTACATCACTAATGCAGAACTGAACTGTTCGAAACAATAACTGCTGAACATATTCTTTATCTATATATGTATATTAATTTAAAAAGGAATAAGATTATACAAAACCAAATCCTCTAGGAACATCTTCGTCCTTCGATAGAATACATCCTGCTTCTTGGAACTGATTTTTCATCGTAATAGCTCATGATTAACCGCATTTCCTTTTCTGCACAAAATCCTCGCTGTTTTATATCACTTTGTAAGCTAAAATCACTGAAATATCTTGAAAATCTGCTAAAATAATCCTAATTTTTCCGCAGTGAAGTCCTAACTGTCAATCCCCGTCAACCCCCGTTCTCTTTCTAATTCTTTTATTTAAATCATGACTTTTTTTTTACTAAGTGACCTGCAAAGAGTTGATATACCTAGATTGTAGTTTTGTTGCTTTTTCAAATGTATTTATTTTACCTGTTTGTTTAAATATTATTTGAATGAAAAGTTTCTTTGAATAATATTAGAAAATATGATAAATTCATATGAGAGACTCCTAAACTACAATAATGCCTTCTTCCTATGTCTAATTACTCAGGTGTGGACGAACAAACCACCTGAGGTTTGTTACAGCAACCCCCAAATTTACGAAGATTGACAGATGTTGGTAAACATCTTAATCAGAGTAAATTTTCCAAAAATGTTTTATAATAACTTCAAATTTAATCAAGTGCAAAATTGTATTTATCAAAATTCGAGTTCTAACAATAAAATTACATGTTTCGAATGTAAATGAATCCCTAATACAATATGCGAAAGTGTTTTTAAACCAGTCTACTGATAATCGTCATAAAATTTCCCCCTCTCAGTTTGATTACATATCTACCATGAAGAAAAATCGCCTTCCCCACTAAATTGTTATAATCTGCAAGGAAGTTCTGGTTCGGTATCAGAAACGGAGCCCTCGTAAGGGAATCTGAGTGAGGTAGAACCGACCCTAGTGGTCGCATGTTGAGTAGTCCCAGAACCAATCTTCCGTTCGAAGATTTTCCCAACATACCCCTTCCAAATTCTACGAATTGTCCATGAAAAAGGAAAATAAATCCGCATGGCATCAATGTTCCGCCAAGAGTGAAGAATTAAATTCTTACTATCTATAGACTGGAGCATGTGCAGTGTATCAATTCAGAGTTTCCTACCTTGTAGAGTAAAAGATCTCTATGAAATCAACTTATGTTGATGAATTGCCTGCTGGCCTACTCCTAACACCACACTCATTCATAAAGATCAATTTGTTCAAGTGATTGCCAAAACTCGAACCCTGATAAACCGCTTCAAATCCCAACAACGCTATTGTCGTTTAGTTCCTCTCGTACAAGTTTATTTTATTAGTCAAAGTCAATGTCAAAGTAATAATTGTATTGTCTAAACTTCACGACGTAGCATCGCCTTAAGAACTCAAAGCGAGCCAATATTTGCACATTCCCCATTACATGCCAAAGAAAAATATTAAAAATACATCCACACCTTCGCAATGGCCTACTACCTCACTATTCTAACTAAAATATGAACAAGTTAGATGTTAATTATTATTTGAACCTCGATTAAATTTTTATTTATAATTTGAACCTGATTTTTTTTTTGTAATAAATATTCAGGTTCATGTTTTCCTACTTGCTTTTATCTTCCTAAAAATCTCTCACGTATTTTCATTTAATTTAACGATGAGCAATTGTCATAATGTTCACAAAAGAAATTCAATTTATTTTATTTTCCAAATCTATTTAATAGTTATAGCTTATAGAATGACTTCACTCATAAACAAAATCAACCAAATAACAATGTGTCAACATGCCCAAGTTTTCAAGTAAGTAAAATTTACACTCTACTAGTGGAAAGGTTCTCTTCCATATGGTTAGAGAAACCAGTTCCTGGCGTGGCATTGCTTGGCCATGAGAGTTCTACCTACTCGTAACCCGACATATCTCCACCAGCATAATTTCTGAAAACTAGGTGTATCTTTGAAACATAAGTTCAGCCAACCTATCGAGCTCACATTCTACTTCCAACTAGCAAAACAACTTAAATTCTTTAATAAACACTTGAAATTACTTTTCAAAATATGAAAAATTGATATCTAAACATCTGATAAATATGCGATTGAATTTTAATCTAACTTGAGATAAAGAAAACTATGTATTGATTTATTTAGTTTAGTTTTCAGTATCATATTATTTTACTTAAATTATTTGAGTAGTTATAAATATTTTGAAACGCCTGCCTATTTAGGTTTACTATATTAAAGATTGGACTAATACTCGCTAACACTGAATTTGACTTAGGTGGAAGAATTTTAACAAGGTTTACCTACTATCTGAAAAAAAATTAGCAAATGTTCCAACCCCCCGACTAGAATTTCCTCTATATAATTTATAACTCTATATTTAATTTGATTAACCTTTTTGACCCCTTTTTTTAAAATCGCGAAAAGTCTGCATTTGACCGCTATCCCTTCTGATAATAAACAACCTCGTGGAGGCTCCCCGAACTAGAATGTATTATATAGTAGGGTTTAGTGTATTTGATTAATTTAATTTACTAAACCCAACTTTGCTCTCTTTTAAACCGACAAATTATTTCATAACACAACCCCCCGATTAGAATTTTCGTACATTAATCTTCCTTTCTTTCACTTTTCTGAATGCTTATTATTATCAACTATTCGATCTATAATAATTTTGATGCTAGAGAAATAGACGTGTTATTATTTATCTCGATCCCAATTAGTATAAGTACGTACAGTAGATTAGTTTAATGTTTATTTCCCATACGTAATTTATATAGAATTTAGTAAATCAGCCCGCTTATTAAATTGAATAGTTAAATTTTTCCACTTGCTATCACCCTGTTAAGATTAGAAAATTAGTAGAAACAAAAAATCCATAACCTACTAAGCCACATCTTCTCTATCGATAAAAAAGAATTTAAATTTTATAACGTTGATTTACAATATCAATATGATAAGTGTACTCAACCCCCGGTTTTCTTAACTAAAATAAAATTAAATAACCGAGTCAGACTTACAGACTTTCCTATTTTATAATATTAATAACATTATTTGCCTTGTCTGTATAATCACTAATCATATCTTTTATAAATTGAAAATATTAAGTATCTAAAATTATTTAAGCTATATAATACATAAAGCCATAAAATTTATAATAAACACTAAACTCGTTACACTACATTAAGAACAAACCATTTACATGATTACGAATTAGATGTAATAAATAAATGAGTTATAAACATGGAAAATGCTAGACGTAACTGCAGGTTCTATCCTTGGCTATACCCCTTTTTTGTAACCTCAGCGAAATATTACCTATGACACAAAATGCTTGCTATTGTATGCCTATTATTTGAAAACAAATCAACCCCCAATGTTTTAATCTGTAATTATCCTAAGATAATGATTAACCTGAAATAAATAAGATATTCGTTACCTTCTCTAATGAACTCGCGACTGAAATTATTACGCAAACCTAGTTATCACTATCCTATAAATTTCGAATCACCATCGTCTCCATTTCACGGCAACAAATTGTGTTCAGATAGTCTGACTACTGAACACAGTCCTTTAATAACCTGAATCGATCTGCATAAACAAAGTTGAAAAACATATTTTTATGATAAAGCTGATAGTTTTCATTGCTAATCCTGGTAATCCTGGTCATCCTGGTCACGGTCGCCGAATTGTAAAAACCCTACCTAGCCTGCCTAATTAAAGTCATTTGTAAACCTAGAAAGAGTAGAACCTACTTTAAGAAACCTACCTAAAATAAAACGTCAGATGAAATGATTTTTGAAACTTCATTTGCTCTCTATTGTTCCTAGTGTTATGTCAAACTAGCTATGCATCCTGGTTACACTTAAATATAAAGAAATTATAAATTGAACCTCATGAAAGGAATTTCCTAAGATATTAAGAACGCCTCATATATTGCAATAGATATTCAATAATACCCCAGCTTACAAATCGTATTGATTAATAATAAGAAATATTAATACTTAACTGTGAACCTCCCAGGTTCATACTATAATCAGGTACTACTAGCGCCATCTGCTTTCGGTTCACTTCTTAAAAGTAATCCTACATTTTGATATCAGCTTTCTGCAGTAAGACACCTATCCTAATTATCTAATCCATTTACCTACTTGTACGTTAGTTTGGCCAGTGTTCGTCTAGTGGTAGATCCTGCATTGTAGACCGCAAAAGCCTAGGTAAAGGTGATTCGAAAGACCTATCTGCCTAATAGAATACCTAAGTTCAACGATTACCCTGTTTGCATGTTTTTCCTACTTTGACCTTTAATGAACCTGTAAGTATTTTACTAATCTCAAAGTGAACTGAAGTATCTAACTAATGCCTCAAGAGCTATATAGTAATACTGATTTTAGAGCTTCTCTGTTTTACGTGGAGATTATTTGAATATTTTTGTTTTAAATATAATGTAGCTCTATAAAGCTTTGCAGATTCTAGATTAAGAAAATATAAGATATGTGTAGAGAAAGAAATTCCAGATATTCCAAAACTTGAACTCTAGGTTAACAAAGAAACTCTATCATTGAACTAATATTAGTTGTCAAACTACAGGTAATAAAAGATTAAATTTGTCAGAATTATTAGTATTAATTTATTTCTGACTGTTAGTTAATATTAATGTTCTTTATTTTTATTTGTCAGAGATTATTTTGATTTTATGTTTATCTCTGATTATACATAAAATACACAATAGGGTGTAGTTGAAACTTCCATCTCCCACTCGTGAGAAAATGTTCTGTGCTTGGTCATACTTTAATGAATTTCAATGTTTGGACTAAAAAATCATTGACGTTTCGATGAAGGAAAACATCGTATTTCGGTAACATATTCCCAAAGCGCAGATGCAACAACATATAAATCCTTCATCTTGCATTAGATCACTGAATTCATATGGTTCTATTTCTATAGATATTCCGCTCCTTCAGGAAACATCGTAAGACAACCCAAGCAAGACCGCCATTATGTTATTGTATTGTAAATGTATATTTATCAACCCGCAACGGGTCAGTGTAGATATATGGTATTGTATCTATAGTGGAGCGCTGCATCGAAAGCATCTCGTACTCGTACATAGTTGTATGAGAATAAATACGTATGAGCATTCATACCACACCGTGCCTGCGAGGCGGACATAGGCTTATCCTCGTTTGCAGATCTTAAATTGACAGTTAGTCATTTACATCACTAATGCAGAACTGAACTGTTCGAAACAATAACTGCTGAACATATTCTTTATCTATATATGTATATTAATTTAAAAAGGAATAAGATTATACAAAACCAAATCCTCTAGGAACATCTTCGTCCTTCGATAGAATACATCCTGCTTCTTGGAACTGATTTTTCATCGTAATAGCTCATGATTAACCGCATTTCCTTTTCTGCACAAAATCCTCGCTGTTTTATATCACTTGTAATGAAACGCTTGTCCTAGACCTGCCCAGACTAGCCGCTATCAAGGAAACAAGCACTTCATACAGTTGATATAGAGTTTAATACAGATAGTTTATAAAAATACACAGAGAGAAGTTATAAAAACAGACAGATAAAGATATAGGGACACTGGACTTACGCTAGACAGGTATACTTAGGTTAGACTTAAAGTTCAGGATATCACTGAGTTTCGCGTTGAATTAGTTAGAATCACGGAGTATATAGCGGGAGGGAGAGTTTATCACGGCGGCCGAAGCTTTCGAAGCACCACTGCTTCATTGACAGGCGAAGGCTTCATCGGACACGGGCGAAGGCCCCCGCGCCGCGATTCAATAATCGCCGGCTCGCCGGCGTTCTCGCGAGCAGTTCGGGCCGCGATGAGGGCGGCGCGTCAAAACATCTGGAAAAGGTGTAATTTAGAACAAACATTCAAACATCGAGTAGGCTGCGTATTCGGACCATGCCGACTTTAAAGGGGGGCCAGCGTAGGCACTTCCCCTGAGGAAGAAAAAATATTAAATCCAGCAAAACACAAAACCATCCATCCTGGACTAAAGATGGCTCTAGACTGACTGTGTCAGTGAGAAGAATACAATAACAAACTGAAAGACTCAGATTTGTAAAACGAATTCAAATCAAAGATAAATCATTAAACGAGGTTTCAATTAAAAACATAGGAAAAGGTTAGTTTTCCTACACACTTTGTAAGCTAAAATCACTGAAATATCTTGAAAATCTGCTAAAATAATCCTAATTTTTCCGCAGTGAAGTCCTAACTGTCAATCCCCGTCAACGCCCGTTCTCTTTCTAATTCTTTTATTTAAATCATGACTTCAGGCGGAAATGAGGCTTGCCTTAATTTTTGCATATTTGGTCGACTGGACTACTTTATTCCGCCTATAAAGTACGTTAGACTCCTCCTTTCTCTGAAGCCCTGGTACATTTGGACCCTAACTCATGAGGCTTGCCTTAATTTTTGCATATTTGGTCGACTGGACTACTCTATTCCGCCTATAAGGTACGTTAGACTCCTCCTTTCTCTGAAGCCCTGGTACATTTGGACCCTACATCATGAGGCTTGCCTTAATTTTTGCATATTTGGTCGACTGGAGCTGGACTACTCTATTCCGCCTATAAGGTACGTTAGACTCCTCCTTTCTCTGAAGCCCTGGTACATTTGGACCCTAACTCATGAGGCTTGCCTTAATTTTTGCATATTTGGTCGACTGGACTACTCTATTCCGCCTATAAGGTACGTTAGACTCCTCCTTTCTCTGAAGCCCTGGTACATTTGGACCCTAACTCATGAGGCTTGCCTTAATTTTTGCATATTTGGTCGACTGGACTACTTTATTCCGCCTATAAAGTACGTTAGACTCCTCCTTTCTCTGAAGCCCTGGTACATTTGGACCCTAACTCATGAGGCTTGCCTTAATTTTTGCATATTTGGTCGACTGGACTACTCTATTCCGCCTATAAGGTACGTTAGACTCCTCCTTTCTCTGAAGCCCTGGTACATTTGGACCCTACATCATGAGGCTTGCCTTAATTTTTGCATATTTGGTCGACTGGAGCTGGACTACTCTATTCCGCCTATAAGGTACGTTAGACTCCTCCTTTCTCTGAAGCCCTGGTACATTTGGACCCTAACTCATGAGGCTTGCCTTAATTTTTGCATATTTGGTCGACTGGACTACTCTATTCCGCCTATAAAGTACGTTAGACTCATAGGTTAGGTTAGGTTAGGTTTTTTTTTTTTTTTTTTTTTTCAGCTCCGTCCCCTGGTTATGTGTCCCAGGATTGTATTGCTTTTATTTAAATTCTTATTCTAGTACAGTTTCTTATCTTATAAATTTATAGCTACATCTGTTTTCATACATATATATATCTTAATCTTTAACAATATCTCTATTTCAATATACTAATTTTGAATCATTATAATGTTTACTTAAAGACTATTTAACTAATTTGGATCCTCTCTTTTCTTATAACAAAATTGTATTTACCATCTATCCATTTACTTTACAATATATACTATTTACCATCTATCTTAAATTTTATCCTATGTTTTATCGTTATATTATATCTATCTCAAACTACTTAACTCTACCATACTTTACATTATTCATCTATTTCTTTATTATGCTATGTATTATATATGTAACAATATATATAATAGCAATAGTTATCTATCTGGAGTTTTATTTCTTCTATTAAGAATTTCACATATTTCAGTGCAATAGTTTATAAAATCTATCATACTCGTTTTGCTGGTTAGAAGTTCGCACAAGTTATCTTTATTAATTTTGATTCCTATCTTTTCCTCGAAATCGTACCTCAGCATTGCGTGGATGGGACAGTGGAGAAGGATGTGGGGGATATCCTCTATTGAGTCGCTGTCACAGAGGCATGATGGACTCTCCTTGCACTTGAATCGATTCAAGTATTGGGAGAATCCACCATGCCCCGTGAGGATCTGGGTGAGCATACCCGTCGGGTTAG
>CASGGB010000017.1:0-87604 GCA_949316475.1 Hypomecis punctinalis
GTAACAGTTGCGCACAGCTTCAGCAGAAACCACTCGGGACATTCGACTCAACGCGTAACACGCGCTACCTAGCTTTGCACAGAGTTTGTCAATATGTGAAGCCCATGTCAACCCGCGGTCTATAACGAAGCCTAGGAATACGGTTGACTCTACCTGGGTGATGGGCTCTCCGTCTATCAGTACTCTCATTTTTGGCAGCGGTTTTCCCGAAATGGAGAACTGCAAAAAATGTGTCTTTTTTAAATTCAAAGCCAACCCGTTCATTTTGAACCAATGCGCTAGTTCATTCGCTGCGTTACTGAGGCGGATTTCAAGCTCGTGCGGCGTTTTCGCAGTGACGATTGCGGCGACATCATCAGCATACATGAATATCTCCCCCGACGTGATGAAGCTGGGCAAATCATTTAATAGCAAGGAAAACGCTATATTTGACACTGAGGATCCCTGCGGGACGCCTATTGTCGTGCTTAAAGGATCCGATTTATTCTCACCTCCGTCACCGACCACCACTTGGGATCTACACTGCAGCGAGTCTGTCAGAAGAGAGTGACATGGTCCATTTATCCCGTAATGAACGAATTTGACAGCGAGTACTTCGGGATCGGCGACATCAAACGCTTTGGATAAATCACAACATAGAACGGCGACTCGCTGCTTTCTCTCACAAGCCTCCAGTATTCGTCTGACGACCTCACGCGTGAGTGTAGTGGTCGACCTGCCGGCCCGGTACGCGTACTGGCGTTCAGAGAGCGCCCCGGTGGCAGCGAGGTAGTCGGTGAGTCGCGAGCTCAGGCCATTCTCGAAAATTTTAGCTATTGCCGGTATAATCGAAACGGGCCTGTATGCATCGGTATCTTCGCGCTTTCCCTTACCTTTGTAAAGTGGTGATAT
Source organism: Hypomecis punctinalis (assembly GCA_949316475.1). Lineage (NCBI taxonomy): Eukaryota > Metazoa > Arthropoda > Insecta > Lepidoptera > Geometridae > Hypomecis > Hypomecis punctinalis. The sequence continues at coordinate 892 of CASGGB010000017.1, forward strand.
TTTACTCACCTTTATCACACCGGGGTAGATACCGGCTTCCATGCATCGGTTGTATAGCTCAGCTAAGTCCTATGGTGCTAATATTGTCCGGACCAGACCGATTAACTCCATCGATAAGTCATATATGTCTTTGGTCGGATTCGGAGGAATGCGACAAGTTATGATCTTATATATTTCATCAGGCGTAAATCTCTTAAGCCTCATGCTGGTGTCAGCAGGCGGGCGCGCGGCGGCGAGCGCTACAGCAACACGGGGGATGTCGGCGCGCTGCGACCCGCAGAACCCTGCTGCGTTCGCAAACCTAGAATTCATCGCGTTAGCTGCCGCTTTTTTTGACAGGAATCTATTACCCAGCGCGTCCTGAATAACGTCAGTGAAACATACCATCGACTTTTTACTGACACCTCTCTCTTTGTTTACTATTCTCCACATAGCTCTATGTTTACTGGAATCATTCGATATTATTCTAGCATACGAACTGGTTTTCTGGTCTAAAATGGCTTTATCGTACGACACGTTTAGTTCATTAAACAATTTTATTAGTTGGTCATTATTGGTTATTTTTTTACTTAGCTGTATTGTTTCAGATAATAAGGTTTTAAGCTTAAGAACGTTGTCACTAATCCGTGTTGCCTTCTTAATGTTTTTTAATTTGAGTGGAAAACAAGCGTGGAATTTATTAGTTAGTATATTTATTACAGATCTAGCTAAATTATCTGGTGAACAGTTATGTTTACTAAATATTTGATACCAATCGACACTCTCCACAGATGACACAAAATTAGTGCAATTTAGGTCAGAAAAAATCTCTGACGAGGCGAGTGCGCTGCAGTGTTTGTCTTGGTTGGCAAGTGACTGTAACGCGCACAGCTTTATGGTCGCTGAAGGGATCCCCTGGAGTACAGGACGAGGTGTCAACAGCGTTTGCTACTATAGTGTCCCGCTGCTTGTTGCTATATACATGGTCCAGGCATGTCGAGGAGTTGCCGAGCTCACGCGTTGGGAAGTCAACAAAGTTATTAAAATTATGGACTGACAGCAGATCACTAAGGTGATTTTGACTGCTTGAGCTTTTTTCTTACCAATGAATATTTATATCACCAATTATTATAAATTCTTTATTAAATTCACTGGCTCGTTCAAGGACAGATTCAAAACAATTTAAGAAACTCAAATCACTAACTAAATTCGTCCTATATATACACAAAATAATAATATTGTAGTCGAGAAGCTCAATTGCGGACACTTCGCAATATCGTTCGGTCGATAGTTGAGCAAATTCTAAGCACTCAATCGCTTTAACACCATCTTTTACAAATAGACAAGAGCCACCGTGCGCGGTATCTTTTCTGCAATAGCTGATGTTAAATTATATCCATCTATATTGATGCATTTGAGGTTTTCAGTACGACACCAATGTTCCGTAAGCCCGAGTACGTCGCATTGTAGTTCTTGTCGTAGTAGAACTTCAAGCCGAAGTGTTTTTTTAACATTTAGGGAGCGTATGTTTTGATGACAAACAATAATAGTCCGATCTCCGACAGTAATACGCGGTCGTTCTGCATGTTGTCTGCGCCTATGTTCATAATTATGAACGTTGCACGCCGCCTTATCAGCTGAGTGAGATGAGTCATCCGGTGTGTCAGTATTAGTCCGAGCGGGCCGCGGCGACTGCAGGCTTGCCGGCGGAGCGCGCGCCCCGCGCAGCCCCGCCAGTGCCCCTCTGAAACCACTGTGACACCCTCACGCCCGGAGGCCACGAAGTTGGCAGGCATATCTTGTCGTATAGGCTTTCTGGGAAACCGATTACGAACGCTGCGTGTTTATCAGTCTTTATTTCGCGTTTTTCTACAGTGTACCTATCGCTCTCCACTACAAACTTGTTGACGTAGTTTAGGACACTTTGAGTCGTAGTTTCAGGTTTGAAAGACCAAGCTTGTACATAACGAAATTTTTCGACCGTCTGAAGATCATCGTCAGCTTTTCCGGATCCTATAACTACAGGTCTCAATTTTTGATTGTTCGATCGTCGTCGAGTCACTTCATGCCAGTCATTGTCCATACGTATTCCATTCTCTGAAGTAGTCAACGTTTTGTTTTGTGTCACCACAGATTTTATGGCTGCATCGTCGCTGGTTACTATTACCGCGTCTGTAGCACCTACACGCATCGTAGCCACGCTGGTGGAGGGGCGCATCTTCGGATTAACTCGGTCCGTGTCGATTGTTTTCGAGGCAGTTGGACCTTGAGATGCACGCGAGCTACTAGCAATCGCACTGCTATTTTTCTTACTTACTGTTGCAGGTTGAATTGATAACGCTAATTTTGCGTTCACCATTGCCTGACGTGCTGAGCGCTGCTTCGCAGGCGCGGGCGCCGTGATTTGCTTGACAGTGTTATTAGCGGTGGTTAGTGAAGTGTCGTGCGTGTTCGGCGTGCTACCCGCTTTATTGGATCTAAGTAGATCGATCGTCACAGAAAGATTAGTGATTAAGGTGCTTTGCTCACCGATTTTTGTCTCCATGGTGCTAATCCTCTCTGCCATTAGCATCATAATGTTCTTCAGCTCGCGAACGCCAGTTTCAACGACATTCAGCGACATTTTCGAATTTTACGAGTAGTAAATACGCGGAGCACTACTGTCACGCTCGGCGCGTTACCGCCAACTTATTACTTAGTAGGTATTGGCATATCTAAATAAAAGTGAGTTCGTATGTGTCGGGTGGCTGTACATAATATATAGCCCTGATTTCAGAAAATGACTATGATGAGAATGAAAGCGACATTAAAATATTAGAGACCCACAGTCTACACATTCTACCTATGTAAGTTAGTTTCTTGATCTTGTCTTCACTCGAGAACTTTGAAAAACATTGGACATCAGTTCTACTTCTACGAATTGTGTGCCCTACCTAAGGCCTCTTCAACTTGCTAACCCAAAGAGCTGTGATGGAAGGAATGGCAATGCGAAGCGCTGGCATCCAACGTGTTCCGGACGTCGCGACCAGATCTTAGATTCACGTGAAGACCTTCGCTACACTTGCCAATACATTGTCTACATTCGAGAACTTCCCATCCATCGACAATTCGTTTCACATACTATGTGTAGGGGCGTAGCTACCGCAGTATCAGCTGTGTCAATAATACGGGGCTCCCGGGCTACAGGGGCCTTAACGTGTGTAAGCAAAACCTAGTAAAATGATAACATTTTACCGTGGATAACCACAATGTCACTTAATCTCGTGCTTCCCGAAAAAAAATCGTCTCTTTTTTTCCCGGGTTAAGCATTCTTCTAAAAGTTGTCCTAAGAGGCAGAAATTTTATAACAACTGAAATCGTCTTCAGCTAGACTTACTTAGCTGATATAGGTAATTCTATTCATTATCATTTTCCGAAAAAAAGGCAAGAAAAGTGTATATTTCATTTGAATTGTTAGGCAAGCTCAATTTCTAGGAGGAAGTGACAACTTATGAATAACCGTCTTACCACAAAAGTTTTACGCAGGCTTTAGACAATGTTTAACAGTTTTCAAATTGTACGGCTAAACAGTGTTTAAAGCGTGTTAAAATCTTTTGCGGTAAGGCGGTATATATTTATTTCAATTTAATGCAAGCATTTTTGTTTCTTTTGTGAGAAATGAGTGATTTGGTCTCCCCAACTATGTTTGATTCAGGGCTCCCCAAGGCACGCTACCCTACGAGTACTTCATACCTATTTACTACCAATAAAACATAATCGACACACTAATGTCGGAGATATATAACTGTGGTGGTCTAGTGTTAGTAACGCCTGTCCTACAATCGTGAGGTGGTGGGTTCAACTCCCGATCCTGTATCAATGAGTTTCTTTGGATCTTATGTACGGAATTTCAAATCATTGGATTTTCGGCGAAGGAAAATATTGTATGGCAATCTGCACCAACCCACACTGGGCCCTGGCACTGGTGGTGGATATGGCCCAAGCACCATTCTCAATTCTCAATGACCCGTTTCCTCGAATCTCGATGTTATGTCACCTAATAAGTGCCTCTAACCGAGCACTTTGGCATCGCGCGGCGTTGTAGTCGGCTTGGAATCGCCTTACGACTAACTAAAAAGCCTGCCCACTACGTAGCTTGGGCAGGATTTTGGCTCGGACACTTTTTTTCACGATTGTGACTCTATAGATATTTGCTCTAAGTGAATTTTGTATTATGTACATTGTACATGATGAGTACATGAATTGCCAAGCGGCGAAACGGAACTTTTAAAATACTTACATTTTTTAACTCGTGATATCTTTGTAATAAAATGTCTGAATTAAATAATTTAAAAAGATGCATTAAGTTATTGAAACAGTCTTGAATATGAAATAATTTATTTTGATAAGGATTAATACCAAGATACAAATTAAGATCCTTTTCCTGCGACGGTATTTCAATTAATTTTTAAGAATAAAAGAACAGTTATTACGTCTTAACTATAATAGTTAGATATATGCTGTTGCGACATTTTTTATAAATTATGGTGTGTTCTATAAAGTCGTAGTACATTATTTTATTCCATCATCAATAGTTTTCGCAGCGCACGCGTTGTAAAGAATATTTTAGGCATTTTTTTACACCTTGGGTAACATTATTATAGTTTTAATAGGGATCCTTATTTTTTTCTTGCAATTAAAATAGCCTATGTTACTTAGTGATAATGTAGCTTTCTAATGAAAAAAGAATTATTAAAATAGGTCCAGTACTTTTTGAGTTTATTCGTTACATACAAAAATACAAATCTTTCCTCTTTATAATATTATATATATATATATATAAATAATATTATATATATATATATATATATATATATATATATATATATATATATATATTAATATTATATATATAAATATACGAAGTGCGAATTTTTTGCCTGTAGTCCGCTCGCTGCTGAATCGAGAGCCACGTTTATGTCCTTAATACCTGGATTAAGACTCTTAGATCGAAGTGCGCTAACTCTTTTGGGTGCCCCCATCTTCACCGAGGGCGTACCTGGCAGTTTGAAGTCTAAGACTCAAATGCTAGAATCCCTCGCAGTCCACTTCGAACACCTTCCTGCTCACGTTTCATTGCTGCTGCTCAGGAGCTGTTTTGCCATGCCAAAACTGATGTATGTAATCAGAACGGCCCCGACATGGAAGTTCCCTGATGAGGCACAAAAATTCGATGAGACGCTAAAGGGAATACTCGAGGTAGTTCTTAACATCCACTTAAACGAGTCTCAGTGGCTACAGGCCGGTTTGCCGGTCCGTCATGGTGGTCTGGGCGTGAGACGGTTGCGGGAGACAGGACTCGCCGCATTTTTGTCCTCTTCGTACGGTGTTGCGGAGCTTGTCACTCACATTATTTCCGCTAATGGTGACACGATCCGCATCCCGTTCGCTGCAGAGGCTTTCAGCGCGTGGCTGTCTCTTTGCCCGGACTCTGAGCCTCCGGAGAAGCCAGGTGTTCAGAGGGGGTGGGATGACGCGTTATCCAAAAACATCGCGAGTCAGCTTCGGAATAACAGCACAGGGTCTGATTTGGCTAGACTTCTCGCCGTTGCCAGGCTAGAATCGGGCGCCTGGTTGCACGCGTTGCCGTCTCCCCAAATGGGACTCATGGACAACGACTCCCTCCGTGTGGCGGTAGGCCTTCGATTGGGTTGCGACGTGTGTAACCCTCACGTCTGCGTGTGTGGTGCGCGTGTCGACGCGAACGGTCACCACGGCCTGAGCTGCATAAAGTGCGTGGGCCGGCGTCCCCGGCACCACGCGATTAATGAATTAATCAGGAGGGCCCTTATAGCGGCAGATATACCGTGCGTCCTGGAGCCCCCTGGCTTGTCGCGCTCTGATGGTAAGCGTCCGGATGGGCTCACACTGATTCCGTGGAGTAGGGGCCGCTGCCTTATTTGGGATGCCACTTGTGTCGGTACTTTCGCTTCCTGTCATCTGGCGGCTACCCAGCAGACTGCAGGTGCGGGAGCGGAAGCGGCCGCCAGGGCCAAGCGTCTCAAGTACGGAAGCTTGGAATCGGTGTACGAGTTCGTCCCGTTCGCAGTCGAGACGGCGGGCTCCTGGGGCTTGGATGCCATAAAGTTTGTGAGGGAGCTGGGACGCCGCCTGAGAGACAGAGGTCGCGACCCCAGGTCGGGTAGCTTTCTCACTCAACACATCTCCTTGGCAATCCAGAGAGGTAACGCGGCGAGCTTGATGGGCACGTTTGGGAGAGGGGCCGCACTCGAAGGACTGTAGGTACTGACTTTTGTCATCTAGGCAAATTATATAAATAGTTTTACTGTGTTAATTAGTGCGTAGTTTTAAGCGTGACAGTTTTTATTTTAACTTATAAATTATTATTTTAAACCTACTCATACATAATATAAAATAAACTAATATATATATTAAATCAAGTAAGTTACATATTATGTAGAAATAAAGTTAATAAATTGCACTTATATATATATTAAATATTAATATTATTATATTATATACTAGCTTAAAACCAGCGGCTTCGCCCGCGTTGTCTTGATACTTGCTTAAAACAATATCTTATAGTCCGCGGTTTGACCCCCGTTGTTTTTATACTTGCTTAAAATTATAATAGCTTGCCGTTTGGCCTGCTTTGTCGTATTACTTGCAATGATGATTGCCCACGATCAGGCCCGTGTTGTTATAGTAATTGCTTAAAATAATAATATCTTGTGGTTTAGTCCGCATTTTCGCAAAATTGTCTCTGCATTTGCCTAAAATGATAATAATACGCCGTTTGGCCTGCGTATTCTTAGTTCTTGCTTGAGATGGTAATTTATAGTCAAAGTCAAAGTATTTACTTGCATGATAGTAGGTACATAAGATCTTAAAATTATACAAATGTACATATCCATCCACTACCAACCATAATGAGGCGTGCAAAAAAATAAATCTAGCACGTAGTTTGGCCCGCGTTATCTTAACACTTGCTTAAAATCATAATAGCCTGCCGTTTGGCCTGCGTTGTTGATTATATTATTGCAATGATAATTGCCTGCGATTTGGCCCGCGTTGATTTAGTTCTTACTTAAAATAATAGCTCGTGGTGTAGCCAGCGTTTTCGTGTTACTTGCAAGGAATTGGCCTACATTGTCTCAAAATTTGCTTAGGTATTTAATTTGCTTGTGTCTAAAGCTTATTATGAAGTACATGCATTTTTGGATGATGAGATGCAGAATATTTGATTTTAATTTAGTGATAATTATTATTGGGACTGGGCGGGACATGTGTCGCGGATGCACCCCGATCTATGGGCCAGGATCGTCACGGAGTGAGTGCCTGACGGACGACGCAGCCAGGGAAGACCCACGAAGCGCTGGCGTGACGATCTTGACTCATTCGAGAGGGGTTGGCAAGAAGTTGCGATAGATCGAGACTCATGGAAGGAAATGGGGGAGACCTTTGCCCAGGAGTGGGACAGTATAGGTTAGTAAAAAAATAATAATAATTATTATTATTCCACGTTCTACAAATTATTTAATAGTCATATTTGACTTAACTGTTGATTCAATATTTTTTTTATTAGCATTAAAATCTCAATGTAGAACAGGTAAACAGTAAATGTTTCTCTGACTACGATGATAATATAAAAAAATATTTCATAGGTTTTAATTGCGGTTTTTTTTACTATTTCCTGTGGAAAACTCTCATATTTAACATGATTATGGAAAAATAATTCATGTGATTGCCTACTTACATTTCTATTCATCAAACTAACTCAATTTCCTTTAAAATACTGATTTTTATGTCGTAAAAAGAATAGTTTTCGATATATTGCTCACTCATGCATGACCCATGTAGTTTCTCACTCGTATACCAAATTTTATACAACGCCTTTTACATGTCATGGTCTACATTACAATTGTAAGGTCCTGGGTTCAAATCCTGGTCCCTCTTTGAAACTTATGTAAGGAGCAATACCCGGAATTACACACTACTGGCTTTTCATTGATGGAAAACATAGAGGAAACATGCATGGGTACGTCCGCAGAGAAAAATCGATGTCGTTTATGAATTCTGCAACCCGCGCTCTGTCAGCGTGATGGATATGGCCCTTCGTGGGTTACGTTCAGTAGTGGAATGTTGAAAAAGGCCGGTACAGGTATTCGACATTTTTCCCAAGAGAACATTATGACAATCTCTCCCAAAACTATTCACCGAGTCAGAAGTGATCGAGGCATTTGTAGGTTTTTCAGACGTACTCTGACGCCAGACAGATAAAAAAGAGGCACAGAAGTAGGTATATTTTATTTTATTTGAGAAATACATAGTGTAGATAAGACGACAGGCATGTTCTAGGATGCTATTATACTCATCATTTGACTAACTTTTACTATGGTACCAACCCCGAAATCACGTAAATAAAATCAGCTCTTCAACACAAAAAGTTCATTGACCCGCGTTAAAATGTATGGAATAGGTATTTATTCCTTTTTCGGGGTTGCATTCGTAGTAATGTAAGTATACTGATCCGTATGTACCCTAAGTTCAAGTCCAATGGCTCACAAAATAAAAACTTTCGTAAACTATTAGGGGCCCATTTTGCCCCATTAAAACATGAATCATTGTCTAAATTATATTCTTGAGATACTTCACTACATTATTTAAAAAGCGCATTCAAGTTATTTTTTACGCTGTATAATTACGTTAGACAAGGAATCCGGAACTATGTCCAGGACGTCAATAGTCATTTATTATATAGTTAAAATGGTGGACTATTTTCAAACAAAACTCCATTCATTTTCAAACAGTCTTTTAGTATTTTTTTAAGAAATTGATATCCCAAAGCACAAGCCCATATTTTCCGGAATAGCAGTACCCTAAGTGGTAATTTGTGTTATTATCTAGCTTCGTACCACATTTCGTTAGAATTCATTTACCCATTTTATCTCAGCTTTGTAACTGATTATTTTTTGATAACCCTGAGAAACCCTATAGATTTTCCGGGATAATAATCGTTCTTGTATTAAAACATGTTGTGTGTTCCCTCTATACCAGATTTCATTCATATTTGTTCAGTTCGTTGGATGTAATTGATGCTTTTTTCACCAATTTTGGGACCTTATAGAAAGAAAAACAGCATAAATGTATTTTTTTATTTTTATTTTTGACCCATAGATAAGAAAAAATCAGAAAAACAGCAATAAATGTATTTTTTATTTTGTTTGATAAGCATGTCTACAAAGTTTCAAGTCAATCGGCAGAAGGAATAAAAAATGATACACAAACGAAAAGGGCCCATTTTACCCCGCTAGAGGTAGATTTTTAAACATTTTTGTCCTTAGCGCTTCATTACGCTATACAATGTATCTTTATTCCAAATTATAAGTTTGTATCTGCAACATTTTAGGCTCGTTAATTTTGGCTATCCCTAAGGTACCCTATAGATTTTCCGGAATAATTATAGTTCCTGTACTGAAACATGTTGTGTGCTTCCTCCGTACCAGATTTTATCCATAACAGTTCAGCTCGTTGGATTTAATCGATGTTTTTTTCATTAACTTTGGGACCTTATTTGACCCCTTAGATCAGGAAAATTCGGAAAAATAGGAAAAACGTAACTTTTATTTTGTTTGAAAAGCATGTATACAAAGTTTCAAATCAATCGGTACAGGGAATAAAAAGTTACATACAAACGAAAAGGGCCCGTTTTACCCCGTTAAAGGTCGATTTTTCAAAATTTTCGTCCTTAGTGCTCCATTGCGTCGTACAATGTATCTATATTCCAAAGGATTTGTTCCGCTACCGGTATTAAAATAAATAAAAATTCTAACCAGATCAATGATTGCTGTTTTATAAAGAGCATTCAAAATATAATTATTATCTGATAAAAACATATTTTTAAAGCCCTGCAATATTTAGAAAATCTATAATATATATTTGGGATATGAAACGTGAAACGGAACGGATATCTCGTAAAGAAACACGCTAATCTGAAAAAACTCAAAGCCAATTTAAAAAAAAAGTATAATAGAAATGTCAATGTCAAAGAAAATTGAAAATTAATCTGATTTTCGATCAGTGTTGCCACCTTAGCCCTTTTGGAGCTAGATCTAGCACTGTTTACTGTAGGTGAACCCCTTGTATTTGTATTTGTTTATTCATTAGTGTAATGATTTAGCCCGGAAAGGGCTATCTAGCGCTTATTTGCCCTATTTATTTTCGTAGAAAATATTATTTTGAATTTCCAATAAAATAACAATTAAAAAAAAATGCAGGGCTATATATTATTTTTTATTACTCCATGGAGCTTTCAAATTTAAGTACATTCCTAGAAAAATTAAATGATCTTGGTTAGAATTTTAATACCGAGTTCCTTGTAAATCAGGTACAACTCCTTTCAACGTTATATCTTTAGCGGTTTGGGCTGTAGGCTGTCTGTCAGTTAGTCACTCAGGGAAGCCTTTTATATAATAGATTATATTATAGTGTAGAAGTATAGATAAATTCTCTTGATTATGTACGATTGGTGATTGCGCAGATTTTCTGCCGTTTCCTTCAAGCTTTGCAGTCAAAATGGTCTTTTCCTAACTAGCAGCGCGGCTTTTTCCTTCACACTTTAGTAAAATTCTACACTTTGTCTCGCTCATACATTAGGGGCGACCTCCTTAAGATCCTGTTGGTATTTTTAGCGTAGATAGCTAGCTCGAGCTTAACAGAGTCGAGTTAGTTCGGCCTAAATGTGCGAGATGGCGTTGTTTAATATATTTTAATATTTACTATTTTGTAACTTATTGTTTGTAATTTTAATTGTTACATAACGTCCATTAAAAACAAATTACAGATCATAAAACATTACAAAAATAAAAATAAAGAAATACAGAACATTTTATTCGGGACAAAACAATTAGGTACACAAAAACAAAACACGAAAAACAACTAAAAATAGATCAATTCATACCCAATGCTTTGCCATACAAGAATGATATTAAAAATTATCTATTATATAAAAGGCTTCCCTGAGTGACTGACTGACAAACAGCCTACAGCCCAAACCGCTAAAGCTATAAGCTTGAAATTTGGAATATAGGTACATTGTACGACGTAATGGAGCACTATATGGACGAAAATTTTGAAAAATTGACTTTTAAGGAGATAAACGGGCCCTTTTCGTTTGTATGTAACTTTTTATTCCCTGTACCGATTGGCATGAAAATTTGTATGGATGCTTTAGAGACTAAATAAAAAAATAGTATAATAGCATCCTAATACATGCATGTCGCCTTGATATAGACTATGTGTTTCTCAAATAAAATATTACTACTTATGTGCCATTTTTTCATTTGCCTGGGGTCAAACAACGTCTGAAAGTCCTACAAGAGTCTCGATCACTATTGACTGGGTGAACGGTTTTGGGCGAGATTGTCATATCTCTCGGGAAAAATGAGTTCAGAATAATCGACATTAAATTTCTAATAACAAAATGAAACATGTCGAATACCTGTACCGACTTTCATTAATGGTGCACTACTGAAAGCAGGCCTACCCGCGAAGGGTAATTGGGCCATATCCATCACGCCGGCAGAGCGCGGGTTGCTGAATCTACATGTACTGTACTGTACCAGCCTTTATCATAGTCCACTATAGGACGTAGGCCTACCCACGAAGAGTGATTGGGCCATATCCACCAGGCTGGCCCAGTGCGGGTTAGTGGATCACATACGCCATCGAATTTCTTCTACGGACGTATGCAGGTTGCCTCACGATGTTTTTCTTCACCGAAAAACCAGAAGAGTGAAATTCTTTACATATGTACTCATACAATTATTATTATTTTTTAATTAATTGCAGAAGTTCAGAAATTTATCATCCAATAATTACTTTTTGCAAAAAAAATAGCATGACCGACTTCACCCGTGTACAGAATTCGCGAATATTTTGCACATATCGATGTAGCATTTTTCACATTATTGTTGATTTATAAAAAATGGCACAGCCGATTTCAATAAAATTTAAATAATAAATAATAATAATAATAATAATAAATCATTTATTGACTATAAAGTTTTTGACAATATTCTTGCTTAATTATTAAGCATGAAGAACTGGCTGGCGCCCATACTAGTAATTAAACTGTATTACAGGCGCCAGAGCCCTCCGACGAAATTTGACAACATAAAAAAAAGTACATATAAGAATCAGAGAATTACAATTATTACATTTATTAATTTTGAAGAGAAAAAAAAATATATAAAATAATACTTACAATTTTTGTTTAAAAAGAAAGATTTGATTTAGTTAATTATACTACATAAAGTCAATTTTAAGCATTTCAATCTATAAACCTTACAGATACACTTATTACACACAGTTTTTACTCTTGCACAGTAAGGTGTCAAATTAATATCAATTAGATAATAACTAATAATTCAACGCAAGACGGTTCCGTGTGTGTGTGTGTGTGTGTGTGTGTGTGTGTGTGTGTGTGTGTGTGTGTGTGTGTGTGCGTATGTGTGTAACGCTGCAATACACGAGATCTCATGAGAGTCAAGGTTTGCAGCGCTACTCGTGTGTAATGTATGAGTAATAATGTTGTTATGTGTGTGTTATTATCTAGAATAACTGTTAACTTGCGATGCGCAGTAGTGTTTCGGTCTCAGCATATGAAAGCGTTTTAAGCCACTCTTCTACGGTTTGTTTAAGTTTATAGTTCGGAAGAGGATAGATGCAAAGCTTTTTGTGAATAGCATTGTAGAGGTGATTGCTAAGATGTACGAAGGCTCTGCTAGCAGATTTGGTTCGATGTGTTTGGGTCGGGCAGACTCCTTTGCTTCTTCTTTTTACTTTATCTGGATCAAAGGCCAGCTGCTTGTGTTTACGCATCACTATATGCAAGAAAACCAATTGCCTGACCGTCAGCACATTAGACTCTTGAAATAAAGCACTGGTCGAGAACCAAATAGGTTTCTTCAACATTACCTTGAGGATAGCTCTTTGTGCTCTTTCAAGCCTTAGCAGAGTTTCAGTAGAAGCTCCTCCCCATACCGTGTCGCAATAGGACAGTATAGATTGAGCCAAGGAAAAATAAACAAGTTTGAGAGTGTTCGTGTCTGCTGATGACCTGAGTTTCTTAAATACATATATAAGCCTTCTAGCTCTGTTAGCGAGATTATCTATTTGAGGCTTCCAACTAAAGGTGCTATCTATCTGTACTCCAAGATAACGGATATTGTCTGTCCTACTTAATGTGGTGCAATCACAGGCAGATTGAAGAAGTGGGTTACATTTATGAGCTGTAATTGAAAAGGAGTCTGGTTGTAAGTTTGTTCTCAAAGAGAAAGTGACATATTTAGTTTTTGAAATGTTTAATGTAAGTAAATTAGAGGTAAGCCATTCCATAATGATTCTAAGAGCATCCTCAGCGCGCATCCTGACCTCGGCCCAAGTTCTTCCCTGTACTATTACAGCAGTGTCGTCTGCATAGGTAATAATAGTGGAATTAGGTATATCAAGAAGACAGAGATTGTTGACGTAAATGAGGAAAAGAACTGGGCCTAAAATGCTGCCCTGAGGTACCCCGTAGGATAAGAACATGTCGTCACTTACATGTCCGTCAATTTTGACACGCTGAGAGCGATCAGTGAGATAGTCTTTAAAAATTTCCAGAGAAATACCTCTTATACCTAGTTTTTCTAGTTTCGCGATTAGCTTTGGAACAGAAACTGTGTCAAATGCCTTCGATAAATCGAGAAAAATAGCTATGGCCTTGCGTTTGGAATCTAGAAAATTCGTAACAGTATTTGTTAAGTCCAATACTGCATCCTCTGTGGATTTTCCTTTACGAAAACCATACTGATTATTCGCTAATAAATTAAATTTATCCAAATACTTTGTGAGTCTCACATTTATAATTTTTTCTAAAATTTTTGATAAAGACGTTAATATAGAGATGGGTCTATAGTTGTTGACACAGTCTCTGTCCCCATTCTTGAAAACAGGAAGCACCAGTGCCTTTTTCAAAGATTTAGGAAAGGTTCCTGTGGCGAGGCAAAGATTGAAGATGTAGGTCAAAGGAGGAGCAAGCACATCACAAGCATCCATGATCAAACTAGAGGGAATGCCATCCCAACCAACTGCACAATTTCTTTTTAACCCTCGTATGATGTTGACCACCTCTGCGCAGTCAGTTTCAAACATTGCCATACTATTGGGGCAAGAGTTATCATTTGCGGTGTCCCTACCAATAGAGCCATCTCCAGGGATGTGTGAAAAATTATTAGCTAATTTGCTACCCATACTGACAAAGAATTCATTAACCTTATTAGTAGATGTTTTATGGTCACCGGATGGGTCAATTAATGCAGAAGCAGATGTTTGTGATTGGGTTAGGTTTGTTATATTTTTAATTACTTTCCAAGTTTCTCTTGGACTTCCCTTCGCCTTTTTTAATTCGTTGCTTTCATGTTCTTTTTTCAATTTTTTAAGTAAATTGTTACAAAAGTTTCGATATCGGAAATAGGTGATTTTATTGACATGGTTCTTAACATCGGCTTTATGAGTTAGGTGTAACATATCTCGATTTCGAATGCATTTTAATAGACCCGGTGTAATCCAAGGTTTAATAATATTTTTACGCCTTGGAATTCTCACTATTTTAGTATTAGACTTAATTATGGTAGAAATAGTATCAATTAAGGTGTCCATAGAAAGGTTCGGATCTTGGATTTGATAAATATGTTCGAAATTTGTACTTTTCAACTCAGAAATGACAGCAGAAAAATTAGTTTTGGGAAGGGCGTTTTGTCGTTTATTATTATCTATGAAACCAAAATCACAACATAGTAGAGTGGCCGCATGATCAGTGACCGTATTATCAATTATAAAAGTGTACGCTGGCTTTTGAATACGTAAAATCACGTGATCCAAGCAGTTTGAACCGCGAGTTGGATATGAGTGCGCGGGCAGCATGCCATGTGAAGACAGCATAGATAGATAAAGATCGCAGTATTTATTTTGATGATTTTCATTTTGTTTGGATATTGTACTTAAATTTATATCGCCCAAGATTGCGACGGACTGATACACTGATAAACTATTTATTAAGTCGTTCAAACTATTTATAAATGGATCTAATATAAACTGCGATGGGGATCTATACACGGCAATTATGGCTAAGTTTTTACTATGACAGGTAATTAATAAGCAGTTAGCGTGTGTCAGCGCCTTTTCTGTAATAGTACATTGGATATGCGATTTGACATATACTATTATTCCATCATTTTGATTAGTAAACCCTGACCTGTGGCTAACGTATCCATCTAGGGTGGGGGTGTGAGGGGCTGATTTTAGCCAGCATTCGGTAAAAATTAGTATATCACAGTCCGTATCCATTCTAGTCAAAAGCGTTTGTGTTTCATCAAAATTACGGCCAATACTACGAATATTCAAATGAAAAACT
This sequence comes from Hypomecis punctinalis, assembly GCA_949316475.1. Classification (NCBI taxonomy): domain Eukaryota; kingdom Metazoa; phylum Arthropoda; class Insecta; order Lepidoptera; family Geometridae; genus Hypomecis; species Hypomecis punctinalis. Next base: position 16,328 of record CASGGB010000017.1, read on the forward strand.
TTTAGAGACTGGAGTAGGTTATTTTCTTTTACGTACTTGTTACAAAACTCTGGGGAGCATTTAAAAGATTTGGATACACTAATTAAATCGAGCTCGTTTATGATATTGTTGCAATTATCCATAGTAGATGATGATGAAATAGTTATGTACCATTGTTAGAATCCCTGCCCTATTATAAGGACAAATTGCCAGTGAATAAGGTTCAGTATTCCTGTATAAATGATTGGTCTTGGTATTACCGGTTTTACGACAAACAATAACATTGATCTTATGCAATTCTTTGTAAAGATAACAGTTATTCGAATGCGCTCGATTGATGTAGTTGTGTGTAATAGTCAGCAATGTTTGCGGTGGTGTGTGTATGTGATTGACGGAAAATGTGAAGTGATATAACTGTGTCTGTGTGTGTAAAAAGTGTCCCGTTTTACAATGATTGTTTGAAAAAACAATGGTAAGTATGCATTTATTAGTAATTAAGAAAACATTCAAAATATATTTTAGTATTAGAAACGCAGCAACATGAACGCATATAATAAAGTATATTGACACGAATAGTCACTTTTCTGCTAAGTTCTTCAAATCTTTTTCGCTATTTACGCGGACTGCGGGAGATTTATCTTTTTTCCTTAAGTATACCTTCCCGTGGGCTACCCAACAATAAGAATAACGATTTGCTTTTGCGAATTCTTTAGCCAAGTAATGCAATTTTTTTACTTTGGGGGTAAGTAATTCCGAGACGTATACAGCATTTTTCGGGCAGTTTAGTCCGATATGTGTGGTGTTAAATCGATTTCCATGGGACTTCCTGTTAAAAATTTTTGCGGCATTTAAAAATACCTCCTTCTTGATAACGCTGCAGAACTCGATAATTATTGGTCTAGTAGCGCCGGGCTTGGCATATGAGCGGTAGATGTCCTTGATCTCTGAAGGTTGAAGGTCGCAATTAAATGTTTTCCCAGCTCTGATTAGAAGTTCAAGTAAACTATTTTTAGACTCTGGCTTATCTTGAAAGGTGGGAACATCTCTTATCTCGACACACGCAGCTCTCGACCTATTCTGGAGCTTCTCAATCTCATTTTCCAGCACCTGGGTGCGAGCTGTGAGCAGATCTTTTTCCTTCTGGAGGTTGTCATAATTTTCTTTTAAATCCTCGTACTGTTTTGTGATGAAAGCGAATGATGCCCTAAATTGGTTACAATTTTCTTTGAACTCATCAGCAACGTTCTGAAAGATCTTTAGTTTTTCTTCCTGCTTCACCTGCCACGCCTCAAACATATTTTTCATCTCGGCCATGCATGTCCCGAAGTCCGGATCATCCCTCTTCCTCTTATCCCTTGCTTTCCTTAATTTCGCTCGATCTTCAGAGTCGCTTAGTGAAGTCATACTAGTACACGAGCCGGAGGGATTCATTTTGGAAGCAGGTGGAGATCGCTGGACCGACATTTTTGGGAAACAATGCAATCCGTCGGCTTAAATTACGGAAACGTAGGCCTATTTTACGCTCGAGCAGCTGATGAACCGGTAGACGGTATTTATATATGTGTCTATCACCTGTGTTAGTAGTAGTAAACGATCGTAAACATCGATTAGGGCACGCTGGTAAAAATATGTAGTACTCTTTTATCCTGTTGCTAAGATGCATTAGAGTATCTCACTCGCACATTCAGTATGTTGTCGTACCTGTTTCGATGTATTGTCCTCGCAAGCGCAGTGGGAGTACACTCGATGGCTGATTTACGTCGAAACGCGCTTTATTTAAACGACAGTAAGATTCTTTTTTAGTTGAGAGACTAATTTTAATCTATTTATTTAGAGCAAGAGACCGCGTACAGACGTCCGGTCGCGTTCGCGGTTCGATCGGAAGGGGACCAGATTCAATGTATATTCTTTCTAATAAAAAAAAAATTAATAAAATCGGACGACTATGAGAAAAGTTATGCGTGGATACCTCTTCCGGTTGGTTCGTCAGTTAAAAATTCGCGTACTCCGTAATAAGATTTAGATACAAGTATATTAAATAAATAATTACTGAGACAATGCAGGTCAATCCATGGGCCATTATCATTTTAGGCAAATACTGAGGCGATTCAGACTATACCGTAGGCATTACGCTTGCAAGTAATACGACAATAGGCTCAATTATGAAGGCACCATCGTAAATTTAATTGCAACGTAAAAAGTATTCTCGCTATCGAATGCCTAAAGTGAAAAAAAAAAAAAACAGAAACAATTACGCCAATTAGCTATTATAATTACGATGGTGCCTTTGTAATTGGGCCTAATGCGGGCATAACCACGAGCTATTATTATTTTCAGTAAGTGCCACGACAATGCGGGCTAAACTGTGAGTTATTATAATCTTAAGCAATTACGAAAGCAAGTACTAAGACAACGTGGGCCAAATTATGTGCTATAAATTACCATCTTAAGCAAGTACTAAGAATACGTAGGCCAAACTGTGACCTATTATCATTTTAGGCAAATACTGTGACAATTCTGGCCAAACCGTGAGCAAGTGATACGACAACGCAGACCAAATGGCAAGCTATTGTATTTTTAAGCAAGTATTAATACAACGCGGGCCAAACCGCGGACTATTAGATATTATTATAAGCGAGTACAAAGTCAACGTACTCGTAGGTCAAACCGCGGGCTATTTTCATTTTAAGCAAGTACTAAGACAAAGCGGGCCAAGCCGCGGGCTTTAATCATATTAAGTACTCAGTCAAACCGAGCCAAACTGCAGGTTATTTTCATAATAAGTATCTAAGTATTAAGTCAACGCAAGCCGTTTGGCTTTAATAATTCAAGTATTAATACAACTATATATGACTGATATTATAATTATTAGCAAGTACTCAAACAACGCCAGCCAAACCTCAGGATATGTCGTGTTAAACAAATGTTAGGACAAAGTGGGCCAAGCTGCGGTTATTGTCGTAGGTACTTAAGTACCTAAGTAATAAATCAACGCGGGCTAAACCGCGGGCTATTATCATTTTAACCAAGTACTAAACAACGCAGCCAAACCGCGGGTTATATTATTTTAAGCAAGTACTGGACAAAGCGGGTCAAACCTCAGGCTATATCGTTTTGCAAGTACTAAGACAACGCAGGCCAAACTGCGGGCTATTATAATTTTAAGCAAATGCTAAGAAAACGCTGGTTAATCCGCAGGTATTATAATTTTCAGCGAGTACTAAAACAACCCTGGCCAAACGGCAGGCTATAATCATTTTAAACCAGTACAGTACTAAGACATCTCAGGTCAAACCATGAGACGATTATCGTTATAAATAAGCAAGTAATAGACAACGCCGGCCTAACCACAAGCTATTATCAGATTTAGCAAGTACGTATACTTACTAAAGCAACGCGGGCAAATCTGCGGGTTCAGCTAGTACAATAATAATAATAATTGAAAATGATTGAAAATAATTGAAACTAATTATAATAATTGAAAATAAAAATAAAAATTTCAAATATCTATGTAATGGGAGCGTGGTTTGCTCTCCAAGTCTTATGTAAAGGACTGAAGTTCCATTCTCGTACCGGCACCACCAGGGAGTTAAAGGAGCAGCACAGTGCCGCGCGAGTGGCGGCCGGGCGCGCCCGCTGTAGCGCCTGCCAGTCTGCGGCGACCATGCCGCTCGCGCTGCACCACCGCGGCAGGCGGAACATGGCGCGCCACGCGTCATTGTACTGAACCCTCATCTCGGTCAGCGCCCCGCGCGTGTGGTTCATCCACAACTCCACTGTATACACACTCGTACAGTAGCTGATAAAGAGCTGTGTTTTTACAGAGTCATTGCATCTGTAGAATCTTCTGGCCAACATGTTTGCGCGCGCAGCTTTAGCCCGTCTCTGCCTCTCTATGTCGGCGTGATCTGATAAATCAGAGGAGATCATGTGCCTGAGATATTTGACTTGCTCGACTCTCTCTAGCGTGGTGCCGGACAACACGAGAGGAGGTAGCTCTGTATTCTGGTTATTCGGGGACATTGCCCCCCCTTGTCTTGCACCGCAATTTAGTCCAGTAAAGTTAAGTAAGTAAACAATAAACTCATTTTTCCATCTTACTCGGTTTCTTTGTTGTTCGTACCACTTCTTAAGTACCTGAACTAGTTGTCTGGGGACTTTTCTATCATTCAGTTTCTTCCAGAGTAAGCTATGATTAACGAGGTCGATATCATGCCTGCCTTGTCGCCTAAAACTTTCATTATTTCATTTGCTAATTACAGGGAGACACGGGGTCATATAATAAAGTGCAAAAATAGAGTTATTTACTTTTAAATAAATAGACCGCTTTGTGCCATAATTTTTATCCCTCGCTTCTTTTTTACAATAGCATTAATAATTTTCGTTCATTATTTTTATCATATTTTCTGCCTATATTGATAATAATTGTAAAACACACTATTTAGTTTGATATGAAAGTGTGTATTTTTTTAGTTTTTTTAAACATACTTTTATTTTTAACTTTTTAGTAATCGAATAAACGCATTGTCATCGGTATTTGACAGGTGTACAAAGTTTAAAGAAAATCTGAACGCTCAAAGTAGGGCAAAATTGAGTTCTAAGGGGTTGGTTACAAGCAAGCAAGCACGATTTTATAAGTTTCACCTGTATGTTAGGTGAAACTTATAAAGGAGTGTTAAAAATAAACCGAGTTCAAAACTATTATTTCAAGATCGGTGTAAGCCTTAATAAATAATTGGAATAAAATTGCCACTTGATAATTTTTGATGACATTTTCCATTGGGAAATAAAACACAAAAGGCGTGGCGTGGCGTTCATTTCTTGCTGTGCATTATTTACTATTTACATTCTCTTTGTTGCTGTGTGAGTTTTTGTTTATGTCATTTAATAAAAAACGACAATTTTCTGTTCTTGATTCATTAATTTACTTTGTTACTTATCAATCATTTATCATATCGACTTAATTTGGTTATTACCTATACCGAAATTACAAATAGGTACAATTTATTGCGTGAGTAGGTAGATACATCTTTCTTCTGAAAAATTAATAAATAATGTACCTGATTAGAAACACTTCAAGTTTTTTTAACACCCTGTGTATAGTTGTTACAGTTAATTCAAATTTATTTTTAGCTACGGTCATACTTACAACGGGTTTCCTTTTGTTAAAATTTAAATTCATTCATTATAGGTTTGTTTTTTGGGAATGTTATCCAGCTTCATGGATGGTATAACAACCGCAACATCATTAGCAATAAAATTCCGGGAAATTATGAAACACGATGTATTAATTAGTTCGTTACAGATATTAGCGTGTCACAGTTTGCTTTACATGCAAGCGAGCAAAATGCATACCACCTCAGATTGCTCTGAGCTCGTATGTACTTTGCTCCAATCTGTTTGTCATTTCAACAAGCACGACGTAGTTCAGTACAGACTATGAGTGTCTGGGTCAGTAATTCAGTACACAGTTTGGCAATATGCGTCCTGGCTTTGTCCAAGCATTAGATTGTTATAGCTATACCTACTAAGCGCCACACAAATCGGCGGATGGGAAGTTACGACGACGAGACGCCGGGACACACCCGCCCGCCAACCTCATGCCTCCCGCGCGCTCCCTACGCCCGTGCTCACCACTACGACACGCGGCGTCAGCATTGTGCACACATGCGCAATAATTAGTTAACTTCTCATCAGCCGATGTGTGGTTATTTTCTTTATTAAAATTCACTATGTAAAAGAATTTCATGTTTTCGTATCTTATTATCTTTGAACCTATTGCTTGTAAAATATGGCAGCGTTATGGAGGCCCTGAGTAAAAATCAAATTAGAAAATTCAAAATTCCATTGTAGTGCTTAACTATTATTAATTATATGCAGTTGTTTTTTTCTGTAGAGTTTACCATATTTATTTTAAACCTTATTGGTTACTGTACAAAGTCTGGGCCTACTTTGCAAGAACTCCTTTGAGAAATCTCACGTGAGATGAAGACGGAGGGAGAGGGTCAAGTGAACCTCGCGATATCTCGCCAGAAGGATGAGGTCAATTGATAATTTTTCACTTAAACTCACTACAACACTTGCTATGTTGAAATTTTTATTAAAATATTTTATTTTACTTATTAAAACTAATTTTAATAATACGAGTATTATTCTGTACTTTATCTTAGTTATACAAAATATATAATTTATAAATAAATATTTTTAAAGTTTGATCAAATAAAAGTATACCGTCGCCTCAGTCTTTGAAAGGGCTATCGACCACTTTTATCTAAAATGACTTTTTGATATCATAATAGAGGTAAAAAAATTACATGTCTAATGGTGAAATCATTTTTTTCAATTTTTTGATAGAAATTGCACAATTTGTAAAATTAAAATATTCTATCTCCAAATCAAAATCAATTTTGAGTCTTTGTTTAGCCATTATATGTAGCTGGCGCCAACATCCGTATTGAAAACTCAAATTCAGTCTTTGTTCGCCACAACTCCTCCGATCTACCAATCACAACGAAGGTCGCACCCCATGACGCCACCCCAACCTTTTTTTATGAAGTTCATTTTGTGTAAAAACTAACCGCGCGTGTGTGTTTCTGTAGTAAATTTAATTGTCTTTGTGTATTTATATATAAAACAATCTAATTACAATGTCTGTGACGATAAAAAAGCACAGTTGTGATCAAGTTAAACTGAATTTAGAAAGGTAAGGCATACAGATAATTTTATTTTACTATATTTCTATAATCTGATCAAAGTCTTACAACATATGATGTAATATCGGCAGTAATATTTTTTTATTTAAAACAAAACGATTTTTTTTTATTTCTTGTGCGTATAGAATAATTACATAAAATTAGCAAATATTTAAATTGATTAGTAACACTACTTTAATCGATTAATTTTACTGCACAAAGCTTTTGTTTTTATTTTGTAACCTATCCTACTCATTTTACAAAATTGTTGTTTATTTTATGCTTCCTGTGTAATGGGTACAAAAAAAATCATTTACTAAATACAACATATCGTCGCCTCAGTCCATGTTTGTCCTAACGACCAAGCACCAAATTTTTCAGGAGACGTTATTTTTAGTTTAAAAATCAGATAATCAAGAAATCATATAACAATTTAGCGATATAGGAACCAAATAGTAAATATTTATGAAATGTCAAAGTTTCATTTTAATAATACAAGTTCAAATGTGTTATTTATGGGTTGTTTGTGGAGATAGGCCAAATCTGTTCCGAAAAAATTTTGAGACAGCGATATTGGCACAAACACATGTTGATAGGGCTCGAACGTGCAGAGAGATTTTAGTTCTTGAGTGCTCAAGTGACCATCGTGACTCGCATACAGCGTGTTCAATATTTTATCAGTGAATTTAAATAACTTGGTCTGTAGAAAATGAGGTAGGTAGGCATTTAAGTAATTTTACAAGTCGTGAAATAATGGGTGTAAATTTTTTGTTCTTATATTTTATTTAATACATTATTAACTGACTGCAAAATATTCTACTGTCTTCTTTGTGATTTGTAAAGTAAGTACTCTCATAATTATTTCAACAGCGGAGATGATGATGATGATAATCATAAATTGTTTTTAGTAGTTTACTTCGCGTTCATTGATCCTAAACTGTAAATAAAATCATTTGAGGTACTTATTTAAACCTGTATGATTATGATAATAAAATCATTACCTATTATAAAAGCCTGCACACAAAAAAATCTATATTCCATTTTATGGTGTAAAAACTAACTACAATAAAATCAGCCAAGTGTGAATTGGACTAACGTACGATGGATTCCGTACCGTAGATAATATCATAATGTATATTACATACTTTAATAACTTATTTTTAATTGTATAGGTTAACAATTAAATCTGTGAATATCATGTTACGTCACCTTTATATGCCATGTATATGGGGATATGCCAGCTTTCATACAAAAATATTCAAACCTCTTTATTAAGAGTGATTTAGATTAAACATGTAATTTTTTTTTTCATTAATACTAGTTTTATTAAATAATGTCAGAAATAATATAAAATTATGTTGTACATGTAACTTATATGTTGTATTTAGTAAATTATTTTTTTTTTGTACCCATTACACAGGTAACAAAAAATAAACAACAATTTTGTAAAATGAGTAGGATACGTTACAAAATAAAAACAAAAGCTTTGTGCTGTAAAATTAATCGATTAAAGTAGTGTTACTAATCAATTTAAATATTTGCTAATTTTATGTAATTATTCTAAACGCACAAAAAATGAAAAAGCTCGTTTTGTTATAAATAAAAAAAAAATACTGCCGATATTACATCATCCTATATGTTGTGAGAATTTGATCAGATTATAGAAATATAGTAAAATAAAATTATCTGTATGCCTTACCTTTCTAAATTCAGTTTAACTTGATCACATCTGTGCTTTTTTATCGTCACAGACAGTGTAATTAGATTTTTTTTAAATATAAATACACCAAGACAATGAAATTTACTACAGAAACACACACGCGCGGTAAGTTTTTACACAAAATGAACTTCATAAAAAAAGGTTGGGGTGGCGTCATGGAGTGCGACCTTCGCTGTGATTGGTAGATCGGAGGAGTTGTGGCAAACAAAGACTGAATTTGAGTTTTCAATACGGATGTTGGCGCCAGCTACGTATATTGGCTAAACAAAGACTCAAAATTGATTTCAATTTGGAGATAGAATATTTTAATTTTACAAATTGTGCAATTTCTATCAAAAAATTTAAAAAATTGATTACACCATTAGAAGTGTAAATTTTTTTATCTCTATTATGATATCAAAAAGTCATTTTTGATAAAAGTGGTCGATAGCCCATTCAAAGACTGAAGCGACGATATAAGTTACATGTACAACATAATTTTATATTATTTAATAAAACTAGTATAAATAAAAAAAAGTTACATGTTGTTTAAATTATTATAATATACTACGGGACTAATCGCGCACTAAAATTACGAGATGAATAAATACCTCATCATCCCGACGTTTCGGCCGAGTTGCATCGACCGTGGTCACGGGTAGACTGGAGTATAGAACAGCTGGTACCGCCATTTGGTATTTATTTATCTCGTAATTTTAGTGCGCGATTAGTCCCGTAGTATATTATAATAATGTGTTCAAATCGCGATAGTTTAAAAATAACATGTTGTTTAAAGCAATCTTAATAAAGGGGTTTGAATATTTTTGTATGAAAGCTGGCATATCCCCCATATTTATGTATAAAGGTGACGTAACATGATATTTACAGATTTAATTGTTACCTATTCAATTCAAAAATAAGTTATTAAAATATGTAATATACATTATGATATTATCTACGGTACGGAACCCATAGTGCGTTAGTCCAATTCACACTTGACTGATTTATTGAAGTTAGTTTTTACACTATAAAATGGAATATAGATTTTCAAATTATTTTATTTACAGTTTGGAATCAATGAACGCGAAGTAAACTACTAAAACCATTTACGATAATCATCATCATCATCTCCGCTGTTGAAATAATTATGAGAGTACCTACTTTACAAATCACAACAAAGACAGCAGAATATTTTGCAGTCAGTTAATAATGTATTAAATAAAATATAACAACAAAAAATTTACACCTATTATTTCACGACATTAATAGTAAAATTACTTAACTACTTACCTACCTCATTTTCTACAGATCAAGTTATTTAAATTCACTGATAAAAAATATTGAACATGCTGTATGCGAGTCACGATGGTCACTTGAGCACTCAAGAACTAAAATCTCTCAACACGTTCGAGCCCTATCACCATGTATTTGTGCCAATATCCCTGTCTCAGAATTTTTTCGGAACAGATTTGGCTTATCTCCACAAATAACCCATAAATAACACATTTGAACTTGCTTTATAAAAATGCAAATTTGACATTTCATAAATACTTACTATTTTGTTCCTATATCGCTAAATTGTTTTATGATTTCTTGATTATCTGATTTTTAAACTAAAAATAACGTCTTCTGAAAAATTTGGTGCTTGGTCGTTAGGCCAAACAAAGACTGAGGCGACGATATATTGAATAACACCACTGCGAGTTGTTCTCTGGGCTTGCTATGCATGCCGGTATCGCCGCAGACTGCACGTCGCTTGTCTCCTCCTTACTGGCCTGAAACAACGGATGAGTGTTGAAGAGTAAATAATAAGACACGATAATTTTACATTCAATGGCTTATATGAATCCACCAACCCGCACTGGACCAGCGTGGTGGATATGGCCAATCACCCTTCGGGAGTAGGCCTATGTGCTGCAGTGGACTATTAAAAAAGGCTGGTAGGTATGTGTATATTGTACAGCTACAGGAATAGCCGAGCGGGGTGAGCGGCGAACTTTTTTATAATACTTACATTTTTAAACTCTATATCTTTGTAATAAAATGTCTGAATTAAATAATTAAAAAAGTTATTGAAATAGTCTTGAATATTAAATAATTTATTTTGATAAGGATAAAATACCAAGATACAAATAAAGATCCTTTTCTTAAAAATTAATTGAAATGCCGCCCATTTCAATTAATTTTTAAGAATAAAAGAACACTAATCGTGGCTTAACTATAATAGTTAGATGTATGCTGTTGCGACATTTTTGTAAATAATGATGTGTACTACAAAGTCGTCCTACATTATTTTATTCTAGCATCAATAGACTTCAGCGCACGCGATGTAAGGAATATTTTAGGCATTTTTTTACACCTTGGGCAACATTTTTGTCTACTACAAAAATGGATCCTTATTTTTATTCTTGCAATAAATTATATATATATATATATAAAGAGGAAAGATTTGTATGTATGTTTGTAACGAATTGGCTCAAAAAGTACTGGACCGATTTTAAAAATTCTTTCACCATTTGATTGCTACATTGTCACTGATTAATACAGTATATATATAGTGGAGCAGATAGTGGAGCAGCGCCATTAAGCATAGTTGGAAACGTCAAATGTCAACTGTCGTTTAAACGTAAAGTAACAACTGTCATTTGGGTGAGGTCGACACAGAGCCTGTGGTATGGAAATAACAACTTCGGTCTCGAGTAATTGGTTCACTCATTTCTGGTTTATCTATGATGGAGGAGATTCGAGCAGTTCATTCGGTGGATGCCAGCAGTTGAGATCTGGGACTGGAACTGACACGTGGTTTGGAAAAGGTTGCTGTGTCGAACTTTCCACGTTTCCATAATCTTTAATTATCATCGCAATCCTGCAGTAAAACTATCTGTTCTGTTCTAATTGTTATTGAAGAACAAACGTGTAAACTACAACGCGCATTGTTAATTTCGGCGTTCCTGACATGTCGGACCCACATGATGACGAGTCCCAGGAGCTCTCCCCGTCATATATATATATATACATATTATATTATAGTATAGAGGACGTTAAAAGTAAATAAAATTAAGTTAAAAATATATTTCACGCGAAATTCTTAATACAAATCTGAACTTGGGGCACGTAACGCGCGTATTATATAGTTATGTAATCATCCACCACCCGCCTGCTGCTGTACACGTACAGTAGCAATTTATGTGTCGGCGGGGTGAGGGGTGGGGTTCTGCAGCGAGTAGCGCACTTTAGAGCCGCGATAAAGTTTGATGCGATCTCTACCGTTCTACGCGGGTCACATCTTGGAGGATCCATAATACTCAAAACGATAGTTTAATTTTTTTTAATTGCATTGTTTTGATGTAGGTACTTATTGTACATAGTGTTGTGGATTAAATATATCAAATTTGTCAGATCGGACAATAAATCTGAAAATGTATAAACGCAGAATATCTCGCCATGTATTTGGAAGGTCTACTAAGAAAATGAAATGCTTTTTAACCGACTTCCAAATAGGAGAAGATTCCATATTCGTCTGTATGTATTTCTTTTTCTTTGTAAGAAAAACAGTTTTTAGTTCGAGGTGTTTCTATTTAAATTTTATCGAAATCAGCTTAGTCGTTTTTGAAAAAACAACAATAATGTAAGAATATTCATCGATTCGAGCGAACTATAGCGAAATTAGACTATGTGTTCGTTAGTGATCATCGAAGTTAAGCAAAGTTCGGCACGGACAGTCTTCGGATGGGTGACCGCGGGTGGTATTTACAACTGAGCGCTGCCGAGGCTCGGATAACACGATAAATTGTAGGTCCCGGTTGTTTTAATCGTTCAGCCATGTCAATGGCCTTCAGGCGGCTTAGAAACTCTGACACCAGGGCTAGCCACCCGGCCTGTACAAACTTACATTAGCGAACTACGTTTAGATTTTGTATACTTACGATTGAAGTCGGTTTTTGCAAAAAATAATTATTATAGTTAAATTATTTACAATAAGTTATATTAATCCTTTTCAATAAAAATAAAATTGACATACCCTTATAGGGTCTTATACATCCTATAACTACATATATCTAGTATTACATGTGTTGCAATCTTGGAGGACTTAGCTATAGAGATAAGCCGTCCCAGGTTGCAATCAATGATTGAGTGAAGATACCTGTAAATCTGGCGGGACAGTCGTACAGGTATTTAGCTCCATAGCGCGACCCCGTGTGCACTCTCCTTAGTATTTGCTGTCCCTTCTCCGCGGGGAAGTCCGCCGTGAACCACGGCTCAGGATCGCACTCGGCGCCTACTGTCAGCGTGCCTGGAAACAATCATGGACACAATATTTTTAAACGAATTTCAATACTTTAATTTTTATTGATAAAAGGCACAATCGTGAACTTTTTTTTTTTTTTTTTTTTTTATTGAAAATTTTTACAAACCACAGACTCCAGGGTCTGTGCCCTTTGTTAACTAAAATTACAATTGGTAGATTATACTGTACAAAGAGAGTTAGTAGGTACTTGAAATTTTAGCCTAAGTTAGTTAGTTGGTGCAATGCGTGAATGCCACGAGCAGACCGGCGACCCGCAAGCAGCACCCGATCACGAGTGTGACACATGTGCCAGCCATCGCTCTCCTCGACCATATTTGAGGGAAGAGAGCGACCCGACACATGATGCCGCCGCAAGAAGGAGCCCTCGATGGCGAGCATGAACGCTTGGGGCATGCTTATTTCTTATAAATTACAAATACACATTTTCCACGTCCTATGCAATTTTTTTTGCCTTCTCCTGGCCCAGAGCCTCCATCACCGCCTCGTTCCGATCCCTGACGGCCATCTGCAGGTTGTATTCGCTGATGGTCTCCGATGACACAGACGACGCTCGCCGTACGAATCGACTGATGGCATCATTTTCGATGTCGTCGGCGTAGTAGATGAAGGTTCCAGTGTGCCGCGATAGTGCAACGACCGCGTGTGAGACGCTCTCGTGTAGTCTCATTTTTGGCTTTGTTTTTATAACGATTACCGATTCGTATGTTAGTCCCTGAGCTTCGTGAATGGTAAGGGTGCGTGATCCTGAGCCTCCCCCATAACCTTGGCTTAAGAGGGTCTCCTTTTCTTCCTGCGTATGTACTAAGAAAAGGGTGTTGGGGAGGGTTTTGGATATTTGAGCCTCCTTGAACCTTTTCTGCTCAAGAGACCTAACACGAGGGGCTGAGGAATATATACCTGAGTATATTTCCCTCAACGCATACGCGACATCCATTGGATTTCTGTGTGTGCAGAGCAACTCCTGGGTGATATTTGCAACCAGCGTTGGACGATGGTACCTCATCTCGAAGAGATTTTCTCTGTCGATATAAGGCAACTGATTGACGTCTCCAATGAGGACAAGTTCGCTAGCACCAGACAGCCGGGCAGCCATTATTATGGCTCCAAAATGGTTCATTAAAGCTTCGTCCACCAGAAGGCGACCGAAGCTTTCTTTTCCGAAACCATTGACGAGAGATGAAGCCATGGTTCGCACTCTGGATTTTACCAGATCTCCTAATCGGTGCGATAACTTCTCTCTCAGGTCTTTTGCTGCCTCTGTTGTTGTTGTGATGATAGCGTCTCTGTCCACATCAAAGTGTCTAATCACCCATGTTGTCTTGCCACATCCTGGTACTCCGTTGACCCATTGTATTGTTACGAGATGGGTTCTTGGATAGTCAGTTAAAACGCCGATTATTCACTTTGCACTTTATTGCACACAATCACTTCACAAAAACACACGACACAATTGGTTCGCACAAACACTTTACACTGGCACTGATATTCACACAAGCTAGTCACTTCACAATCACTGGTATCGCACTCTAACCCGAGTAGTTATCGCTTCGACGGTAAACGAATAAACTGATCCCCACGGGTCGGCCGGCGTATTTATACCCGTTATTTCCTACAGTCTCGAACCTACGAGATATTTCGCAACATTACTCGATCTTAATAAGCGCTATTGTGTTAACAAGTAAACAACTTGAAAGTTCGAGAATCCCCTATTGTTTTTCATTTACGTAAACACCCAACAAATAAAAGTCATAAAGCCATAAAACCGAATACAAAAGGCACCAAAAAAACGCAAAACAATAGAGCTTCCCAGAAGCGTACACACCGCAGATTACATCATAGTTACTCCATACCTACAACGGGCTACTACTGCGTTACACTACCCCCTCCTAAGACATGCTCGTCCCGAGCATCGTTGCACCCGTAATATCGTGCCAATCGATCCACATGAACTATCTTGGGAGCACCTCGATGTCCCTTCTGTATGCGGAACGTCACGTCGTTGATCTTGGTCACCACTCGGTATGGTCCATCCCATTTGGCTTGTAGCTTTGGAGATTTCCCTTTTTTGCGTATAGGGTTGTGTAGCCATACTAGCGAGCCTTCCTCAAACCCAGGGTTGTTAGTCCTTCTGTCGTATCTAGTCTTCATTCTTTCTGATGTTTGCTGGCCATACTCTCTAATGTGCTCATAGATGTCGTTCATCTTGTTCCGGAGGTCACTGGCGTACTCAGTTATGGGTTGTGGAGAATCCGGTGGGACACCAGTTATTAAGTCGGCGGGTAGCCGTAATTCACGTCCAAAATTGGCAAAAGCAGGAGTGACATTGGTGCTCTCATGAACAGCACTTCGGTATGACAACAAAAATGGCTGGATATGCTTGTCCCAATCCCGTTGTTTGCTTTCGACTACTTTTGCCAGGTATCTCTCCAGAGTTTGGTTGAATCGCTCCACCATTCCATCTGATTGCGGGTGGTATGACGTTGTCCTTGTTTTGTGTGCACCCATAAGCCGACACGTCTCTTGAAACAGTTGAGATTCAAAATTTCTTCCTTGGTCACTATGGATTTCCAATGGTACTCCAAAACGACAGAATACTTCATGGATCAATTTGTCTGCTATCGTCGATGCCTCTTGGTTTGGAATTGCGAAGACTTCCGGCCACTTGGTGAAGTAATCCATGACGACAAGGAAGTACTTGTTGCCACTTTCGCTCACAGGAAATGGTCCGGCCACATCCAATGCGATTTGCTCCCATGGTGCTCCAACATTATACAGCTTTAGTGCTCCTCTGCTGCGGGTATGCGGACCTTTCACTGATGCACAGCTCGTGCATTTCCGTACCCAGTCTTCTACATCATCTCTGCAGTTGATCCAGTAAAACCTTTCTCGAATCTTCAACAGGGTTCGTTTCACACCCAGATGTCCTCCCGAAAACCCTTCGTGGTACAACTTCAAAACTTCGGGAACTTTTGCTCTGGGTACAACCATTTGGAGATGGCACTGATTGCCTCGAGCATTTTCCCATTTTCGGCACAGCACTCCCTCTTGAAGCACCAGGCTATCCCATTGCGCCCAATAGCTCTTTGTCGTAACACTCAGTGAAGCAATAGCACTCCAGTCAGGCTTACGGGCTTCCGATTCCATCCATTCAAGAATCGGCTTGATGTCGACGTCTTCTTTTTGTGCAGCTTGAAGGGTTTCTTTCCATTCGTCGCCGATGTCAGCTTTGAGCATTCTGACAGGTACTGGATCTTTCGACTCTTGTCTTGAGCAATGTTTGCAGTCCTCTGAGCATGGCCTTCTTGACAGTGCATCTGCGTTGCCATGAGATTATCCACTGCGATGCTCCGTGGTGAAGTCAAACTCTTGTAGTTGCTCAATCCATCTTGCCACTTGGCCTTCGGGATCTTTAAACTGCAGTAGCCACTTTAGAGCAGCGTGGTCGGTCCTCAGATGGAATTTTCGCCCGAGCAGGTATTTGATAAAATGACGCAATGTCTTCACCACTGCAAGTAGCTCCTTTCTTGTCACACAGTAGTTCCTTTCTGGCTTGGACAGGGATTTGCTGAAATACGCAATCACCACTTCTTGGTCTCTTTTTCTTTGCGACAATACTCCTCCAATGCCGGTGTTGCTGGCGTCAGTGTCCACGATAAACTCGTTCTCGGTGTCCGGAAAGCCGAGAATAGGCGTATTACAAAGTCGCTCCTTTAGTCCTCGAAAAGCTGCGTCGCAATTTTCATCCCAGAGGAAGGGCCGTTTTTCCTCAGTCAGTCTATGCAACGGCTTAGCGATGTCAGCAAAGTTCTTCACGAATCGCCTGTAATAGGAGCATAATCCCAAGAATGCTCTGACTTCCGTCTTGTCTTTTGGCACAGGCCAATCCTTCACAGCACTGACTTTACCTGGATCCATCTGTACACCAGCTTCGGAAATCACATGTCCCAAGAAATTCACTTGCCTCTTGAAGAAGGAACATTTCTTCGGACTCAGCTTAAGATTGGCAGCACGTATTTTTGTTAGGACTCGTTCCAGGTTTTGCAGGTGGTCTTCGAAGGTTTTTCCCACAATTATGATGTCGTCTAAGTAGACAAGGCATGCGTCACCAATTAGTCCCGCAAGAACTAACTCCATTAACCTTTCGAACGTAGCGGGGGCGTTGCACAACCCAAACGGCATCACTTTAAATTGCCACAGGCCTTTTCCCGTAGAAAATGCGGTCTTCTCCTTATCTTTAGGGTCTATTTCCACTTGCCAGTACCCGCTCTTCAAGTCCAGCGTAGTGAACCACTTCATGCCCGTCAGTGTATCCAACGTGTCATCAATCCTCGGCAAAGGGTAGCTGTCCTTCTTCGTTACGTCGTTGAGTCGTCGATAATCAACACAAAACCGCATACTGCCGTCCTTCTTTTTCACTAGAACCACTGGCGAACACCACGGACTGGATGAAGGTTCTATCACACCATTTAGCGCCATGTCTTCAATCATTGACTCAACTTCATTTTCTCGAGCCACTGGTATCCTTCTTGGCCGCTGTCGTATCGGTGGCACGTTTCCTGTATTTATCGTGTGCTTCACTAAGCCAGTCTTCCCGTTGACAGCATCATCGAGGGCAAATATGTCGGTAAAGCGCTGTAGCATCTTCTTCGCCATCAGAAGTTCTTTTTCAGAGAGATCTTTCCGGGAATCTTCCAATAGTGTTGACACGTTGCAACTCCCAGCACAGTTGTATTCCTCCTTTGGTTGTTCTTGGCATCTGCGCATCCAGTCTACTTCTTCGCATGTACCAATCGGGGTTCCTCCTTTGATGAGTTGTTCCTCGTTACTTGTGTTGAGCACACGCACCACAGCAGTATTAGTAGTCCTCACCAAAGTTCGGGCCACTAACCATGGTTGATCACCTTCCGATTGTTCTATTAGCACACATCGTTGTTGATGTCCCAACTTTGGCGGTAATCTAACTGCCACAATGGTTTCCGATCTAGGTGGAAGGACTGTTCTCTGCAGACAATAAACCTTTCCTGATATGGCGCCTTCCATAAAGATTTCTTCTCTTCCACACTTCAAGATTCCTTGGTTGACGTCAATCTCACAATGATGTTCTCGCATGAAGTCAAGACCCAGAATGCAATCGTCAACTATATCTGCCACAATGACTTTATGTTGGAAAGTTTTCTCACCCATCTTTAACTTCACCAGCTTCTCTCTTTGGACGGATATGTGCTGACCGGTCGCTGTCAGAAGTTGAACTGTTTTGCAGCTTTCGAAGATCGGAAGAAAGCGCTTAGCCAAACGGGAACTGATGATAGTGCGAGAAGCTCCAGTATCCAATGTCAGCTTGCACGAAGTTCCGTTGATGGCACCATTGATGATCAGGCTGTTCCCATCGTGAGCTTGTGATATCAAAATCTTTGGCTTTTCTGACCCGGTTAACACTCGCCAATTTCTGTTTTCTTCAGCAGGTCGTTTATTCCTCCATAGTGAATGCGTTGCCTCACGTTCCGTCCGTTCTTCCAATTGTCGATCGTCCCTGGTTCGGCATGGCTTTGGGCAATTCCGCCATAAATGGCCTCTTTCGTCGCAGTTGTAGCATCTAGGGCCAAACCTTGTACGAAGTGATGCGTCCTTTACCTCCCTTATATGTTGGATATCCTTCGCTGGATTTCGTACAGCCTCGACTTCTAAGGCTTGAGCCAAAGCCTCCTTTAGTGTCTTATGATGCCCGAGTTTCACTGCAGTTCGTACTTCGAAGTCTGCTATCCCGTTAGCAAACGCTTCCACTAGATGTTCGTCGTTGGGTAATGGCGCGGACTGATAAGCCTTCCGGAATAGTTTCTCCACCTCGACGGCCCACTGTTGAAGACTTTCATTACGACGTTGCACCCTGTTCTTCAACTGCGCTCGGTACACACGTTCCAGGTGCTTATCACCATAGCGACTTTCCAGCGTTTCCATTAATTTATCGTAGGTCACTTCCTTACCCACGGCATCCAGAATACTCAGGGCTTCGTCACGAAGGCTCATGATGAGGGCGTTCTTGGCTTGGTCCTTGTTTCATCCATTGGTTTGAACGGCGGCGTCGAATTGAATTTTGTAGGCTGACCATGATGATGTTCCGTCGAAAGGCGTCACTTTAATCTTTTGTGAGGCTGGCGAGAAGGTAGTAGATGCAGCGGCTCCGCTTCCATATTTGATAACATTCAGGGCCTTTTTCACGTCGGCGATTTGTGTTTCCGCCTCGACAATACGGGATTCATGCTCCTTTATGCTGGCGTCGTGCTGATCGACCGTGTCCTTGACCTCTTTAATCTCTTTGCCCAAAGTCATCTGCAAGCTTGAAAGCAGCTCTTCTTTTTGACGAGCCTGTTCTTCTCTGTTGCGGTCTAATTTTTCTTCTAGCTGGCGAGTCTGTCTTTCGTTGTTGCGGGCCTGTTCTTCTATTAGACGAGCCTGTTCTTCCATTAGACGAGCCCGTTCTTCTTTGTTGCGATCGAACATCGACTGCATCATGGACATCAAAGCAGCCATATCAAATGCCACAGGGACAGCAGGTGATGTAGCAGGTGCCACAGCAGGTGGTGCACCAGGTACCACAGAAGGTGCCGCAGCAGGTGTTCCTGGGTTTCTGGAGTCGTCGTTGGTTGCCTCGGACTCACTGCCTTCCATTAACAGCGAATTATTTCCAAAGCGCCTGTGGTCGATCTCCTCCTGGCGGCGCTCCTGCTCCTCTTGTCGGCGCGCTTCCTCCTGTCGGCGCTGACTCCTTGTGCGAGGGGTCTCTTCGTCGTATGGTGTTACCGGCATTTTCAACTATCCACCCTTCTGACACCAAATGTTACGAGATGGGTTCTTGGATAGTCAGTTAAAACGCCGATTATTCACTTTGCACTTTATTGCACACAATCACTTCACAAAAACACACGACACAATTGGTTCGCACAAACACTTTACACTGGCACTGATATTCACACAAGCTAGTCACTTCACAATCACTGGTATCGCACTCTAACCCGAGTAGTTATCGCTTCGACGGTAAACGAATAAACTGATCCCCACGGGTCGGCCGGCGTATTTATACCCGTTATTTCCTACAGTCTCGAACCTACGAGATATTTCGCAACATTACTCGATCTTAATAAGCGCTATTGTGTTAACAAGTAAACAACTTGAAAGTTCGAGAATCCCCTATTGTTTTTCATTTACGTAAACACCCAACAAATAAAAGTCATAAAGCCATAAAACCGAATACAAAAGGCACCAAAAAAACGCAAAACAATAGAGCTTCCCAGAAGCGTACACACCGCAGATTACATCATAGTTACTCCATACCTACAACGGGCTACTACTGCGTTACAGTATTTTTGGTACCGCCCAGTTTCCCCAGCCTGCCTCAACGTCTGAACTCCGTTCGATGGTTTTAGCCATCTCGAGGATTTACTTAGCGGTGACTACAATTGGGTTGTTCGATGGTATCGCGTATTTTGGTCTTCCTATTCGCTCCGTCTCTGTCTCATTCAGCTCCACAAAACCACTTACTGCGCTGTAAGCTGCCACATACTGTCCTTTCATGGTCCCTCTGATGACTTGGGAGGTGACGTTATTGTATATGGCTGCTTCTGCCTCCTCGAGTCTTGATTTTAGTAGACTCTCACTTACCGGACCACCCAGCCTAAAGAACTCCAGAATGTTATCACAGTTCTTAAGATTGACATTTTTCGTCGCTCTCAATAAGGCTAGGTATTCGATAAAGGCATTTCTCGCGTGGTCTCGTGGCGCCGAGGCCAAGATATAACGGGGCGCATCGACCTGTCCCATGTCGGCTCTCGTTCGGGTTGCCTGAGGTGGTGAAACTACTCTCGAGGTCACCGTTGTCCGTGGAAGTGGTGTTTTAGGCATGAAACGGAATAAGCTCTGCATTGCGATACTGAAGAGACCCGATAAGGCACCATCGCTGCTGTTTGGACGGGAAACGGGTTCCTCAGATGCTGCTATTAACTCTGCTCTTTCAGAACCAGATTGAACAGCTGAATTCGGAATGGGGCGGTTCCAGCTGTCTGTTGCATTATCAGGATCGTTACAGGGACTCTTCAGAAAACTCAGGTTTTCTCCTCTGTCCTCATACACGATAACCTCATGGTATTCCGAGGCTTTAATACAACCCAGCCGGTCCGCGGCTTCCGCCCTCAACCGTTCAACCACCATCGCGTCCACGCTTATCACCCGGGGAGTGCTGTCCACTTTCTTACTGAGATGTTCAAGCAATGCACTAGCTGGCGCGAAAGGTGACTGGGCGGCCCACTCGACTAGTGCAATCGTTTTGTTATTCGATCTGACAAGTCGGAATTGGTGGCCGCCTGCCTCGCACACAGGCATAGCGTCGTAGGATTTCCGCTTTAATGTTAATTTGGCGGTGCTCCCGTTGAGTAGACATGCTAGTCCAGGTGACAAGCGGACGCGTTTCTGGGCTCTGACTTGGCAAAAGCTTATTCCGAATCTTTCTCTGTTGTTGTCCATAAAGAGAGCCACACCACGGATACGAATCCCCGGAGTTCCCTTTTCCGCGTTCACTAGAATTTCGTCGATGACTACGCTTTTTGGGAGTAATTTTCGGACGGAAATTGCGCTTTGTGCAACTTCGGCGGACTGTGTGTATGTAGAGTGAATTTGAGTGGGGTCGAGTGTTAGAGTGGAGGGTAGTGTGAATGTGTCAGTTAAAGTGGATTGAATAGTAGAGGTAATGGGGGATGGTATGGTAGTAAGGAATGGTAGGTTATTGAAGGATGGTAAGGTAGTGGGGTGTGTTGCGGCGGGAGTGAGTTGTTGGATGGAGTGGCGAGTAGAATTTATTTTGGCCGCTATTCGGAACGACCTCTCCATGAAAGACAAAAGGTGTTGTCTGTTTTCTGGATCTGTTAGGATATTATGGAGATCCGAGACCGCTAGATTTCTGTCTATCATTATTTCGAGGTCGTGTCGTGCGGCCGAGAATCTGGGGCAATCAATGAGCAGGTGCCAGACCGTCTCGGAGACATCGGGATCGCACTCGCATCCAGGGCTGTTCTTGATCTTACATCTGTACAGGTATTCAGCTATTCCTCCATGTCCTGTCAAAGCTTGAACTTGAAAAGGAGTCAGTTTCGTGACACTCGTCACCCGATATGCGTTTACGATATCCGGGAAGAACGTCTGAGTGACTTTACCTTTGTCCGAGGTTTCGTATCGGTCCTGCCACTTCTGCACTGACTCCTCGCGAATTTTGCTTTTGACATAGGACAGGGGGATCCCTTCGTAATCTCTTGAGGTTCCAGTGAGTGCCGCTGACTTTGCAAGTTCATCAGCTCTCTCATTACCGGCGGTTCCCACGTGCGCTTTCAGCCAGAAAAGACGAAGAGATCTCCCTTCTGCAGTTATCATTCCAATGTTCTCCTTTATCCTCTTCGCCAAAGGATGACTCGTTTTGGGGTTCCGAAGCAGTTCAAGTGAAGATCGTGAATCACTTAAAATGTTGACTTCAGAATTTCTACTTGTTGCCACCATTTGAGTCGCTCGGTAAAGAGCATAAAGTTCCGATTGGAAGACTGTGCATTCGGGGTGTAGCTTGAATTTTGAATACTTGACTTCCCTGCCGTTTTCCCACCAGGTTAGAGCTGCACCAACTTGACCCTTGATCTTGCTACCATTTGTGAAGATTTGGGGTCCATCGGGCAGGCTTGAGGTGTTTTCCAGAAGCTCGAAGTCCACACATATCTGGGTTACTTTTTTTTTCGTATAGGTTAGCGTTTGGCTACATATTGCCTGCTGTTGAGCAGATAAGCGGTCTAGGGTGCAGCACGCTCACCTAGGAGATACCTATTAAATCGGGGAATTTTGCATAGTTCACTGGAATCGATGTATACAATGTTTTGACTATTGTTAATTTATCAAAAACGGTTCAGCCAATTTCTATAAAATTTAAGTGAGACCACCTCTGAACTACGATGTGGCAAACGAAAAAAGAATCATCAAAATCGGCGGAGTACTCGCGTAACATACAAACAAAAAATCGGCCAAGTGCGAGTCAGACTCGCGCACGAAGGGTTCCGTACCGTGTCGGAGCCCCTTAGCCCCATTCCTCTTGCCGATATTAATAGCGAGCAAAAAAACTCATGAAAAATCACGTTTGTTGTATGGGAGCCCCTCTTGAATATTAATTTTATGCTGCTTTTAGTATATTTTGTTGTTATAGTGGCGACATAAATACATCATTCCCTGTCTAGCTATCACGGTTCATGAGATACAGCCTGGTGACAGACAGACAGACAGACTGACATCGGAGTCTTAGTAATAGGGCCCCTTTTTAGCCTTTGGGTAAAAAGGGGCCCTATTGCGGACCCTAAAAAACATAGACGAATAGATAACCTCCTTTTTAAAGTCGGTTACAAGAGAGGAGGCCACAAACAAGGGAAGTAATATAATATGAGAGCTCATACTCCGGTGTTTGTGCGCCGATTCTCGAGTTTAGTTAATTATCTCGAGAGGAACATCGCGACAGCCTGGAATAATTTGATTTACTATTGATCAAAGATTATATTGCAATCCCAAAAAAAATAAAATTCCAGTGCCGACTATAATCGAGCTTTCAGCGCCGATCGTTACGTCAGTACTTGTCTAATAACAATATTACCTTAATAAATTACAAAACTAATAATTAAATTAAATATCATTTATTTTCGGTAAGGATATTACATTCAAAAGTAGACAACACATACAACGGGCAACACCACACGAATCGTCGTTAAATAATTATTCGTTGAAGGCCAAATGATACAAGTTGGCGGCTGTGACGTCAGCTACAAGCTGCGGATAGCCAAACTCGGACTGAAGCCCACTTCACGGCTAACATCACAGCCGCCAACTTGTGTGATTTGGCCTGTATGTGGGCACTTGTCGAAGAATAATGATTTTGCTTACCGTTGTTTATTCTCATGTAGAGCGGCACGTAGCGGTCCTCCGCCAGCAGCCCCGGCGTGGCCCGCGACGGTGAATAATAGTTATGTACATAATCATACAACAGCGACCTCGTGTTACTGTCGTCTCCTACCACTATAAACACCAAGTTATTGCGTTTCGTTAAGATAACGTCCAGTATTACTAAAATACTTTCAAGTAATACAGGG
Organism: Hypomecis punctinalis; assembly: GCA_949316475.1. Classification (NCBI taxonomy): domain Eukaryota; kingdom Metazoa; phylum Arthropoda; class Insecta; order Lepidoptera; family Geometridae; genus Hypomecis; species Hypomecis punctinalis. The sequence continues at coordinate 40,163 of CASGGB010000017.1, forward strand.
TTATCAAAGACTGCTGTACTAAGCGGATTCACCCTATAACTATGAACAACTCTTACTATGGGCCTACTCGGAATTTGAGAAATAAAATCAGCTGGTCCATGAAAAGTAAGTTCGTGTCGGCCGGGTGGCTAGCCCTGGTGTCAGAGTTTTTAAGCCGGCTAAAGGCCTCTGACATGGCTAAACGGTTAGAATAACCGAAGCCTACAATTCAAAGTGTCATCCGAGCCACGGTAGCGCTAAGTTGTAAATGCCAGTCGCGGTCACTCATCCGAAGACTGACCGTGCTGAACGTTGCTTAACTTCAATGATTGCTAAAGAACACCTAGTCTATATGCGGTATGAGCGGTGGTAAGTAGATGAAGTAGAACTGAAATAAAATTAGTTAATTACGAAAAGTTCGCACCGATTGATGTAGTAATATTCACATTATTATTGATTTATCAAAAATGGCACAGCCTATTTTGATAAAATTTAAACGAGACTACACGGTAAGCACCAGCTTTCAAATAAAAAAGATTCATCAAAATCAGTCCACTCAGTCGAAAGTTCTGAGGTAACAAACATAAAAAATACAATTGAATAGAGAACCTCCTCCTTTTTTTGAAGCTGGGTAAAATTATGCACGTTTTGTAGTATTTGTAGTTATTATTTGTTTTTAAATCTCTTCATTTGCATAGAAAATAGAAAATACATAGTAGTAGACCCAAAATAACATAAATGTTTTATTTTTGCCAACTTCCAAAAAGGAGGAGTATTCCATATCATAATAATATATTTGTCTGTTATGTTTTTTTATTAATGTTCATCGATAGTTTCGCCAAGTGTGAACCGATTGAAATAAATATTTTTTATTTCAAAACAGTTTACTTCCGAGGTGGTCCCAATTAAATTTTATCGAATTTAGCTTAGTTTTAAAAAAAAATAACAGTCATGTAAAAAATACTACATGGATGATACATCGAGTCATGAGAACTATTCGAATTCTGCACTCGGTGCAAGGCGGTGGCACCATTTTTGGCGAAAAATAATAATTAATAGATTTATATAATGTCTGCCTCGGTGGCTCAGTGGTTAGAGACTCCGACTCTTGGGCCAAAGAGGCGTGGGTTCGCTTCCCACCCAGAGCGAACATTTATGTGATGAACATAGGAGTTTGCTCTGTGTCTGGATGTTGTAAGTTATTATCTATATACAGGGTTATCCAGAACTGATGTGCCAAGCCGAGAGGAGGTGATTCAGATCATTATTATGAACAACTTCTACTATGGAGCCAACACGAAATTAGAGACAAAAATATCATTTGTTTCATACACTTTTTCGATTCCGAGTTCCAATGTTGTATGGAACAGCTGATTTTACGACGAACGAATCCAGATACAGACTTATGAAGATTCAGTTACAGTGAAAATATATGTCCATAAAAATTTACAACAAAATCCCTGATACAATAAAAAAAGAAAAATCTGACAAATCCTTTCAAACCCATTTAAGACACCTTTTAAAACAAAAATGCTACTATACGTTAGATAATTTTTTTGATGATAAATTGTAAAACTGAAATAAATTAAAAAACTTAATTATTAGGCTAGATATGTAGTAGTTTTTAAGACTACATAAGATAAAAACTATCCATAGCCATCTCTAGCCAGATAAGTTACTAATACTAAACATAAGAAACAATTTTGTCATTAGAAATTGTGAACTGTTACCAAAATTACTGTTAGTGTTATTTTTGCTAGACTCTATTAAATGTTTTCTTTCCAAGTTTCTATTACACTGTTTAGCATAAATATTTAGCTAAAACTTTGCTATGCCCTATGAAACAGGGTGACATGTACCTAAGTTAATTACTCTTATATTAAGATTTAATTATATCAATCCTGACTGAAGCTCACGTAAAGCCGCGCGTTGCTTGGCTATTGCGCACCTTGTAGCTAACTTCACATCCGCCAACTTGTGTGGCGCGGCCTGTTATGTAAAAGTTGTTCACAATGATGTCTCCTTCCGGCTTTGTACAGGACAAGCAGATAACCCTATATACATATGATGTACTTAAAAATATATGTAGTACACGATATCAGTCTCTGGCAGCCATATCATAAGCTTTGGTTAGTTTGGGGCCAGAGGCCGTGTGTTAGATGTAATATATTTTTTTTTTAATTTTTATTTTATTAAATGTGAAATGCGCGACCGTATTTGGCGTAACATTGGCCGTTAGAAGAAAAGTGTAACTCACAGAAGTCATATTTGATACCCGAAGCCCAGTACAGCCTCATGAGCGTATACATCCGCGTGCGCACCGCCACGCGCCACCCCAGCTGCCCGGGGAAGGCGCCGGCCGCGAGCTCGTGCTCCTTGCCGGCCTCGAGAGCCAGGTACGAGCAGCCTGCAAACATTAATACAAACTAACGTGGTTTCTGCACATTTTGCTTTATTGACCGAAGCGGAGCGAAGATCTTCGGATTACGGACACGGCGATTTTGCTTTCGTCTGTCTGGATGTTAGTCTACAGGTCGAATTTTTCAACGAATCAAAAAAACTTGGTGCACAGGTTCTATACAGGGTTATTTCTAATCAATTAGCATCCTTTCAGGGGCTTATTCTGTACATCGAAACTAACAACTTTTGTTCAACAGAACAACGCAGAACAGAAGTTGTTAGTTTTGATGTACAGAATAAGCCCCTGAATAGATGCTAAGTGATTAGAAATAACCCTGTATATTAATAGGTTTTTTGCCGTCGGTGATTTTCGTTAGCGGGAGTTTCTCTCAAAATGGCGGGAAATTTGCTGTCGCGGTATTTACCAACCGATTGCGATAATATTTGGCGAGGTCGTGTAGTAACTGAACCCTAACAATATTTGGGAACCAAATGTGTCAAGAACGATGAAAACATCGAGCAACGAGTCCAGATACAGACTTATGAAGATTCAGTTACAGAGAAAATATATGTCCATAAAAAATTTCCTGAATATATGTCCATAAAAATTCACAGCAAAATCCCTGATACAATAAAATAAGAAAAATCTGACAAATCCTTTCAAACCCATTTAAAACACCTTTTAAAACAAAAATGTATACGTTAGATAATTTTTTTGATGATAAATTTTAAAACTGAAATAAATTAAATAGCTTAATTACTAGCTAGATATGTAGTAGTTTTTAAGACTACATAAGATAAAAACTATCTACAGCCATCTCTAGCCTGATAAGTTACTAATACTAAACATAAGAAACAATTTTGTCATTAGAAATTGTGAACTGTTACCAAAATTACTTAAAGCGGCCAAGTATTAATTTTGACCGTTCGTTGGCGGGAAGCGTTATGCGCCCGAAGGCTGTATGGCGTCAATAAATTAAGTGGACTGTATTTGTTAATTCGCTAGGATCACTGATTACATATCACATGGCATGTCATGACAATTGAGCGATATCTAGGTAAAGGAAAATAGGAACCACGCACCTGCAGAGTTCTGGTACTTTCTCCGGATCCGAGGTCCTGGCTGCGCCGCACAAATAGCACGAAAAATGTCCACCTTTTATAAATTTTGTTCGCACAGTAGTTATGTAGTCTATAGGTACCGACGTACTTGCGGGTGTTCAAATTACATATAAAATTACATCACAATATACTATTGTTGCAAAACCGAGTGACACGAAGACAGTCCGCGCAGGCTGCTGTACGTAGACTGCGTGGCGGTATGTGGGATTAGTGGGGGTGAAAGAGACGAGGAATCGCTCAATTAGCCTATATTGCCATGTGACAGAAAGAGAAAGCTAATGAACTAGTTATTATATAAAAAATACATTGGATGATACATTTAGGCGCCAACATTAGGTACTGTTAGTGTTATTTTTGCTAGACTCTATTAAATGTTTTCTTTCCAAGTTTCTATTACACTGTTTAGCATAAATATTTAGCTAAAACCTTGCTATGCCCTATGAAACAGGGTGACATGTACCTTAGTTAATTATACTTATATTAAGATTTAATTATAACTTAATGTATGTGATCTTGCAAATAAATAAATAAATGAATGAGATGTGCCGCGAGGTCTACTGTTCCGTGAACTACTAGTGTTAATATGTGAATGAAATAGGTACATAATAACTGAATCATCTTCAAGTTATTGTTTTAAATAAATTTTATGTATATTCTCGCTCAGTAGTGATATCAATCGTAAGGTCGTGGGTTCAAATCCCAGTCCCATACCAATGTGTTCTTTGGAACTTATACACAGAATTTCTCATAACTGGCTTTTCGGCGAAGGAAAACATCGTGAGCCTACCTGCATGCGTCCGTAGAAGGAATTCGATGGCGTAGGTTTGTGAATCCACCAACCCGCACTGGGCCGGCGTGGTGGATTTAAACATATTAAACATCAAAAAGTCGGTACAGTTCAGTACAGCTCGATAAGTATTAGGGTCCTATTCAACTTCAAATAAAATAGTAAGTAATGTTAAATCTGAATTCATAATATTGAATAATAATAATAATCTGAAACAAAATAAATCCTGAAATTGAAATATTATTAACTACATAATATTTGAAAATGAGTAAATCCTTCCTACTTTGACTACCTCGGTGGCTCAGTGGTTAGTGGCCCTAACTTCTGGCTCAAAGAGGCGTGGTGTCGAGTGTGCTCTGTGTCTGGGTGTTATTTAGTCACTATCTATATAAGTATGTACTTAAAAATAAGTATGTGCATATATGTAGTACTTCAGTCTCTGGCAGCCATATCACAAGCTTTGCTTAGTTTGGGTTCAGAGGCCGTGTGTGAAATGTCCCAAAATATTTATTTATTTTTTTCTTTATTTTATTTACTAATATTATAAACGCGAAAGTATGTAGGTATGTATGGATATTTTTCCTCTTTCACGTCACAACTACTGGACGGATTGAGATGAAACTTTACAATAATAATGCTTATACATCAGAACATCACATAGGCTATAATTTATAAAGATATTGCGTGAAGCGAAGTTCGCCGGCTCAGGCATGGTTAGAAATAAATATTGATTTCATTGATTCAAAATAAAACATTAAATTTTTTCGCAAAAAAATAGCAACACCGACTTCCGACGTGTACAGAATTCGAATAGTTTGCACGAATCGATGTAAGTAGGTACATCCATGTACTTACATTATTTTTGATTTATCAACAATGGTTCAGCCAATTTCGATAAAACTTAAATGGGACCACCTCGATAGTAAATCCTTTCGAAATAAAACAATTGGCGAAAATATCGATGAACATACACAAAAATAATACACATACGAACATAGTACCTCTTCCTATTCGGAAGTCGGTAAAAATGGATAATTACAACTCATCTATTAAGAATAGTAATATAGTTAAAACTTATTTAAAAATAGCATCCTCATCCTCCCAGAGCCCGAGCCCGCTGCTCTCGCCATGGTCGCCATGGTAACGGGAAGTCACTGCCGTCACGTTTAACTCGTCTATTATTACAAACAACTTCTACTATGGGGCCAACTAAGAATTCGAGAAAAAAAATCGGCTGTCCCTTATAAAAATAATAATATTCTATCCAATTCAATAATATTTATAAAGTTGCAACTCGGAATCGACAAAATATATGAAACAGCTCATTTTTTTTCTCTAATCTTGAGTTGGTCCCAAGTGAAGTTGTTCGTAAAATTGGTCTTATTCTCTCCCTCCGGCTCAGTGCACCAGTTCTGGATAACCCTATATGGTCGCGAAACTAGTTTTCGTTAACTCATGCTGAGTATTCAGCTGTAAATGACAAAAAACCCAAGACAATTTGGATTCATACTGACAATAAATTAGAGTTCATATTGGCACAAAATTAAGGTTTTAATATAGAAAAAATATCGCTTACCTGTTTTATTAATCATATAGATGTCCAAGTCATCCTGTTCAGGAATCTGCCTGTCCTTCCATATGTTGGGGTTAGGTATTATTGAAGCCGGCACTTTGAAATCACATAGTGAGGCAACTTTAGTCATATTTTCTTCTGTTTGGTTTGTTTGTAGTTCGGAATAATTCATAAGAGATTTTTGTAATGTATGTTGAATAGTAGCAAACATATTTCTTATGTCATGAATGTCTGAGGAAGTTAAGTTTTCTAATGTAGCCATTTTGTTGTTCAGGCTTGCCATCGAGTCATTTTGTTGATTGTTGGTAACATTTATTGTGTCGGTAAGCTCTTTAGTCGTATTAGAAAGTAAAGATATTTTGTCTTCTAATTCTGCCATTTTTTTAATTTGATTTTGTTTTTCAATCAATGCACAATGTTGTATCTCAGTATCTATTACAACCTGTGAGTCATTTGGCTTTTCCATGGATTGTAATATTTTTCGAGTTATGTTGGAAGCGTGTAATGCAAGTTGAATAATAATTTTGTTAGCAGCGTCTTGGATATCTCTAGCAACGTCATGATCCTGCTCAGTCGGGGTCTCCATCGCAGGCTGTAGATAGTCCTTTACAAGCACTTTTATGATTTCTTCTATGTTTTTGCGTATGTTGGGATCTTTTCTGTTTTTGTATGTACACGCGTTGTAGTTCTGATGCTTGTTCTGATAGTTTTCAGTCACAGTCTCATAGTCATCAGTTTTATATTGTATTCCTCCGAGATCATCTGTGTTGTAAAAATACAGAAATTAATTGACTTTTGTATTAATTTTATTTGGGAGGGTTTATTTCTCTCAAAAATCGAAGAAATTTGCTGATGCGCTAATTCGAAAAATGCTATGAAGATTCAGTGAAACAAATGCGAGGTCTGTTCGAAACAACTACTAGTTATAAAGGTATCTACATAATTTTACCAAAAAATGTAAACAGAGCGATTTAAGTTTTGTTGTAAGTCAACAGTTAAGCAGAGCAAGTAGTTCGTAGAGCGCATAGCCGATGGGGTTGTAGAGTTCTCGAATGGAGACCACGTACCGACCATCGCAGCGCAGGACGTCCGCCGTCATGTTGGCCTGACGATCTGGTCAAAACCGCAGGAACGCACTGGATACAAACTGGATCCAACGAGACTTCTTACGAGTTTTATTAGGAAATAATAAATAATCGGTCAAGTGCGAACCGGACTCGTGCACGAATGGTTCCGTACCGTATGGGAGCCCTCAATATATTTTAATTTAATTTAATTGAAGTGAATAATTAAATATACAACTAAATATTCTGTGAATAATTCAATCATAATATACCTGTTGCTGTTATTAATATCGTAAAAAATAAGGTTGCTTGTATGGAAGTCCTTCTTAAATATTCATTTTATTTTAATTTAATTATTTATTGTTGAAGTGAATGTAACTATTAATATTCGATGTAGGTATATTTGAAGCGTCTCCCTGTTACCATTATTCATTACTTCAGGAATGTTCTATGGGAGCCCCTCTTAAATATGTATTTTATTCTATTTTGAGTGTTAGTTGTTATAATGGCAATAACAGAAATACATAATCAGTGAAAATTTCAATTTTCTAGTTATCAATTTCATAAGATATAGTCTGGTAACAAACAGATGGACGGACAGCGGAGAGTGCTCCCGTTTTTACCCTTTGGGTTGAGAACCCTGAAAAGGTTTAGTCGCAAAAGATGATCTCCTTTCCACAACAGGACAAGCCGGAAATCGCTTATTCCATCCCTACATAGTCGACGTACCACCCGCTCGTACTATGCGATTCGTTTCTTCCTCCATAATGCGGACCGCCCGGGATTGGAATGCCTCTGTCATTGTTTCCTGACAATAATTACAATCTATATTCTTCTTCTAATCTTGGATATCTTCAAGCCAAGAGTAAATAGTATGTTCTAGGCCTACAGAGCCCATCTCGGCTACAACTTCGCTTATCATCAGGCGAGTTGGTGGACAAATGTATAATGTTAGGTATTAAAAAAAATATATATTACGCAAAATGACAAACGGTCACAATTTGATCAATTCCGGAGTTGTAATTTTGTATGGAACAACTGATTTTTTCTCTCGAATGTCGGGTTGGTCCCATAGAAATAGTTGTTTATAATGATGGTTTCGATCGCCCCCTTCCAGCTTAGTTCAGGGCAAGACGGGCAGTACAGTAAATAAATTGACTATATGAACTAGAGGTACCTATTTAATATAAAATATGTAATAAAAAAGAAATAAAATGTTGTTTTTAGATGGAATTAAATAATGAATTTATTAAAAAAAAATTAATTAAATTAAATAAATTTATTAAATTACGAGATAAGTTTAAAATAATAAATTTATCTCGTAATTTTAGTGCGCGATTAGTTTGTAGTATATAATAATAATAAGAAATAAAATTCTTACTACTGTTATTTGTAGTATTATAAATCCGAAAGTATATTAATAATTGTTGGTTTGTTACTCTTTCACGCAGCAACAAACAACGGAATGACTTGATTTTTGGCTTGGATAAACAAGGTTATCCAGAAATAGTGTACTAAGCCGCAAGGCGATTAATCCGACCATCTCTACGAACAACTATAACTATTGGCCAACTTCAAATTCGAGAAAAAAACAGCTGTTACAAACATAGCTGATATTTTGTTCTCGATTTCCGGGTTGTACTTAATAATGGTCTGAATCCCCCCCTTTCAGTTTAGTACAGGGCAAGCTGATAACCCCCTATGTAGTTCAAAAATCGGGAAGCGACATAGGCTACTTTTGTCCCAAAAAAATTAAATGTTCCCATGGGATAGCATTCAAATTAAAATACCACGCGGGCGAAGCCGCGGGCAAACGCTAGTTAGGTATTCCTAAAAATATAAACACAGTAGATTCGTTAGTTGAAATGACAATAGACGGAGCACATACTCGTAGTTCGTAGAACGGATAGTCGATGGGGTCATCAAGTTCTCGAATAGAAACCAAAGCAATAGCAGCAAGGACGTTCACCGACAAGAAGGACTGACGATCTGGCCAAGACCGTAGGAACACGCTAGATATAAACTGGATCCAACTTTCTACTACTTTTTACTTACGTCTTATGAAAGAATGATTGAATTACCTTTGAAAAACTTACCATTCATGAGTGAGTTGTCTCCTCCTTCAGCGATCCTGCTGATATTGAATATAAGAAAAAATAAAAAATAACACAATTTAACTCTAGTTTTCATTTTGCGGAATGTATAATTAAGCGACAAAATATTAAACTGGCTGCCGCCCGCGCCGCTCGCTCGCTACTGCCAGATTTATTTCTGAATTGGGTTATTATGGTATTTATACATACGACCCGGATGTCACAAATGTGTTATTATTTTTAACAGTAAATACCTAGAAAAACATGTCCCTAGTTCCCCGATAAATTTATCCGGTGATAAGACGCAACTTCAATAACATTTTAATTAAAAAATCCAACACGAACTTGGCGCATGTAAATATGTATAGTAGGTACGTGTAAATAGTATTTATGAAATAAATGATTATGATTATAGGTACTTGCGTTTTCCTTATGTTGCTTATCGACGTGGTATCTTTGTTTTAAGTGAACAAAATTTAACTCTTGATGATAGGTACCAATAACAATAAAATTGGAACCAAGTTCATCAATAGTAATGTCCCATGGAACGTACTGCTTTGACAGCAAACTTTTAGTTAAACTAGCGCACATCCGTGATTTGAGAATCATTCTAGATACAAAGTAGGTTGTCTAGGATTCCAGAAAATATCATTAAAAAGGCACTTAGTCGTTAGACTTTGGGTTACGCAATCGTATAGGTTTTCCCTACCACCTGCTGAAAATGACCAAGAACATAATTATTATCACAGGCGTGTATCCAGCTTCAACTTTCGGTGGAAGAAACTTACCAAAAGTACGTAGTATTATTATAAATATCTTCTTTGCCAAAAGTCCGCCAAGTGCGAGTCAACCCTCGCTTTTAGGTGGACATCTATCTAATTAAGGACAGATTATCTAATTAGGATCTAATTAGAACTTCGCACTTTTATAGGGAGTATCGTTTTACTACCAATAATAATATATTACTTTGCCAAAGGCAATCGTGAAATTAATATCTAACAAAAACATTTCCATTTGAAACATAGCCGAGACCACAGTTCGCACTTTCAAAAAGTTGTCTGATCTTATCTAGAGCCAAGCTTCTAACTCTACACGTCTTAACTCTACAAGTCATTACTTCACAAACTCTACACCTTAGTCAATAGGATATTATGTGACTAGGCCGTTTCGTTACAACAAGAACTAAGTGAACAGTGAATAATTAATCAATCTTCACATTACGCCCATATGCAGTTAGCGAATCAGCCAAGCCGCAGATATTGAATAAGGTGTAGAGTTTGTGAAGTAAGGACTTGTAGAGTTAAGGCGTGTGGAGTTAGAAGCTTGGCTCTAGATAAGATCTGACAACTTTTTGAAAGTGCGAACTGTGGTCTTGGCTATATTTCACATGGAAATGTTTGTGTTGGATTTCACTTTTTTTGTAGATTTTTTTATAACAAGAAGTAATTTTATCAATTTTCAGATTCCTAGCTTCAAAACTTGCGGAAGTCTTATACCAACTTTTATTCTCCAGTTTTAAGGGTTGGGGGGTGATTTATTAAAAATCCTGAAGTACGTTTATAACATAGAGCCTTTATATCAATTTTTAGACTTCTAGCATGAAAATTAGTGAAAATGTCATACAAGCTTTCATCCCCCAGTTTTATGGGTCGTCATCTTCCCTAAAACATGGTCGAGGAGGGCGACGGCCGGCGCGCGCGTTTCACTCGTGAGCGGGTGCTGCTCGTGGGAATCGGACTGTTCCTAGTAGGTACACGCAACATAGGTAATTCGTTTTTTTTAAATCATCGTAGTTTAGTTTAAAATTAGCAACTTTTTTCTGCGACTTTTGTCTTAACTAAATAAAAATCAGCTGTTTTATACCTTTTGTCGCGGGTGAACGATATTTTTCTATGGAACAAACATTTTTTTTTTGAGTTTTGACAAATGTCGTAAAACAAAAGTTGTTAGTTTTGATGTACAAAATACTCCCCTAAAAGGATTGATTGAATAGGAATAACCCTGTATACAGATGTTATTTATGTATTAGGTTACAATAATATTTAGGTATACGACTCGGATGTGACAAATGAGTAATTTTATTTGTAGTATTTTAAATAACAGGAACGCTGTGGCTACCTCGTTACCACTGTAGTATATCCGGTGATAGAGAATCATCAAGAGCAGCAAAAATTATAACTGAAAAATCCAACACGAATTCCGCGCGTGTCGATAAGTATATTTTGTTAATACTTGAATATTTGTTATGGTTTCTTTGTTTTAAGTACTTTAAACAACATTTACCTTTTGATGATAAGAAGGTACTAAGTTCATAAAAATAATTGTTCGGCAGGAACACGGCTGGGAACGACGTCCACGGATGGACATAGGCCTAAATAAAGATATTTAGGATAATAATATGAGAAATAAAAATGACTCATAATATTTATTTTTCGCAAAAAATGGCGCAACCGACTTTAATCATTTACAAAATTCGAATAGTTTGCACGAATTAAAGTATCCAATTTTACATTATTGTTGATTTTTCAAAATGGCTAAGCCGATTTCGATAAATTTTAAATGGAGCCACCTCGGGAGTATACCCTTTTGAACTAAAAAAATTTTTTTTTGAGTCAGTTCACAATTTGCGATATTAACAATACATACAGACGAACATAGAACATCCTCCTTTTCCAAAGTCGGCTACAAATATTATTATAAGATCATAAACATAGACAGATACATAGCACCGATATCCTAATACACGTTCATAAAATAGTCAAATGTACATACTAGTATTGTTTTTAAACTTCGCGATTTGAACACATTATTATCATATACTATTTATTTATTTATTTTCAAGATCACATAAGTACATTAAGTTACAATTAAATCTTAATATAAGACTAATTAACTTAGGTACATGTTACCCTGCTTCATAGGGCATAGCAAAGTTTTAGCTAAATATTTATGCTAAATAGAAAACTTGGAAAGAAAACATTTAATAGTCTAGCAAAAATAACACTAACAGTAATTTTGGTAACAGTTCACAATTTTTAATGACAAAATTATGTTTAGTATAAGTAACTTATCTAGCTAGAGACTACGGGACTAATCGCACTAAAATTACGAGATAAATAAACCCGTGACCCGTTAATCTACCCGTGACCACGGTCGATGCAACTCGGCCGAAACGTCGGGATGAGGAGGTATTTATTTATCTCGTAATTTTAGTGCGCGATTAGTCCCGTAGTATATAATAATAATACATACTAGTAGTTCTCGGAACGGTAGACCTCGCGACACATCTCCTTAACTGAATCTTGATGAGCCTATCCCTCGACTCGCTCTTGACCGATTTGGTCCAAACTCCTAAATCTTGTTAGGATTTAGATACTAAAACAAAACAATTTCCGAATAATACCGAAATCAGCTGATAAATAGCGCGACAGCACATTTACCCCCTTTTGAGGGAAACACAAACACTAATAGATAGGTAGTTTTTCCGACAAATAACGATTCTTACCTTGACATTTGAATACGTCCAGCAAAACGGTTTGATCTCAACGCATGGTATCAACAGATTTCTCAGATAGTTTATTCCAAAGTTTGGCACCTGGTACCGCACGCGAGGAGCTGTGCGAGGTTCCGTGTGAGAGTAGGAGTAGAAATGTTCGTGTAGTTGTTGTTACGTTAGCTCAGTGATGCTCGTGCTGCCAAATTGGAAAACTCGTTCATCTTTCTCAGCATATAAGTAAAAACACGCGTAGCGAGGGCGGCGGCCGGCTGGCCGTTGCCCGCCCTACAAACTTTTTTGTCCACTCCAATGAAAATTAAGTCAATATACGAACGTCGATCACCCTCCTTAATCTTTACTGGACCATACATGGACTCCTAACATTGTATTGGAACCCGTGAAACATCGCATAGCTCTTAGATGTTAAACCGTTTCCGAAGACCTCACGCCGAAGTGCTTAGGGCCACCATATAGTCCGCGCAGCTTGTGTTGTCGAAACACTCTCCGTCATGTGACAACCGGCATGTTGCTCCCTAAGCGCCTCATTTCTGTATAGGTTTTTTTTTTTAAATCTTTATTAGAGTGCTTTTTCGCACAGCGAAAATGGCGCACTAGTAGGAAAATCAATTACATAGAACTTAAATATTTACAAGACATTTGTCTTATTATCTAAACCAGTTTTCCTTATTACCTTCTTTGTCTCATCAGAAGTAGGTTGAGCTAAACACGAATTACATAAACCAATGGAACTGTCTCGGAATAACAGGCGTCTGGGCGCCTCGTTCCGGACACACTCCATCAAAATATGGTAGGTATCTTCTATTAAATAACTTGACCGTTACTGGAAGCTTTTATAATGAGAGTGCGTTTCCTTTTCCGTCGAATTGTACCAGTTTACATCCTCTTTAAGCGTTGTAACCGGAAGCCTCCAGGTGGCGCCCTTGTAGCGATTGCGCGCCATTTTATTTACTAGGAAAAATGGCGTGCCTTTTGGCCTCATTGGCGTTGAATTTTTCGTCGAAGCAACAGCTCCGGGCAGCCCTAGCTGGCTCACGGCCTGTTGCACAGTTTATTTTATAAAATTATTAACTATGTTAAAGATTAAACTCAGTGAATATGTGGTGGTGTTAATCGAAATGGACACGTTATTTCGAAGAAATAACGCAGCTAAGTATACCTACCTGCGCAGTAAGTGCCCACATAATGTATCTATTTCTCTAGCAAATAGATTTTTTAAAGAAATGTACTGTGCCCAACGTTCTATAACCAACTGTGGCATAGTAATTTGTTCATAACTAGTTATTAACGGTTTTTGCCGTTCGTTTATTGAATTTTCAGCTAAGCCTAAAGGTTTTTTAACTAAATGTGCTTATAATAGGGCAATTGGTACGCCCTACCATTATTTACATCCCTTTTTAAAATATTTCCTTTAAAAAATAGATGGTGTCTGCTTCAAGCGGCCAGAGTCGTGTGACGTCAGCTAAGCAGTGCTACTTCTTCGGCAGCTGGTAAGCGTGCTGAATGTTTCCGACCAAATGGAGAAATCCATCGATGTAATTGGTGAGCGAAATTTGGATTTTTATTAAATTTAAGCTTATATTGCAGCAGAATTTTGTTTTTACGGCTGTTTAACACTGCAGTGTTAAAATGTTCGGCACCGTGAGATATTCCTAGGGTTACTTAACCTAGTACCAAACAACCTGGGAAAAATGTATGGTGCCTTACGTTAGCCGATAAATAAGTTTCTAAAATGATAATTTTTTAATCTCATTGATAATTTAATTCAAAGTTATGCTTTGATCAAGAGCTAAATGAACTCAAATTTATTTTTCTTCCTTAGAAAATTTGCAAACGCTTCCAACGCGTGTTCGAAAATAATGAATTAATTACATAAGGTTTAGTCTCGTTGCTACTAAGCTCTGAGTATCTAAGCTCCTTTTGAGAGCAACTTTTGTTATTACGACTGAAATATACGTGATATTTCAATTACCGTCGTATTAAGGTTAATATTGTTTTCAGAAACTACCTTCTGATTATTTTTAGCAAATTGCTTGACAAAAACCTTACGAACAGTACAGAAGCAAAACTACCATGCTTATACACAAGAACTACCCTCGCGGGGTCGGCAATTCAGTTTCAATACGTTCTTGTGAACGTAATAAGCTACATTAATAGTAGTGGCGTGTGTATGATATGAACATATTTTTACAGATCATAAATGATAAAGCTAATAAAATCATATACTGGCATGTTAGCGCCTACTAGATTCGTGCACATCATCAATAAACTACAACTACAATACTTTTTGTGAAACGTACTACTTGCAAGGTGAATACCTACTTAATATAACTTGAACACGGAAAGCGAATGATACAGTAAACAATGTAGTTTCATATCATGTGAACTACCCTCGCTGGGTCAGTGCTTATTGTGATACCTACATGCCACTCTCGAAGTGAATTCTTACAAAAAAACTAAAGACTGAATGTAAATGTACTTTCACATCATCATAACATACCTACTATCGTCGCAGGGTCCTTGCCTCCCTTTGTGAAATTGTGTAAGCCCTCTTTGTGCATTTTTAAGACATTCGCAATTCGCAACTAAATAAGTAGCGAGTACTTTTATTTTAAGTACAGAATTAAAAGTGCGAATTTTACTAAAACCCTCGAGGGGTTTTCATACTAGTAGATACACGTCTAGTTGCTTTATTGAGAAAATTGAAAATGAAAAATTGTTAATTGCCTTCTTCCCATAACTGAATAAATGTATACGAATTTCAATTTCCACACTGATTTAAATTTACGGGACAGAGTTTTACTAAGATCTGAAAGATTCAGATCAAATTATTTTGCATATTCCATTTTTTATTTAAAAAATTTTATGCTTTTAATAATTGCAATTAAAGTCATTAATTATATTACTTACTATCAAACATTCGCAAGCTTGAAATATATCACTGAAAATTATCGTATTTTTCGTTCAACAGGGAGTATTCTCAAACCAAAAGCAGAAAGCATTGTTGTTTATAGCAGCATATAAATATGATAAATGTAAGGTAATAAATGTATGGCATTGTGTTAAAAGGGGCTATATCATAAAAATAAATTGTTAAAATATGTCATAAGAAAAACCAGACTGTCAATTGTAGGAAGTCGGTAAATGTTTACCACATATTAAAGAAATATGTGCACAGCTTGCATCTATGTAAGCTCTGTATAATCTTGTCACATTTTCAAGGTTATGCAAGTATTCTTAAAGGTGATAACAAGACGTTTTTCAGCAGTACTGCAAGACTTTCTTCAACAGTACTATATTATGTACTAAAATCAATACTATTTGAGCAAAATGAACATGTCTTGTCCGCAAGGATGGCATACAAAATCGTGAACATTTTTTGTCCTACCAGTAGAAGAAAGACAAAAAAGTAATAGAAATACCCAAGAGTGACTAATTTCAAGTGTCAACATGCTCTGTTTTTAGCACCTAATCAACTCCGAATCCAAAATTTAAACTATGGTTCAATATTTATTTTATACTTCACTCATACTTACCTTCTATTTCTACTACAAATTACGTTAGCAGTGTTATATTCTCTATAAAATGAACCTTATTTTTATAAAACGTAGACTTAATGTGCAATGAAGTACTTTGAGTTAATAACAAACTGACATTTTAGCGGCATAACAGAATGCAGACCCACTAAAGGCCCATCAACATACCTACCTACATACTGTGGCGTTATTTTGACATTACGTAAAATCTGCGACTACAAGTGTGTCGCAAAGTTCGTGTAGTGAAACAAAGAGCAACCAAACCCATCGCCACAAACGCACGACTAATTTGTCAGAATTAGTTTGTTTATATCTGTGGGACTTTTATTTTTTCATAAAATGGCGTTCAATTGCGTTCTTAGTTGTAACTAGAAAAAAAAAAAAATAGTGCAGTGACGATGGAATTGGTGATGTTTTTGTGTAAATGGTGTATTTTTCCCTTGTGGCCAGACACTATAGTTCGTTACTGAATTGTGTATAAATAGAATTGTGAAATAAAAAGGCACGTCAGTTAACCCTAGCTAGTCTATCTAACCTGAATAACAAAGCTTTTTTTGGTGTTGAGGGTTAGTCTCACTACCTTTATTATACTAAACCTAGGCAAATATTGCAAAGCAATACATTGTTGGATAGATCAATCCAAATATTAGCTAAAGGAACTAGTCATCACAAAGTTTTATTTACATTTTGCTCGTACGTATCAGTTTTTAAGTTTCAGGACTAGCCGCCCGGCCTATATGAGCTTACTTTAATTACTTACTTTATGTTTAAACATTTTTGGCACATAGGTACCGATGAACTAAAAGTCGCCTATCAATAAAATTATTTTTTAATAGTTTTCTGCCATTCAAAGGCGAGTACAACATATCATTTTGAAAATCAGCCTAACTGTTTTTTGAGTTTTTTACATAAAACTATCGTTAAGTCCAATATTCGCATTTTTACGGTCGCGCCGGGAGTTATTAAAATTCAAAGAATTATTTTTGTGGGTGGTGTTCTTTTTTTTTTTTTCTATTTATACGAATGTTAGTGTTTATTTCTCCGCGTTTGTTTTTCTTATTCAAGTTGTTAAAATTCTTTCCTCAAGTGAGTTTCTTACACATGGTTAGTCGTAGCTAAAACATCTCGTATTAAAAATCGGTGTAACTATTGTTTCGAAAGACAAATGGAAAGGTTGAAAATATTTTTCTTTCACCACAATTAGAACTGATAGCTAATTTAATTAAGATTACTTTTTGAAAAGGAACCAAGACACACGTGTCCTTTAAGTATAAGTTTAAATATCTGTGTGTGTGTATAGCTGACAAGTTTGAATATTATGTTTATTAGGTCATTGTCATTTTAATATATCACATATATTTTTAATTTGATTTTTGCTTGAATTGATTGGATTCTACGTATAAATTCGCTGATTCTAGGTTATAAGTAACCTGAAATAATAGAATTTTATTTATTCTTTCATAAATTGATAGGTTCAATGGAATTTATTGCCAAATTGTCGACTCATAATATTATGTCGCATGGCACGGGCTAAGCAAGCCATCTACCGCCCCTCGCGGGGGATAGGTACCTCTAAATGCAACAGTCCCATCGCGTGGGACTCCCTGCTTTAGTAATGACGCAAAATATGAGTAAGTGCGTAATGCACTTAGCATAGGGTGGATCTCATTACCGAACAAATCCTTCTCAGTAAGATCTATTATACGATGTCAGATTCTTTCAAGTGGCTTAGAAACCCTGACACTTGGACTAGTCACCCAGTCTATACGTAAGTACCTATATGCATGTGCGATGAACACAATTAACGAAAACTAGACGTTTACAACTGCTGTTCCGCGCTGTTGGGAAAGGTACACTAAATGCAACAGTCTCATCGCGTGGGACTCCCTGCTTTAGTAATGATGCATTACATGAATTCATAAGTGCATAACGCGTCCCTGCAATAATGTGGGTGGATATCATTGCCAAACAAATCCTTCTCAGTAGGATCTATTATACGATGTTAGATTCTTTTAAGTGGCCTGGAGGCCCTGACACCTGGGCTAGTCACCCAGCCTATACGTAAGTATCTAAATGCATGTACTATCAACACAATTAATGAAAACTCGACGTTGTTGTAAAATCCACGCTGTTTTTTATAGTAATGCTGATCCTATGTTGTAAATTATTTATAAAAATAACTTTTTATTTCTTTTTGCAAATTATAGTATAATCTTGCTATTAAGGCCATGTTTATTTATGATTACAATGGCCTCTGAAGTGACCGGAAGATTCTTGTTGTCCTTCTTTCTTTTGACTTAGTTAACTTAGATATTTTCAGGACATTCATAAGTTACTTTGTAGTAACATAAGATTGTAGTATTAGTATATCAAATTGGAATCATTAATATTAATATTTTAATAAAACTAAATAGTCACTAGAGCTATATTATCTCACATTGGCGTAATACATAATTATAAGTCATAATTGACCCCCACTAATATGTAAGTATATAATACTTGATAATTGAAAGCCCCACTCCAGGTGACGCCACCAGGCGATAACAAACAGAATCTCATTATAAAAGCTTCCAGTAACGGTCAAGTTATTTAATAGCAGCGTTTTACCTGAAATAAAACGCATATTAAAATACTTACCTTACTGGAAGCTTTACTTTTAATTTCTGCCTGGTGGAAATTATAAAAATTAACGCAATGAGGCCAAAAGGCACGCCATTTTTCCTAGTAAATAAAATGGCGCGCAATCGCTACAAGGGCGCCACCTGGAGGCTTCCGGTTACAACGCTTAAAGAGGATGTAAACTGGTACAATTCGACGGAAAAGGAAACGCACTCTCATTATAAAAGCTTCCAGTAAGGTAAGTATTTTAATATGCGTTTTATTTCAGGTAAAACGCTGCTATTCTCAAGCAGTTGCAACAAAGCGGAGAATCGGTCTTGCGCATGAGGTGGGCAAACATATTCAATGGAATGTGTCCGGAACGAAGCCGTAATAATAACACTAGGTCCTGCCTACAGAGCCGACTGTTGTCTATCCACGGCGCGTTTAGCGGTTGCGGCTGAATAGTTTTAAACCATATACCTTTTTCTAAGGATCGATCATCGAAGTACTCCTTCCATAAGCTACGACACATATCTTTGACTAAGTATAAACAGTCGTTATGAGTAGGGATCACAGTAAAACCGGTTCCGTCGCTGCATGATTCTTTGGCTTAATCTATCAGCTGTATCATTCCCATAAATACCTACGTGGGAGGGGATCCATTGAAGTAAAATGACCTTGTCCTGGGACCGTATCTTCAGAATAGAATGTATTATTGCATAGGCGATCGGTGTACCTCGAAAAGTCGAAGTGCAGCGAGCCAGGTGTTGGAGTGCGCTTTTAGAATCAGTAAAAATTACAAATTTCCTATGATTAATGGATCCTACATATGATAAAGCTTCTGAAATGGCGATGAGTTCTGCATACATAATGGACACATTACAGTTTACTTTAAATTTCTTATAGTGACTATTAGTTTGATCAAAGAAAGCCGCACCAATATTACTATTTAATTCTTTTGACCCATCTGTAAATATTTTATGAAAATCGTTATAATTAGCTAAGATTTCGTTGCAAATCCAGAAAATTTCCGATCTGTTATAATTACGTTTAGATTGAGTCATAGCTTCAATATTCTTAATAATACTGTCCAAATCGATATTACTAACCCAAGTGCTCAGTGAAAATATTTCTAGCTGTGAACTTTTATAGACGAGAGTATCTTTTAAATAGTCGTGTAAGGTAACAAGCGTTGGTATTTTCCTTCGCTGCCAAAATGGTTTATTTCTTAATTCGAACAGTTCTTCTATGGATAGGTTTACTGAATTATTTGTATAAGAACTACTTTTAAGTTTAAATTTACCGGCTAAGTATCGCCTACGAATATTTAGTGGTTGGAGATGTAAGTCTACTTCCATTGCATGAATCGGTGTAGTTTTAATATAGCCGCCTATCACCCTCATCGCTTGGTTTTGTATTCGATCCACTTTAATTAAATGAGTCTTGCAGCTATCTCCGTATAAGAAACTCCCATAATCGAGTCTGCTCCGGATGACCGAGATATATAACCGGCGCAGGTACTTCGGGTGCACCCCCCACCCCGGCCCTGACAATACCTTAAATAATTTAATATGTTTGCTCAGTTTCTTGCATAACTCATCGATATGCTTCCCCCACCTCAATGAGCGGTCGAGTCGTAGCCCTAAATACCTAACTGAATCTACCACGTCTAAGCGCGTGTTATCAATTTTCAAGTTAATTTTATGCGTCATATCTTTTTGTTTTCTTGTAAACAAACATACTTTACTTTTATCTGGTGAAACATCTAATCCTATTTTTTTAACTTCCTGTGAGAAAGTAGTTAGTGCTTTTTGTAATTTTGAATGAATACTATTAAATCTACTTCCACTATGAAATAATACGAAATCATCCGCGTATTGCGATATAAATACATTATCTATTTTCTTACAGATATTAATAGTTGTAACATTGAAAAGACAGGGACTTCCGGGGTCACCTTGGGCCAGGCTTTGACCTGTATACCTAAATATAGTATTCTTATCTATTTTAACGTTTAATCGCCTGCATGTCAAAAAACTCCACAGATAGCTGCAGATTTTTGTACCTGCATCTAAATTATCTAAAATCAATAGTAACTCTTTTACATCCACGTTATTATAAGCACTATTTATGTCAACAAAACAACCCATAGAATATTGTTTTTTTGTGAAACTAGTTTGTATCTTAGTAACTAAATAGCTCAAATTATCTACACAGGATCTCGACTTCCTAAAACCTACTGTGTTATCTGAAAATACCTGTTTATTTTCTAGGAACCATTCCTACATTTTGTTTATTATAGAATGGAATACTTTACACAAACACGATATCAGCGATATGGGTCTTAGCGATGAGGTGGACGTAGACTCACAACCAGCTTTCAGTATAGGTATAATCTCAATATCGCGCCATTGTATTAGTACAAACCCATCATTAAGGAATCTGTTATAAAGCGATAGAAGAATGGTCTTACCTACTTTAGGTAGACGTTTTATCATTGAAAAGGAAATATTATCTAGACCCGGTGATGTATCGGATGATTTAATGCTTTTTCTAATTCGTGTAAGGAAATCGGTATTTCTAAAGATCTGTTTGTGGAAACAAAAACAGGTTTCTCTGGTAGAACAAAATCGGGTTGTAAAAATCCCCCCCATATAAAAATATATCCCCATATATAATACGTCTCTATATGCATGTATCCCCCAAAATTATTTAAATAATGTCACCGTCTACCCACGACCTACAATGCTATGCTGACTAAAGTTATTCTTACTTAAATTTAAACTATGAACTAACTAATTTTGAACTAAATAAACTAAATATGAACTAACTATGAACTAAATATGGCCAATGATCGTTTAGTGTGAACCCAACATTGTGATCCGCAAAACCCAGATTATGGTGATTTTGGAAACTACCTAACCGATATTTAAACAACCTAAAATTCTAATACTCACTACATAATGACCTACAGCTAGGATATTTCTAACGCATAATAAAACTCATACTCATATTGACTACTTGGGGACCGTAAACCTAAAGAGTCAAGATTTCCCGTTCTACACAATTTTCTTAGAGCTATCAAGAGAACATAATACTAATTCCTAAAGGATAGAGTACAAATATTAAGATAATGAATAAACATTGCTTCTAATGGTTCAAGAGACAGTTATGAAATCACTTTCCTCAGGATTAATAAAATTGATAGAATCCTTGGGAATTACAACTTTAAATGGAAAAATATCATATTATTATATAATAGCATAACAACAGATATCACGGCATAGGTAAGGCGCCCCTCCACCGCGCCAAATAGTTTCCCTCGTCTGACCTGACTTGGGCAGGAGTCCTCCGTATTGTTGTTATGAGAACAGCCAGAAGGGCTATACTACTTTTGTCAATGCTGTCTGTCTGTCATGTCTTCACAAAAAGGGGCAAGACTGTCTTTTTTGCAAATTGTCCCAATCTTCGGTTACGGTGTCCGAAGCCCCTAATTCCCAGGGAATGGAGGAACCTTCCTCCATTCCCCCAAAATTAACCTCATATGGTGATATATGAGGGATCCGATCTAAAAGTTTACTGTGGGGTTTCCCTAAGTCCCAAAGAATGGAACCAAGAGAATCCCCTAGACCCTATGGAAGTTACCTACCTACCTAGGCTATTTCCCTACCTATATTTTCACTGCTAGCTAAGAGAACCTACGTCTCTGGTATAACCGTCTTAACATTAAAGGAATTACATCAAAGAATATCCAAAACTTAGTTAAATATAAACGATAGTACAATTTAGAGTCTCCCACTCTAAGAATCGGAATGCTCACCAAGGACAGTCAAAGTGTGATCATATTTATAGCTCTCTGCTTGTAGAAAGACTTTACTTATTAATAAGTTAAATTTAGTAACAGCTTCAGGCCTTTGGTCCATAGTCAGTAAATTGAACTTCTCTGTTATGTGGAATGGTTCACCCGCCGTTCGGTCGAGAGGTTACTGATTCCCAGATCGATGGTCTGTTTTTAAGAGGCATTTACAGCTAAAAACCCCAGCCCTGACGCCACTCAACTCTTGTGAGTAAAATAGCTAAAATTGAATGATGAAATATCTGTGTAAAAGCAAAATCAATTCTAAAAACTCCTTTGATACCAACTATCCTTTGATAGGACCTTCAGATTCCTTACATAATGTAATTATGTCTGTACTACTAACTTGAGTACTCTAAATATTACAATATTTAGAAAATGCACTATAACAATGTATAATTGTTAGTTCTGAACATTAATATCATTCATATAAAACATGTTACACAAATATGATCGTAAACATGGGACAATCCCCGTTAAAGATTAATACACTTTAGTAAATCTCCAAATATTGGTACTATAAATTTGAGTACACTAAACGCTTCGAGTACGCTAAAGATACGTATGGCTTTTCCAAGATTAAAACATATATTTCAAATCCGGGTATTTCACGTAAACAAATATCATTAAGATAAATAAATGTAGGTACAATCATAAATCTTCAAGGTTCCGTTGAACTTTGGCATACGCTATAATCGCAGCGCAGTAATCAAATTAATATTACACTCCGCAATATTAAAAATAAGGCGCTTAATATAATCCGTTTAGGTATAGAAAAACACAATATATTTCATATAAGAAGGTCCAACCCTGCAAATGGGCACAGTAAGAACAAGCAAACACACAAATAACAAATCAACAATACAAATAAAAAGTAAGATTGTGCGTAAGAGATTGAGGGTATCCAATCAAAAGATTCTTTGAAATAAATCAAGTATTTTTAAGGTCCAACTAAATACACGCCAGACTTAAAATGAATAATGTAGGTATTTTGTAAATGTTTAAAAGTCGTATACTTTTACAAATCAATCTCCCACAAATAAATCGGAATTGCCTCACCAAATGATCCATCCTATGGCTCTCGTCCTCGTAGTCGGCTAGCTTTCCCTTCCAAAGTATTTCAGCGGCACGCTGGAAATATGCCCGTTCCTTAGCTTCGAAATCCAGCACTGCATCGAACCGTCTTCAGGTTGCACTTAGCTGTGCCAATCTGGCTTACCAAACGTTTATGCAAATCGAACAAAATCAATTCGCAAGTTTCTCCTTCAATTTGCACTATATTTCATTATAATTTCACTTTTATAAAACGATCCGCACTGAATTACACTATCACAAAGCCGATGTCACTAATTTTCACTTTTCCGATAGTT
The DNA here is from genome assembly GCA_949316475.1 of Hypomecis punctinalis. Lineage (NCBI taxonomy): Eukaryota > Metazoa > Arthropoda > Insecta > Lepidoptera > Geometridae > Hypomecis > Hypomecis punctinalis. The sequence continues at coordinate 64,058 of CASGGB010000017.1, forward strand.
CTAACAAAGATTTGACAACGCGAAATAAAACTCCCGATAATCCATCAGAGAAATGGCCTCCGAACTCAACTGTGTATTATTTCCATCCGAGGTACGGCATCCTCGAATTCCTGACTTAAACTGTCCCGGAGCTGGTTCCCCCAAGCAAGAGAGGGAAGCCACGCCAGCAGCCTGTTTTATACTCATTTCACAAGCTCCCGCCATGTCTTACCTTCGCCGCTCGATGTAAACATTCACAACGACCAATAGGGAACGAGCAAGATGGCGGGCACGGCGGTAGTCTCCATTTTACACTACTTTTTATACGTAAAACCATCTTAAACTGCATTTCTTACTTATTAGAATTATAAGAACAATTATTGATACATTTCAAGTCATCTATAATATTATGTAATCACAGTATTAAGTAAATAGTGTATTAAACAATAATGGCCGACATTCTGATGTCATGATATTTCTCAGTTCTATTTAGTTACTAATAAGTCTTATAATACGTAATACATGTTGTAATTGTTACTAAATATTATCCTATCAACTATTAGAGAATAGTTGATAGGATCATATTCACTTTGACGATAGAATAACATACTGATAAACAATATCGCCAACATAACTAGCAATAGCGGATATGGTGTCTTGATTTGTCTGTTTATAATAATGGAAAGCAAATAAATAGCTTTAGACCAATAAAAGAAGAACAGGCTCACTTCTGAGTCCATTTTAAGTGATATGAAATCCCTAATCTAACAAACGCATAAAGCAACTAACGATCTTAACGCTAATAAAGCAAATATTTGCAATTCCCGCATTACGGAGCATATCCGCTTTATGTCAGTGACGTCACTGGTAGTTTATTACAATGTTACCACCCATAAAATTAAATTAAATATTCCGTTACTTTTACAGACTCCCTGTTATTTCTACAAATACGATTTAAACTATTTTCTTTACACAATGTAGCTAGAATAATAGTCATCTAATCCGATGACAATACAATACAATCTTATGCCACTGTTTTAACGCTTTTCTCTTTGAACAAATATTACCGTACTATAATATTACACCACAACTGTTTCTTTTTTTTTAAATCACGCGCTGGCAATAGTGATTTTTTGCCCGGTTTTGCGATCATTGTTATTGTAAAGTGTAAATATTAAATCCTAGTAAAATAATCGGATAAAATTGCTCGAAATACCTATAAATATTAATACAAGATTACTGCTAAACGAATATGCAGTATTTAAAGTTGAATGGTAAGTAAAGTATTGCAATTGGACTACGATTCTTTGCATATGTAACCTAAATATTGAAATCTAATTATTTGATGTTCGTTTCAGGATACTCTTTCCAGTCTTTGACATTTTCCCAGCCTCCGAAAGTCTTCAGCTCCATGTAAAAGATCCCAGAGCTTGCAGGACAACTTCTAACCTGGCGACAGCGGCAAAAATCCTTAAAATTGGCTAAAATTATTTTAGGTATTGTTACCTATAGAACAAAATAACACGGTTAGTAAATTACTACTCTTTACAGTTCTTCTCAATAAAGATTATTGGACTTGTATTGTATATAACTCAATCCTCCAAATGCTGATTTCTTGCTAATAAACTTCAGACTTTAAAATACCATACATAATGTGCAAGTTGCCTTTGAAAAGCTTCCTGACATCCTAATATCTCTTCCTGATTTTCTTAAGATACTAAAATTAAGAAACTTATTCCTAATTTAATCTATTCCAGCCTGGATTCGACGTAAGAAAGGAAGATTCCACCGTTTCTCGTTCTCTGTGACTCGCCTCCTGTTCATCCGACGTCCAAGGCCCGTCCCATCATTACCAAAGCATGTGAATTTTCTTCTCATTGTGGTAATACATCAATAAAGGTAAAATTTGTCATATCTCACATCTATTACCTACATTATTTTAGCACCTGTGGAGCTATTTTCTATAACTCTAGTTGAGTTGCTCAAAATATTAAATTTTAACAATTAAATGTACCTACCTAGTGGGAGACGTAGTTTGTTACATGAGAAATACATGTAAGTAGCTACATGTGGACAGCTATGTACAGATGGACCTTTACAGGGTGTAAGGCTATGGAGTAATGAGCGTACACGATCGCTATCGACGTACTTATTACATTTGTTGTGATAGCCTTTTAGCCATTTCATTCGTTTCCACATATCGCTGGATGACGTCACACAATCAATAGAAGTGCAAAACTTTTGAAAAGATCTACATCTGGCTTGACGGATTAGTATTCGTGCTATCTTAATTTTTTCTTTAAGAACCGTATGGTTATTTGGGATTGGGTTTTTTCTGAAATTACAAAGTGACAAGCGTCGTTCCGCTACCGCTTTTGATAATTCGGGGTTCCAGTAAGGTTTAGGTATAAAGTTAGAGTTAGGGTTTTGATTATATTTTACATATGGTATATAGTTATCTGCTGCTATGTTGATTTCACTTATAAACGAATCGTACGCTGCCTGTGAATCATTTGGTAAAATTAATTTTGCTAATGTGTTTTCTAAAGTTTTATTGTACGAATTCCAATCGGCTTTTTTAAAATTCCTCTTCAGAATAGGATCTATATTAGCCACACACATTGTTGATATTTTTATTATCAGATGATCAATGTCTAGAGATTCATTCTTGACACTCCAGCTATATCTAATTGCGATATCTGTGGAAATAATAGATAGATCTGGCGACGTTTCCCGTATCTGTCCGTTTACCGATTGTATTCGAGTCGGTGAACCATTATTTAAAGGTATAAAATTAACATTAAGCAATGCGTCGTAGATTTGTGAACCACGAGTATAGGTTTTATATGACCAACTTGCGTGATGGCCATTAATCGTTTCACAGCTAATAATTCGGCTTCACATTGAATGCTCTTCAAAATGTCCTCTTCTTTCAGTTCTAGCTCGACTTTTTTGATTATACCATATGAAGACTGTACTTCTAAAGTCCTGCTCACTCTCCATCTTTTCTTTGCGACGTCTTCACAGTTAATTAATTTTTCCAGACTTACTTGATTCTCAAATTCTATTAATATTTTGAATGGAGTTATAAATTTGATTCGTGACACGTTTGCTATCATATTATTTTTCAGGAAAAGAGCGAACGCAAATTGTTTTGGCAACTCTGTCCCGGATGTGATATAAGCTTCTTTTCTTTCTTCCTCTGCAGCTCCTCCCGCCATACTTCCCCTGCGTGACATTCTTTTACCATTTCTTTTTATATCCAGCCATCTGTCCTCTTCTCCTTCGTCTCGACCTCGTTTTTTTGCTCGTTGCTCATTTCTGACTATAACTTCGCCGCTTTGCTGAATACTACCAACTGAGTGTCTACGTTGTCCTGGGATACTAACTTCTGGAAACTGCTCGAGTTGTGTCTCCATCATATTTCCTCCATTGCAAACATAAGCCGTGGCTTCCGCCATACCGGCAAACACGGCGTGCGCCGCCTTATCCGTACGAGGCGCTCACACAATAACACTTGAAACGTCTTATCTCTGCAACCGGTGCAGGCGAACTGCTGTATAGGTTGTAAATACTCTGAGAACTCTACTGTGTTCTATAGAAGGTACTGTGTTCGTCTGTATGTATTTTTTTGTGTGTGTTCTTTGATATTTTTCAGCAATCGTGAACCGATTTGAAAAAATATTTTTTATTTCGAAATGGTAGGTACTCTCGATACTCCCGAAGTGGTTTCATTTAAATTTTATCGAAATCGGCTGAACTGTTTTTGATAAATCATCAATAATGTACGTAGATGTCACATCGATTCGTGCAAACTATTCGAGTTCTGTACACGGTGGAAGTCGGTGGTGCCATTTTTTGCGAAAAATAATTGCTTATCCTCTTTGAGTAATATTTGACAGCACTTTTCAAAGTACAATACTTCTACACAGCCCGGGCCGATAACGCGCTTGTCGTCATGTAACTTTAGAGTATCTATTTAACTGAGTGTTAAGAGTGCTGTGAAATATTTTGCATTAAATTAATAAGTTTTCATGGGTAGGCTGAGTGACTACGTGACTAGCCCTGGTGTCAGAGTTTTTAAGCCGCCTCTGACATGAATAAACAGTTAATACAACCGCCTATAGATTAACGTGTCATTGGAGCCACGGTAATTCTCAATCGCTAATGCCACCGGCGGTCACCCATCCGAAGACTGACCGTGCTGACTCAGACTCAGACTCAGACCGAAGACTGAACGTTGCATAACTTTTGTGATCGCTGAAAAACACCTAGTCAAACTACGCTATGAGCGATGAGTACATAAACGCTGTACTTTTGCCACGAACGTTGCTAGAGAGATTGGGCGATAACTGGCGATATCTGACAAATCCCCAGCTGGGTTGTTCTATGACAGGTCCAAAAAGGAGGCGGTTCTATGTCCGTATTTTTTCCTAAACCGATATAAATTTAAAAAAAATTTTTTTTTAGTTGATAGAGTATATTTCCGAAATAGCCATTTCTGAAAAATCAACAATAATGTAAAAAAATATACATCGATTCGAATGAACGATTAGAATTTTGTATACGATTGAAGTCGGTTGCGCCATTTATTTGCGAAAAATAATGATTACCATCAGATCCGTGAGGAGGTACTCGTACGAGTGAGACAACAAGGCGAGCTCTCTGCATGTATGCTCAATCCATCACGACCCGCGGATTTGCCTTCTGATGTAGACATCACCATCTTGCGATCCTGCGGACCTAATCCTTGTGGGTAGACTTCCTACGCTGCGTTTGCCGATACGTATAGTCTCCGCTTGAACACTTTTCAACCCCAGTCATCAGTCCTCCGAGCTATGTGTCCTGCCCACTGTCATGTCAACTTGCTAACCTCCTGGGCCATGTCGGTAACTTTGGTCCGTCTACGGACCTTCTCATTCCTGATTCGATCTCGCAGAGAGATTCCGAGAATGTTATTTTGCATAGCTATAGATAAAAAAATCTTACGCCTAGCATTGCTTAAATGTAACGCCTAGTATTAAACGAAACGCCTAGCATACTTACAAATACTTGCAATTTAAATCTAATCTACATACGCATCTTAGATTATTTACTTTCATTATTTAAAAGTAAATAATCAAAGATACGCGTACCGGATGTATTCTATATAAACAATGAGCTTACGAAAGGTGTAGTAACACTGTCACTACACACAAAAGTAAGTAAGTTCGTACAGGCCGGGTGGCTAGCCCTGGTGTCAGAGTTTTTACACATGAATATACTTTAAGTATATCATAACATATTAGACAAGTCTTACTATGGGGCCAACTCGAGATTTTAACAAATCAGCACTCTAAAAATTTGGTCGATACCGAGTTGCAATTTTATTTTGTGTAGAACAGCTGATTTTTAGGGTTCCGTACCCAAAGGGTAAAAACGGGACCATATTACTAAGACCCCGCTGTCCGTCCGTCTGTCTATCACCAAGCTATATCTCATGAATCGTCGTAGCTATAGTAGCCGGCAAACAACCTGAACGTTAAACCATAGCTACCTCTCTTTTGTTTTCTCTGCTAACGAAAGGGAGAGAGCGATATTTTTTTGTTCAACTTACGTGCCGGGACCTATACAGAATTAAAATTTTCACAGAATATTATGTATTTCGATTGGCGCTGTAACAACAAATACTAAAAACAGAATAATATAAATATCTAAGGGGGGCTCCCATACAACAAACGTGATTATTTTGCCGAGGGGCTTCCATACGTCACGGAACCCTTCATGCGCGAGGCCGATTTTTTATTCTCGACGACATTACGATCAACTAATATTATGGGACCAACTTTGAGATCGCGATAAAAATCAGGTGTTCCATACAAACAGTTCACCGACTCTCGATATACCTACCTATGTAATGTTTTTTTTTTCAAAGTTGGCCCCATAGTGAATGTTGGTCATATTGATAAGTACAATTATATCCTAGAATAAATATGTCCATCGTCTAGAGAAACATCCTGTATTGTTAGTTATTACCTCAAACCAAGTTGTAAAGCTCTTATCAATAAACGACTCAATAAACAAGACACGATTATGCTTCTATTATTTTAACCGTTTACAAAAAGGATGAAGTTCTCTTATTCCGGTGTAGGTATGGTTTGGTTGATATATTTTTAGATGTTTCCACTATTTGTGAAGATTCGCTCAGGACTGATAAAAATATATTGTAATCTAAAGGATACAAGAACACCACTGCAAAATGTGACCTTCGAGGAGGTGTTTCAGTGTTGCTATGTTGGTATGGCCAGGGGGATGCAAACCGCTTCTAGTGGTCGGTATTATTCAAGGTATATATATCCACTGCTGAACATAGGGCTCCCTTATTAGAATAAGGGAGCCTCGCAATGCATTGCGAGACGGCTCCGCGTGCTAGCACTCGCCAACTTGAGAAAGGTCGCCGAATGCGACCGAAACTATAGTCGTTACGACTATCCCCACACGTGAGTTCAGTCCCGTTATATATCTATTATATCTATTATATAAAAGGCTTCCCTGAGTGACTGACTGACAGACAGCCTACAGCCGCTTAAGATATGAGCTTGAAATTTGGAATATAGGTACATTGAACGACGTAATGGAGCACTAAGGACGAAAATTTTGAACTTTCGACCTCTAAGGGGGTAAAACGGGCCCTTTTCGTTTGTATGTAACTTTTTATTCCCTGTACCGATTGATTTGAAACTTTGTATACATGCTTTTCAAACAAAATAAAAGTTACGTTTTTTCCTGTTTTTCCGAATTTTCCTCATCTAAGGGGTCAAATAAGGTCCCAAAGTTGGTGAAAAAAGCGTCAATTACATCGAACCAGCTGAACGGTTATGGTTGAAAATTGGTATGAAGGAGGCACACAGCATGTTGTAATACAGGAACTAATAAAATCCAGGAAAATCTATAAGGTTCCTTAGGGATACGCAAAATTAATAAGTTTAGGCTACAGCCCAAACCGCTGAAGATATGAGCTTGAAATTTGGAATATGGCTAATTCTCCTGGACTCGATTCTCATCGTCACTTTCGTGGCCTTTTTTGTTTCTTGCGTATTTGATCTATTTTTGTAAAATAACTGTAACATTTGATGAGACGAGTAAATTCATATATGAATTAATAAAATCTTGTAACTCGTTTGGAAGAAAAATGGGTTTGAAGTTCTAGATGCCACGAAAGTGACGCGATGGTCCACGAAAGTGACGATGTTACTTTATAGGCATTATTTTCCCAAAATTTACTACTGTTTGTCAAACTAAATTTTCTTTTTTTATTTTCATGATAAACACGTTTAATGCTCTTTACTAGGGTAAAAGTAATGCTGGAAGCCAAACCTAAGAATCAGGTATACTGATTTGCTACGTCAATTAAAAACTACACAATTTTATTTTTAAGTTTTTATTTTTAAAATCTTAATATAGATATATTTAAAACGAAACGACTTTGTGCAACAATAAACCTCAAAACATAGGAGAACACCCAGAACATAACTAGACACTATACTAGGTTGTACCAGTCTTTTTTCAAAAACAAAAACTATACCTATAAAAAACAAAAACGTCTAAAAATATAGTACAAAAGACAGTAACCTATTCAGAATCCTAGTGCAAGAGCTAGGGATCCCACAATCTACCATGAATATGGTAATACAAACCTGAATCCCCAAAATGTATCACATAGCCAACATCTATTAAACAACCTTGGAATTATCTAATATTATACTTTTACATTTAACTATAACATTTTTTTTGTGTAATTCTTTGGTTACAAATAAACATTTTTTATCTTTATCTTATCTTATCCTATTTGAATTATTAAGTATTTACGTTATCAAAACATATTGTCATTCAAATCCGAATCATCATCAGACCAGAAACAACGTTTCGATTTCTTCTTTGGATTAGGAACGTTTTTGTCTAAATCAGACAATTCTTTTTTACGTAAATCAAATATATTGTAATCGGAATCCGAATCATCATTCGAACAGAGTCTAATTTTCTTTTTCTCCACTGGATTAGAAACGTTGTTGTCTAATGCAGACAAAACAACATTAGTCAGAGAAGGTCTCTGGTATTCGCTGCTCATGGGAGAGAGATTGATCCAAAAGCTATCATCTGGAGCTAAATCGATTTTAGCATCAACATCGTCAGTTCTACCTGTAAGACAATCCATGTTCGCGATTTTTTGCTTATCAACTTTGATGTTTTCGGATTCTAAGGATGTTTTTTTGGAAGACTTTTTAGTGGCATTTTGTGATGCCTTGACGACTTGTTTGGATAATATCTTATGATGTTTAGTTTCTTGTTTAGCGGCATTATGTGGCGCCCTGATAACTTTGTTAGATATTATATTTATACGTTTTGTTTCTTGATAATCGTTGTCACTTTTATTTATATTCTGGTTGGGATCTGGATCGTAAAGTCCAATGTGATTCCCGTGTTGACAGTAAATTGAAGAAATAGCGCAATCGTCTACTTCGCAACTCAGTTTTCGCATGGCCATTATATTAGGTCTTCTACAGTTCCAAACAACTTGATGCACTTTCATTGAGCCTTTGAATTCGGGAAGAATAGATGGTATCAACAAATCTTTTTCAAAAATGGCTCCTTCATCTACTTCTTCAATGAGTATGTCCTTAACTTTTCTTTTCAAATGTGCTGTCAGAGTGTCCATATCTGAAATGTCGTTCCCTTGAGCTACGAGTAAGTCTGCAGTTCTTTTTAGTGTACCCCCTACACCATCAGGAGCACCCTTTCCGTGACCCGACTTTGTGTAGTTCCATGAGACAACTTCAAGCCCTTCAAAGTCCCAAGCAAGTTTCGACATAATGTAAAACATTTTTCGGTTCCGATACTGGGCAGAAGGCGAGTCGGAAATAAAATGAAGTTTCGACACAGATGGTGCGTTTTTCTTTATGAATACCATTACAGGAATTAGGTGCTCCCAAATAGCCGACGCATCGTGACGTAGTGATTTGCTTACTGTACAAAAGCACTGCTTTTTATGTTCACCTTGAGACACAAAATAGATCATAACAGTGTGTAGTGTTATTTGGGAACAACTGCCACCAATGTGAACTGCTTGAATTTCGTTTGAGTATTTGGTTCCGTAGTTTTCGCTGAAATCACAGTGCACAATCGCTTCCTGTGATGTCAAATTCTGTTTCAACTTCTTTAAATAGGAGAATTGAGATCTCATATTACAGACGTGCTGCATATAGGGGGTGATCTGCTTTTCAAATTCTTTCATCACATCTTTAGGTGACGCAATGACTTTTTGTTTCACCATACGAAATGCATTAATTATTTAACCATCTTTGACGTACTCTGTTTTAACTTTTTGTTACTGGTCATGGTAATCAATAGTTGTCATGTTATCGAACTCTTTGTAATCAAGCGTTTTGTTTCTGCAAGTCTCACATTGGCGGCTCAAACATTCCTTGTTTCTATAATCACAACAAAGTTTGTTCAAGACACCATCTGCTTTCTTTTCTGCAATTATATTATAACGCTGCAATGATTCTATAATTAGATCCATATTAACATCCGTTTTATACTGACAGGTTTCTCTATCTTTAAGAGTGGGTATCAGAACATAAAAAGGTCTCAATTTGCAGAAATAAGAGTACGCAATGTTGTGGTGAGGAAACTCTTTCAGGATTTTTTTGTGCAAGTTGAGCATTGTGTCTGTTAGAAGTCTTCTTTGTTCTTTTTTCTTATGTTTTGTTATACATTTATTCTTTCCAGCACATATTCTACTATTATCGTTACGGCAGTAAAAATTGCGTACATCTTGGCACAATTGACTTTCTTCTTTTATGTTTTCATCAGAATTTTCCGAATCTTCTTCTTTTTTGTTATAATGTGACGAATCAGAGTTAAGATTTTTAATTTTCTCAATCTCCAAAATATAATTTTTTAATCTTGACAATTGTTGTCTGTACTTGGAATTTAAAGCTTTCAGTTCCATTACTCGCTTATGCAACATTTTCTTATCAAAAGCATCTTTTCTTGACTGATTCAATTTATTTCTAAGTACCTCGTTACCAGCTTTACGACGTTTGTGGCTTCTTGGACTTGCTGTTGGTGAAGATTCAACACTAGATATGGCTGAAGAATCAGTGTTCGTAGACTGAGATGTTGTACTAGATGCATCGTCAACCCAAGCTCGTGAATATCATTTTTTAGGCAGTAATGGCGCTGAAGTAGAATCACCGCATGTTATATCAACATTTGGTGTTGTTTTGCTGCAACTTGGTACAATATCAGGTGATCTGAAAGTTATCACCTCTCTAGAGGTGTTAACGGATCGTCTAGGAGAATGTGGTTGAGGTGTCGACGTATTAGGTGATCTTTGAGGAGTGATGACGGATTGTGTAGGAGGATCTGGTAGAGGTGCCGACGTGTCTGTGACAAAAGACGAACTTAGGTTTGTTCGCTTACTCAGTCTTTGGGATGATCTACGTATTGCTGGTTCGGTGGCTGGTCTAGAGGTGGTTGGTATTGGTAGCGAAGAAGAAAGTGGATCATTAGCATTAATAGAAGAATTATCTTCGCAATATACAAGTTCTTCTTCAAGAGCGCGGCTTAGCAACTTTTTTTTCCTCTCGCGGTACAGTTTGCTTCTTATTCTGTCTCTTAACTGTTTTATTTTTCTTTGTTTGATGGTCATTTCACTGGCCGGTATAACTTCTCCTCTGACTTTTCTTCGATAGTACCGATCCCTTGCCTTTGCCTTGACCGCATTGTGAAGCTCTGGGTTTTCTTTAATTTTATTTCTCCTTTTTTTTTCGGCCTCTATCTTTTTCTCCCTCGTCTGTGGCATTATTCAGTTCTGAAAAAAACATTAAACTATACTGCTAATAGTGTCATAATTCCGCATAGTATCAGATGGGGATGGATGATGAACAAAGGTATGGACCATGCAGGGTACTTTTTATATACCTACGTAAAACAACATTAGAATGAATTACAAATACTATTTCACAAAACCTGAAAAAGATAATTTTGTAAAAAAACTTTATTTCAGTTGCTATATCACATCACACTAATATTATAAATGCGAAAGTTTGTGAGTGAGTGTGTTAGGATGTGCGCAAGTATGTTTGTTAATCTGTCACGCTCAGCAAGCTGAACGGATTTTGATGAAATTTGGTATGGATATAGTTTAGACCCGGGATTAACACATAGGCTACTTTTTATCCCAGGTAAACGCAGGTAGCACCACGGGGCGCAGTTAGTTTCTAAATAAAGCAATACAAAACATCACTTTCGTAGCCTAAAATCACTTTCGTGGCCCGAAAGACCACGAAAGTGACGGCACGAAGGTGACGAAATTATCAGTTTTTTTCTAAATTTTGCAAATTTTTTAGGTGTTTCGTAACCAAAACCTACATAAATATCTCGCACATTTTGATGTAATGAGCTATCTTTGATTTTAATTGCTAAAATACAATGCACATAAATGAGGTCCACGCAAGTGACGGTAAGTATATCTACGAAAAAATGTTTACTTACGAATAATTTTATTCTTGTGCACGAGGAGCCGCACGTCTTACGTCCACGGTGGCGGGAGACGACTGAAGTTTGAGCGAAACGAACTCTGAGCTTAATTGCTGATGTTGTGTTCAAAAGCCAACCGTTAAACTACGCAAATCTAAAGAATTTAAAATCGTGTGACATACGCATATGTTGTTATAAATTTAAAATGATGATGAATAGATACATTTTAGACTATTCGATGTAAAGTGTGTTTTATTATGAAAACTGAAGTATATGTATCATACAAATACACTGAAATTTGGTGTGGCAGTAACCAAATGTTTTTCTGAAACGGGAAGTGTGACACGAGGAGAATACCAGGGGTCAGATACGTCCCAAAACTCAATGCGCTTTTTTAAATAATGTAGTATTTAGAATAGGATTATGATAATGATAGTTTATCTTTAAATGGGGCAAAATGGGTCCCCAAAAGTTTACGATTTTTTTTTATTTTGTGAGCCAATAGTTTTAAGCTTAGCGCACATATAGATCAATATAGGTATTTTACTATGGGATCAACCCTGACAAGCGAAAATTACCTACATTTTTCATACATTTTGTCGCGGGTCGATGAACTTTTTGTGTTGAACAGCTGATTTTATTCACGTGCTTTTGGGGTTGGTACCATTGTAAAAGTTAATCAAATTATGAGTATAATAGCATCCTAGAACATGCCTGACTAGAATTACGACTTGTGTGCCATTTTTTCATTTGCCTGGAAAATTAAATATCTAATAACTTAATGAAACATGTCGAATACCTGTACCGGCCTTAATTAATAGTGCACTACTGAAAATAGGTACTACGGATAGCACTACGGATAATAGAAACAGGTGGGTCTTAAGATGAATATGGACAAGACGAAAGTCACGTGTAATTCACATGTTTTACCTACACCCGATTTCTGTTGGAAACTCGGTTCTTGAAGACGTTGACTCGTATGTCTACCTAGGACAAGTAGTCCAGGTCCAGGTCCAGTAGGTCCGACTTCAAACTTCTTATTGGAGATCCATAGGGGAGACCTATATCCAGCAGTGGACGTCCTGCGGCTGATGGATGACTGAAAATAGGCCTATCCGCGAAGGGTAATTGGGCCATATCCATCACGCCGGCCGAGCACGGGTTGCTGAATTCACATACGACATTGATTTTTTCTACGTTCGTACAGGTTGCCTCAATGTTTTCCAGCAATGAAAAGTGAAATTTCTTACATAGTTACTCATACAATTATTATTATTGGCTCCCTCGGTGGCTCAGTGGTTGACCCTGACTCCTGGGTCAAAAAGGCGTGGGTTCGATTCCCAGGGCAAATATTTATGTGATGTTCATAATATATGTGTTTGCTCTGTGTCTGGGTGTTATTAATATATTTTTATTTATTTATTTAACACTTTCTTGCACACTATTTGTACAAAAGGAGGACTAAACGCTAAACAGCATTATCTGCCAGTCAACCTACACGTATATGTAGTATATCAGTCTCTGCCAGCCAAATCACAAACTTTGCTTAGTTTGGGATCAGAGACCGTGTGTGAGATGTCCACCAATATTTGTTTTATATATTTATTTATTATTGAGTTAATTTCAGAAATTCGGCAATTTATTATCCAAAAATTCACATACTCCGTAATAAGCTTTAGATACAAGTAAATTAAATAACCAAAATACTGAGACAATTCTGGCTAAGCCGTAGGCATTATTTTGCAAGTAATACAATAATAGGCTCAGTTATGAAGACGCCATAGTAAATATAATAACAACATAAAAAGTGTTCTCTCTATCGAATAATTAAAGTGAAAATGAAACAGATATAATTATGATCTAAGATTATGATAATATAATTACGATGGCGCATTCATAATCGAGCCTAATGCGGGCTTAACCACGAGCTTCTATTATTTTAAGTAAGTGCCAAGAAAACGCGGGCCAAACTGTGGGTTTTTATCATTTTAAGCAGTTACGAAAATAACGCGGGCCAGACCGTGGGCTATTATCATTACAAGTAATACAAAAACGCAGGCTAACGGCATAGTATTATAATTTTAAGGATTTATTAAGACAACACGGGCCAGACCGCGAACTATTAGATATTATTATAAGCAAATGCCAAGATAACGCGGGTTGAACCGCGGGCTGTTATTTTAATTAAGTAAGTATTAAAACAACGTGGGCCAAACTGTGGGTTATTATCATTATAAGTAATACGACAATGCAGGCCAAACGGCAAGCTTTTATAATTTTAAGCAAGTATTAAGACATCGCAGTCCATGCTGCGTGCTACGAGTATAAATAACCATCTTAAGCAAATACTAACAATACGCGGGCCAAACCGTGACCTATTATCAAAACCGTGGGCATTATCCTTGCAAGTAATTTTAAGCAAGTATTAAGACAACGCGGGCCAAATCGCGGACTATTAGATATTATTATAAGCATGTACAAAGACAACGTAGATCAAACCGCGGGCTATTTTCATTTTAAGTAAGTACCTATGTACTAAGACAACGCGGGCGAAGCCGTGGGTTTTAAGCTAGTTAACTATACAATTTCAATTATTAACAAATATTAATGCGATTGAAAGCCGTCCATACAATTAATGTGACCGAATTACAACTGTTAGTTATAATAATCGCATTTAGTATAAATTGATAACATATTTTTCTTTGGCATTCATTGATCCAATAAGTTATTAAAAACATTGGAGCTAAGCTCTCTTTGGCAGAACAACTATTACGTTTCATGGTTTTATGCTGTTTTACTTTCCTTTACGACATGACATCAACCTTATCTTTTGTATAGGAATGTTTTTTTTTTCTTTTACTATAACGTTTTTCATAAAATGTCATGTCGTATAAGGTGGCCAAACATTTGTGCTCTTTACTTATTAGTATCGTAATATTAATACAATAAATACGGTAATTACTTATTCACTTTCATGCATAGTCAGATACGATCTACGAGTACAATCATCTATGCCTGTGCACTGATTGCTCGTACCTTCAATCTATTGCAATACAATAATACAGGGAATAATTATTATCTATTTTACACAGTCTGTTATGATTACAACCATCTATGCTGGTGCACTGGTGTTGGTGGTTGGTTATTTATGACTCACGCATCTATCAAATATAATAAACAATATCAGTATCACTGGGTAGGCCTACGTCCTGCAGTGGACTATTAAAAGGCTGGTACAGTACATTAATAATAATTATCTATTTGCAATCATCTATGTTCGTGCACTGATTGCTCACAATTTACACACCTTATTTATGTATTTATATTTATTATTAATTATACATTTTAGGACGCATTGACATCGACGTAACTATAGAATTATTATGGTAATTCGTAGTATATAAAAATATTTCTTAAAATGAAACAAGGTAGGCAATGTTGTTTTAATTTTGCTTTGTAAAAGATTAGGATTTACCCTACCGTCCGAATTAGTTTTAATTATGTCTCGGACGGCAGTTTTTCTCCCATTTATTCATTAATCAGTTCGAAAATATGTGAACAACGGAGACAGACGACGTCAATGGGTTAATGAATTGTTAACATTATCATACATAGTTTAAATACACAAAACAGATAATAATATTTGAGCGTCGGCTCAAGTAAATCGAACTGGTAAATTAATGCTTATAAAATATCTAGTCGAATAAATAATCAAACAAGAAAATAGAAGATGGTACTTATCACAAAATCTGTAATAAATATTATTTATCAACCTTGCAGTCTGTTACGATCTACAACCATAGCATAGATATGCTTTTGCACTGATTGCTCATAACAGTCTGTTACGATCTACAACCATCTGTTTGTGCATTGATTGCTCATAACCTGCGCTTTAGGCATCTCCGTCATAACCTGCGCCTCTGTAAAACCACAGAGCTAGTACAACAAAAGAGACAGCGCTGTTGTCGCTTGTGGCAATTCTCAACCGCAAAAATGTATGGACTATCACTAGTTGTCAACTGTCAAATATATGTATTGAAATTTGACACTATCGGGACAAAACACGGTAAATAGCCACTGAATCAAGATATTTTTGTCTCTTTCTAACTCATGCCAAATTAAATCAACGCATCTCTTTCTATCATTTCTCGATCGACCACATTATCCCTCTGGGAACTCTGTGTGTAAAATAGAATTATTAATATATATATATTATTATTACGAGACACATACTCAACGATATAGTGAATGAAGGTTACTACCTTTTGGGGCTTATTTCAGATCTATAAGTGTTCGCAGCAATGTAAAACCACCCATGCTGCACTGAATTGAAGTTGATGAAATATATTATTCCCCCATTGCAGAACAAATAATTATCATTTCTGAGCTAACAATGATCATTAATGAGGTTGATATCATACACTCGGCTTATGCATTGCCCTTCCCTTTTATTCCAGCATTTCCGAGACTTACAATCTGTAACCTGTCGGATATAAGTACCCTCAGCTAGCCAGCATAATATTGTTTGATAAGACTAACTACGGATTATAGCCCAGAGCGCCCCTTGGTTTATAGTCTAACCGAATGCTACTAATACCCTCGTCGAACTATGACTCTTGGTGTTCAAAGCAGCTGCATTGTACTATGGTTACGGTGCATTATTTCCATCGAAGACAAAGACACCTGTATATACCATAATCGTCGACCTTACGGCACAATTATGTACTTCGCTGGCTTGATAATTTCGTGTCTGACACCGACAACCAGTCACGTCGTCTAGTGTTTCTTCATTAAACATTAAAAAGGTAGTAGTGCCATACGATACGATCGTAGTAGTGTTTACTTCGATTTTTAGGGTTCACTTTGTTATCCGTCTGTCCGTCTGTGTGTATGTCAACACTATTTATCTCGGGAACGCGTAAAGATATCGAGTTGAAATTTAAACTGTATACGTATATCTATAGTATCTTGCAGTTGTGTAAAAGAAAAGCTTCTCAGTTACCGTATAAAAATGTTAGAGCCGTTTATGTCGTAAAAAACGCATATTTCAACGCTCACAAAAATCAAAACCTACAGGATACTTCCCGTTGACATAGAACTATGAAATTTGGCGAAGAGCATTGTCTCAGAGTACACATATAGGAATAAATCTGAAAACTGTACATTTTTATTAAAATCTCTTAAAAATAGGGCCTCAAAATTCACAAAATATGGGTTCAAAATTCAAAGTGAGTAAATCATATCATGTAAGGTATCATATAAAATGACTCCATTAACACATGCTAAAACAGGTTTTAAATTATTTTAACAATATGTTTGTATCTTTATATTAAGCAATGTTCCGTACCGTCAGTTTTGGATGGGTAACCGCGGATGGCACTCCCAGCCAAGCACTACCGTGGCTCGGATGACACTCCAAACTGTAGGCCCCGATTTTTAAACCGTTTAGCCACATCAGATGCTTTCAAAATTTCAAACAGCTTAAAACTCTAGACACCAGGGCCAGCCACCCGGCCTATACAAACTTACTTTATCTTCATAACCGGTCCCATAGGAAAAAAAATGTCTCAACCCCTTAATTGTTACTGGCCTTCTAATATGCATACAAAACTGCAATAAATATAGTCTCATTATGTACCGCCTTACATATTATGTTATTCAAAATGTATGCAAATACTAGATATATCATGTGACAATAATGAATCAAGTAACTTTTGAAATCACAAATGTTTTTGTAAGTTAGTCTCTAACTAATAATAAAATTATGCTGCCATAACTAGTAACCATTATTTAAATCAGTCGATCTACTTGAGATAAATATATTTTGCAAGAAGTAGGTAATATACTCAAACGCTTGAAACATGAATAAGAAATGAAGTTTTTAAAGGACTACAGATATTTGGATTACTTTAGAAGATAGTCATATCTCATAAACCTTAGTTTCTGTTACCTCAATAACATCATTGCAAGCACTGGGTTCAGTATTTCTGTAAACATAAACAAAATCAACAAACACATGGTAAGCATTTGATTCTCTTCAGAATATATGTAAACATAAACAAAGTCAACAAACACATGGTAAGCATTTGATCCTCTTCAAAATATCTGTAAACATAAACAAAGTCAACAAACACATGGTAAGCATTTGATCCTCTTCAGAATATCTGTAAACATAACCAAAGTCAACAAACACATGGTAAGCATTTGATCCTTTTCAGAATATCTGTAAACATAAACAAAGTCAACAAGAACATGGTAAGCATTTGATCCTCTTCAGAATATCAGTAAACATATACAAAGTCAACAAACAAACATGGTAAGCATTTACAAAAACTGCCACCGAGGATCAAAATCCTCGGTGGCAGTTTTTGTAAATATCACTAAATCTAGAAATGATTCTGCTGAAAATTAAAAAAAATAAATAAATCAAGCATCAGATCTAGAACAGTTCCAGATAGTAATAAGATGACACAAGTGGTACCTTATTGTGATGTAACTTGATGTGACCAAATGTGTGATAATACAATTCTCTGGCACCATTAAAAATCTATAATCTGAAAATGATTTTCTCACTAAGCATGAGCTAATATATACCTGCCATTTGTAGAAATATGTACCTACATATATCTACCCACGGGTTGCAGGTACAAGCGACTAAAATTTACAATTGCAAAATTAGTAGCATAAACAAAAATGTAATTCATACTATCGCTGTTGCGTGGACATATTCACAAGTGAATGTAGTGTTTTTTTTTTAATTCACATTAAACACTAAGCCTAGAATCAATCAAAAACAGCGAATAAAATATATTTAAAAAATATATATGTATAAAAGTTACAAGCATCATAATTGTTCTAGACCACAGCAAACTATCCAAAGTTATAATGTCATACTATGTCTGTAAGCATTGTACAGATGCCGTAGAATGCTATGTTTTGCACGAGAGGGACAGATAATCCCTTATCGCTATTATCAGCTTACAATCTCTGAACAAAATTATTCATGTTTTTCAGTTTACGAGTCATACTAATTATAATAATATTTAATGTACTGATCTGGATGTTTGGTGAATCGAATACCTGTCAGCTATCCTTCCTGAATTGAATAACTGATTTTGTTGGTGATCTAAAAAAAATCAAACCACTCACGTATCCGTGTCAGTCATCTGCACTGCTGACGAGGACAACCGCAGTGGCTACTGTAGCCGCGGTTGCGGCCGCAACGTCCGTCTGCCTGCCTGCCTGCCGTAGCCAGCCGTGTTGGTACGCGAGGCGCCTGCGGCGGCAGCCGCGGGCTCTGCAGCAGCAACCACGAGCCTTCGCCCCGTGCCGTGCCTACGTACGCGGCGGCAACCGCACGGTCTGCAGCGCTAGTCGCGATAGCACAGCGCCCGCCAGGCCGTCGCGGTACAGCGCCCGCTAGGCCGTCGAAGCACTAGTGTTAAGATCACCGACTGATCCTTTGATCATCAGAGTGTAACGGCGCGTTACACTATGGGCCATCAACAGATTCCTTCCAGTCCATTGCGTCGACTTGCACCGGTGCCGGCTATGACTCTTTATTTTCTCTTTTCTGAAGTTGATCTTATCCCCTCGTTTTTGCCGGAGTGAGGATACGGACTCGAACTTCTGCTCTCTTTCATAGTTGGACAACTCGGGTAGCAACCCGGAGCAATATTGGGAGGATGCGAGTACCCGGGACGCCCGCGAGGGCGAACGGCTTCTCTCAGCACCCTCACTTAGCACACTTTGCGCGTCAACTTACTGCGTGTCTCCCTCACTAATAAATCTCTTACGTTTGGAACGTTCAGTTTCATTCGATCTACGGTTGCTGATTTCGTATTTACGACGATGGTTACGTGAGACGTACAAATCCATGGATGTTTTTTTTTAAAGTAACTTTTCTGCGTCACTACGTTTAATCTCTTTGCCTTCAAATATCTTCGGAAACGACTCCTTCGCTCATTAAAGTTGTTGTGTTGACACAGCTTACCAATATCATAATAAGATGGTAAAAAAAATCCTTATTATATCGTATTTGGTACAAACGTGGGTGTGTTTTCTTTATACCGGTTCTGAGTTGTTGTCTTATCCTCTAAACTCAGAATTAAAACAAGGATTTTAAGTATATTTAGCACTTTACTTTTCAGTTTCTTTGTATTACACAGATGATAAAATCAAATGCAATCTTCCTGTCACCTTTTGGCAGACGCGAGCATCTGTCTGTGTTACCAGTAACCATTCTGAAATATAACCGCATCAGACAGATGCTCGTCACCACAGATTACAAATATAGAAGGTTACTGCTAGAATTTACACAGTATTTTATATTAATAAGTCTGTAATCTTACAGTACTTACCTAAGAATGTTATTTCCTAAATAATTGTTTTGGCCGGCACTCTTTCAGATATAGCTCAAAATGAATGATGTCTTTTGTATAGTGGTTTAGAAAGTGCGAAGTGATGAGGAAAGTTATAAATAAAATTTTATAACAGTAAATTTAAAAGGTTTTGTGTCAATTATGAAGGCGCCATCGTAATTATAATAGCTAATTAGCATATTTCTGTTTCTTTTTCACTTTAGGCATTTGTTAGAGAGAACACTTTTCAAGTTTGCTATTTAATTTACGATAGTGACTTCATAATTGGGTCTAGTATAGGCTTAAAAACTACGCTTTATAAGTTGAGTACATCGGCAGTCACACAGAAGAGAGAAGGTCTCTTTTCTGTGGGCAGTCAGGTATTTCTCGGAATAATCGATATTTTTATCGATTCGAATTTCGAAGTATTGAATTAGCACAACGCTTCAAGGGGGCGGGGCAAAATCGACGCCATGTTTCAGAGATTTGCTATGACGTAGCTATGACACGTTTTTCGAGGCCTAGGGCGCCCTTATGTATGAAATTCTGAATTTCTTAATAGTACAGACACTTAGATTATAGAGGGAATAGATACGAAGTAAATTCTTATGTCCTCCCGCAAACATTCAGATCTTATAGTGGTCTGCTAATTTGAGGTCCTGTAGGAACGAAGGGCGTGGATCATATTCTGATTTTTGCCCTCCAACTCCAACAACGTTTTATTAGTTTAACCTGTATGTTTGCTTGCTTGTAACCAACCCCTTTGAGCTCGATTTTGACCTACTTTGAGTGATAACATTTTCTTTATATTTCCACACCTATCAAAGATGGATGACATACATTTACTAAAAATATATAAAATCTATAATTGAAAAATAAATATGGTAAAAAAAAAACTAAAAAACACTCTTTCATAGCATATCAAACTAATAAGTGTAAAATAATTTCCAATATAGGCAGAAAATAATAATGAACGAAAAATGTTAATAATATTGTAAATAAAGCGTGGGGTGCTCAATTTACGAAAAGTTATGGCACAAAACACTTTTTTTTTACAATAGTATTAATATTTTTCGTTCATTATTTTCTGCCTATATCAAAAATAATTTTACACTTTTTATTTGATATGCCAAGAAAGCGTGTTTTTTAGTATTTTCTAAACTACTTAATATTGATTTTGGATATCGGAAACGGCTTCAGTGATTTTGATGATTGTCATTCACATAAATGTTTTTAAGTTCAATAGAGAACCCAAAAGGGTCTACTATCAAATATATCAAAATATTCGTTCGCTGGCCTAAGTGTATGTTGATTGATACATTAAACAGTGTCTCAGTTTCATTCATAGCTGGTTGATAAAATCTTTTTTAAAATAATTGTTTTCAAAACTCGGTAACTAACTACTGCACAGGAGGTGATTCTAGAGAGTTGGTCATGTGGGGTAAAATGTACAGGATAATAGTATGTACGTAGGTACATACATAGGTAGGTGATTAGAAATAACCCTGTTAAAAAGACATTATTCATTTTGGGCTATATCTGAAGGAGTGCCGGCCAAAACAATTATTTAGGAAATAATATTCGTAGGAATATTATTTCCTAAATAATTGTTTTGGCCGGCACTCCTTCAGATATAGCCCAAAATGAATAATGTCTTTTTAACAGGGTTATTTCTAATCAATTAGCATTGTTTTAGGGGCTTGTTCTGTATATCAAACCTAACAACTTTTGTTCTACGACTTTTTGAGTGGTTTAGAAAGTGCGAAGTAATGAGGAAAGTTATACATATTTATGACAGTAAATTTAAAAGGTGTCGTGTCAATCATGAAGGCGCCATCGTAATTATAATAGCTAATTAGCATATTTCTGTTTCGTTTTCACTTTAGACATTCGATAGAGAGAACACTTTTTAAGTTTGCTATTTAATTTACGATAGCGCCTTCATAATTGGGCCTAGTATACTTGATCGAAGCTAGTTTAGCTTAAAAACTACGCTTTATAAGTTTAGTACATCGGCAGTCACACAGAAGAGAGAAGGTCTCTTTTCTGTGGGCAGTCAGGTATTTCTCGGAATAATCGATATTTTTATCGATTATCGAGTTTCGAATCGATTTTCGAATTATTGATGTAGCACAACGCTTCAAGGGGGCGGGGCAAAATCGACATCATGTTTCCGAGATATGCTATGACGTAACTATTATGTTATTTTCGTGCTAGGGCGCCCCTATGTACGGAACGCATAGATAGCTCGTACATCGACGGAGAAAGTTAATGCCGCGGGCTAACTAGACGCCAACGCCATCTAGTTTTGATATGAGTAAATACTGAGATTTAAACTGCTTTAAGAATTGATTTTATAACTTATTTGATTTGATTGCTATTAAGTTTGATTTTTTATATTTATACAATTATACATTTACATATAAATTTATAATTGAACTTATTTTCAGTTTAGACAGAATTTTGAACCAATTTTTTGTGAATTTTGAGGCCCTATATTTTGTGATGTAAATAAAAATGTACAGTTTTCAGATCTATTCCTATATGTCTACTCTGAGACAATGCTTCTCGCCAAATTTCATAGTTCTATGTCAACGGGAAGTACCCTGTAGGTTTTGATTTTTGTGAGTGCAAAATATGCGGTTTTTTACGACATAAACGGCTCTAACTTTTTTATACGGTAACTGAGAAGCTTTTCTTTTACACAACTGCAAGATACTATAGATATACGTATACAGTTTAAATTTCAACTCGATATCTTTACGCGTTCCCGAGATAAAGAGTCTTGACAGACGGACAGACGGACAGACGGACAGACGGACAGACGGACAGACGGACAGACGGACAGACGGACAGACGGACAGACGGACAGACGGACAGACGGACAGACGGACAGACGGACAGACGGACAGACGGACAGACGGACAGACGGACAGACGGACAGACGGACAGACGGACAGACGGACAGACGGACAGACGGACAGACGGACAGACGGACAGACGGACAGACGGACAGACGGACAGACGGACAGACGGACAGACGGACAGACGGACAGACGGACAGACGGACAGACGGACAGACGGACAGACGGACAGACGGACAGACGGACAGACGGACAGACGGACAGACGGACAGACGGACAGACGGACAGACGGACAGACGGACAGACGGACAGACGGACAGACGGACAGACGGACAGACGGACAGACGGACAGACGGACAGACGGACAGACGGACAGACGGACAGACGGACAGACGGACAGACGGACAGACGGACAGACGGACAGACGGACAGACGGACAGACGGACAGACGGACAGACGGACAGACGGACAGACGGACAGACGGACAGACGGACAGACGGACAGACGGACAGACGGACAGACGGACAGACGGACAGACGGACAGACGGACAGACGGACAGACGGACAGACGGACAGACGGACAGACGGACAGACGGACAGACGGACAGACGGACAGACGGACAGACGGACAGACGGACAGACGGACAGACGGACAGACGGACAGACGGACAGACGGACAGACGGACAGACGGACAGACGGACAGATGGACAGACGGACAGACGGACAACAAAGTGATCCTATAAGGGTTCCGTTTTTTCCGCTTGAGGTACGGAACCCTAAAAAATACATACAGACGAACAAAGTACCTCCTTCTTTCTGA